>CM037784.1:46777757-46827757 GCA_021229015.1 Solen grandis | reverse complement strand
TGCGACCCAACAAAAATGAAAATGTGCCATGAAACATAACCCAATGACCAGACCTGGTCATTATACAACCATATGGGATTGTTAAACTTGTGAAGTCAGGGCTATCACAACGTAAGGAATTCATTAGAGGCCTTTTAAATGTATATTGGCTTACATAACAGATGCCCTATTTGTGCAATACTAGACCCATGCACAGATGGTCGACAATCAGAGTAATCAGGTGGCTGGCCTGGTCCAATGCATTTTATACCTACTTCATAACAATGCGTAAAATAAAATTTCCGATTTTGCTGAGAAAGACAAATTTCTTGACTGAGAACTCAAGGTTACTATCAGGAGTATGCAGCAATCTTCTAGTGTGAATGTGAGTTACAGGACATGTGGTATCCAAACCATCCACAGCTGAGTCTCCGGCTGGGCTGATAAGTAAAGCATCACAGTCACAGATGCAATCAAATCTTCTTAAAGTTTAATATTGTGACCACTATTCAGAATAGAGTCTTTACAACAAGTTCAATTTAACAAGCTCCATTATAAAACACTCCTTATGATATGCTCCATTATAACACACTATTACAATAAACTACATTATAAACCCATTCCATTATATTGCTCTTCATCATAATGAAAATACTTATATATCAAAATCAAACAATAAATCACAAATTTTCATGTTACTATTTGTTTAATGGATTTAATTAAGAATGCACAGTGTAGTCCAATGTATCCCTATATATTGACTCATTTTGACACACTGGCAAACAGAGAAGACCCAGATCAGACATTTCCTATACTCCTATTGTATAGGAGCTGTCTGATCAGGGTCTTCTCTGTTTGCTTATACAATATTGTAGATCAGATTTTACACAGTCTGTAGAGCAAAGGAAAAAAATACTGTTTCATATATCATTTTAAGTTCAGTTAATTAATATTTATGAAATCATAAATTTGTACATGAATATTCATGAGGTTAAGCCATGGACCCCAAATACCACATCATAATGGACCTACACTTTTTAGCACTGAAGATTTCAATAACATACTATCTACTGACTAGGGTGGGTCCATAAAATCAAAAATATATGGTAGACATGTTTTTATAGGGCTGATACATCCTGGGAAAGTCAATAGTTTCTGAAATGCCATCTAAACTTTGCAAACCACTGACACTGCAGACAAGATCAAAAAATAAAGCACACTCCTAGTTTCTTTGTATAGAATTTCATGAAAATGCTTAGTAAATTGAATGTAAACACAATTTGCAGTCACTTCATAATTATTTTCTGCCATACAGGTCAGGTCCTGTTTCATCTTAACAAAATTTTTCAATACCTTATTTTTGCTGCACATCTAATGCAGATTTGATGGTGATTTTAAGATCGCAGGTTTCAATGTACAACACACATACAATACAACCCGATTCTGATCCTTCCAAATCAATGCCAAATAGATGGCCCACTGGAAAAGAGGAACAAATATACTGGTGTTGTTTATGAAAAAGTATACGCTGTCGATACTTATTACAAGTGTTGTACAATTCATGGGGCAAAATAAATCAGGGAAACAATTTCCTGATACAGTTAAGCAGAATATTGGGCCATGAATTACCCATGTCCCTGACTTGATTTGAGTTGTTTATGAGGGCTGCAGTGATTGGGTCTAACCATACTGTTATTTAGGCTATGGCAAAACAGGTCATTAAAACATCCAAACATGGTGTGTGCATTCCCTCTGAGGGCTTAGTGCCTCTTCATCAGCTTCAAATGATGGGGGCCTCCACTGAGCAGTCTATTGTACGTTTAGACTGACATCAGGAAAACAGCGTACTGTCTGGCATGGACTTTCTGTAGGAAAAGTCTGACACAGATAAATCTATCCAATGTATTGGGCTTCCACAGTGAAATCTTACACATCTGAACTTAAATATGCTCTTGTAATAAGAGTAAAGATTGCCATTTGTAGTAGTGTGGTATTAAGAGTAAAGATTGCCATTTGTATTTGTGGTATAAACTCTATATAGAATGTGAACAACAATAAAAATCTTGAGAAAAACAATAAAAAACAGATTACAGTGTAGATTCATTATAATGAATTCCACTATAACACAATCCAATATTGGACCCCAAATCTCTATCTTGTAATTGTTTAGATGACTTTATATGCATCATGCTGTCCAATATAATGCAGTATGTAGACATAAATCTAAAATACAGCATTATAATGGAACTGCATGTTCTCTATCTAGACTTAGTCCGAAAAAATATCAATATAGCGTTACAATGAAACTGCACTGCAGTAAGACTTTGACCCCGAACAGTGTTATAATGGAGTTGCACTATATATATGTAAACCCTTTCTTATAGTGATGTCTTTTAGTCTCCTACTTATCTCTCGCAGTTGCTTGTGATGACGGATTTCCTAAACATCAATTATAAGTCAAACTTGATATATTAATCCCCATACAGGCTACTAAGCCCAGAACACTATTCTGATCAATGCAATGTTCAGACTGATCTTATCGGCAAAGAGAGAGATGCCGCTGTTCCTTCTTCCGTAAAGAATTTTCACTGAGCCTGAAACACTTAACAAAATATATGTCTCGCATAAATGAAAAATCAATCCTATATTCCCGATATGAAAATGAATGTAAATTCAAATTTCCATAAATCAGGAAGTTGCAAAATAAACATCCTAAACTCTGACTTTCACTCTCTGGGACTATAGATTAATAGATAAATGCCACTTTTGGAAACTCTGAATTTACATATTTATAACAAAACCAGGTAACAGCATCAGTATTTCTAACCTTTTTTGTAAGCTTGCCACAATCCGGGCATACAAGCATTCCCCAAGGCCTGCCTTGCTTTGAGATATTTTGTCTGAACATCACCGACCTAGACACCATACAATCTGCAACCAATAGCCTAATTTGTCAAAATATTAATTTGTTCTTTTCCATGGGCCTTGTTTTCTGAATCTGTTTAGCACTTTAACTGTCTGCCTTTCTGACGGACAACTAGATCTTTCTTCTGCAAATCTTAAATCCTTTAAAAACACAGTTTTCAACAGCATGGAAGCAATAAAATAAAGTTGTTTGAATTATAGACTGTTGGTAGCCAGTCTTATGTAGCCATAAATCAAAAGCAGGTATTGCTGATTTGCATAATTACTGAAGCTGTTTTCACTGCACTGTATCACTCCTCATTCAGTAGTGTATCAATGTAATGTGATTGTGTACATCAGGTTCACTAATACTGAAGTAAGGTCATGACCTCCTTACGTATGCAATTCATAAATGGAACATCACCCTAAATAATTATGAAACAAATCAAAGTACTCAAGGAATTTCAAGACTGGTGGCAGGATTATCTTTAAACAGAAATAAAGTTCAGCTGACTTACTACTAGTAACTAGAATTGAAGAAAAAATACGTAGAGGTTTTGACATCATATGACCTTTGCCTCAATTGAGTGCAACCCTACTTAAACACTTCAATTTGGATCATAGCTATTTTATCATGTAAATCCTGCTAACAGTCTCTCAATGCATGAAGTGCTTTGATTTGTATTTGTGGTTCTACATGCCACTAATAATGTTTTGGTTTTCTAGAGACAGAACATACAGGAGAGAGATACTGTGATATATCCCTATGGTATCATACATCCAGTCACATTTTCCTGACACCTGGAATAAACTCTCTCCATAGTGCTCCATGCAGAGGATCTACTATCACTATTTTTTAATTTCTTATGACTTTGCTATACCATGGCCAGGGATTGAATACATGACTTCCATTTTCCATGGTGGGCCCCTGGACCAGTAAAACAAGGAAGATTCACACTTAGGATCTTTTAATGCCATCTCTTTACACAATTAGGTGTGCCAAAGCATTCAGTTTCAACTTGAAGCTTGACAGATTTTCCAATAAACCAAAATATTTGTTGTTGCAGCTGATTACAGAATCATATGATTTGCTGTATCAAACATGATTTGTGAAAGTTGGGAAATTCTTGGAATGGATTATCGACAGATTTTTCCCCCTACATTTGTCAATAATTTTCCTGCAAGTTTTAGGATTTTACATTCATCATTGAAGTAGGGTACTAGAAATAAACATGTCAAGAACAATTAAGAAACTGTAAGATTCTCTGCAACATCCAAGAAACAGTATTTTCTAAATAAGAACTATCACTAAAGGTGAAAAATACCCCCGCAAAATGCTTTGATACAAGAAAAGCCAGACTCCAGGTGGAGCATAGATAAGAACCTGTATATATATGTAGTATATTGGTTATGATAGTAAGTAAGTAAAAAAGTAAGTCTTTATTTAAAGTGGGTAGAGAAAGTTATGGTTGTTTGGCAGTGTAGAGTTACAGTTCTTGGACACTGCACTTCCTCTAGTTTTATCTATTTACATTTTAAGTTTCAAGTCAATACCTTGTATAATTTTCAGTTATGTTCCTGATGAGAAAAAAAAATTTTAAAAAGGGAAAAAGTCTTGACATTGCAATTCTCCACTGTTAACATTTTATTTTCAAGTAAATACCTTAAAAAAACAAAAACAAAAACAAAGGGAGAATATTCAAGAATAGGAACAGGTATAGCTACAGTACTTCGACACTGCACTTCTCCTAGTTGCCATCTGTCTATATTTTACATTTCAAGTAAATACCTTGTATAATTTTCGAGTTCTGTTCTGGACAAGAAAAAAAGAATTAAAAGTGAGATA
Organism: Solen grandis; assembly: GCA_021229015.1. Classification (NCBI taxonomy): domain Eukaryota; kingdom Metazoa; phylum Mollusca; class Bivalvia; order Adapedonta; family Solenidae; genus Solen; species Solen grandis. The sequence goes on along the minus strand of CM037784.1, from coordinate 46,823,028 downwards.
ATAAAAAAAGGGACCAGCTAGAGTTACAGTTCTTGGACACTGCAATTCTCCTAGTCGCCCTCTGTCTATATTTTAAGTTTCAAGTCAATACCTTGTATAATTTCGAGTTAAACAAAAAAAAATTAAACAAAGGGAGATTATTCAAACATGGAACCAGGTAGAGTAACAGTTACTGACTTTAACCTTGAATAGTTTTTAAATTATGTTCCGGACAAGAAAATTCCAACAGACCGACCGACCACTCTACCAACTGACCACAAGGTAACTCCTATATACCCTCCACAAACTTCATTTGGCGGGGTGCTATAAAATCTCCCCAGCACATAGCAGGACCAGAAGTTGATATAGATGTGGATCTATTACTCTATAAGGTGACTTCTGAGATGTATCTAGAATATAACTATTTTTAAAGCACTTCCCTCCATACAATCAAGCAACCATTCAAGCTACCATGCTTATATAAAGGCATCCAATCCTTGTAATCTATAGTCATAAATGCAACATAGCTGATTACGTAACCATCCGGCCAAAGTTGATAACAAAGCAACCAAGAGTAATGAATTGTGGTGCTTCTTTCCATCTTTGAAATCGACTGACTCTAGTTTAATGAAGATTGGAATGGCTTTCAAAACAAGCAGTATAGCCAGAAAGGAATATTCAGTAGTTTCAGTTGACATTGCAGGGAAAGACCTTGACTCCATTTGTTTTGTAACATCACAAGGTCATGATCTGACTTCATTCATAAATGCAAAGAAATGGTGTATATCTACCTCAATGTTATGGACATCCCAGAAGATTAATTTTAAGAGCAATTTAAGTGTAGCTAATTATTTCTTGCTGCATGAGGTGAAACATCATTAGCAACGACAGACAATCTCATCGTTATGGTGCTCTGCTTGGGAATAGTAACCATGATTGTATGGTGGATGGTATCTGCAAGACCAGGGGTCATGGGTTTGAGATGGGCCCAAGTTCAAAAAGAGACAAGTGCAAGAAGTGTTGTGATATACTTAAGTTTAACTGCTAGGTTTTGACTAGTTACTTCCTAGTCCGAATTTGTTAAGTTAAGCAACATCTGTTACGGTCAGTCATGACATGGTGATAGTTGGTCTGTAATTTTGCATTTTTTACTTAAAATCAAGAAATGCATTGGAAGGAACTTTTGGTAGGCTAAAACTTGTTACAAAACCTGATGGTTTTATGGACAGATTTTTTAGGGGCTTTTTTCATCAAAAGTAGGTCAAAGGTCAAGGTCAACTGCATAATGAACAGGACCATCTACTTAAAAGCAACTGTCCAAATATTGAAGCAATCTATGAAACACATAGAAATTAACAGATTAACCAAAAGGTAAACCTGTCCAGATGCCGTGTTTTTTCATCAAAAGTAGGTCAGATTTCATGGTCAAGGTCACAATGTCAACTGCATAATGTAAAGGTCCAGCCACTCAATTAACTGCCCAAATATTGAAGCAATCCAATGAAGGACAAAGAAGTTATAGCAGAATTATAATTATTATAATGGAGTATGTAATAAAGGATCTACCCTATATGCATTATAATGGAGCACATAGTAATGTATCTACACTGTACAGCATTATAATGGAGCATGTAGTAATGGATCTACCTTACAGCATTATAATGGAGCATGTAGTAATGGATCTACACTGTACAGCATTATAATGGAGCATGTAGTAATGGATCTACCCTATACAGCATTATAATGGAGCACATAGTAATGGATCTATACTGTACAGCATTATAATGGAGCATGTAGTAATGGATCTACACTATACAGCATTATAATGGAGCATGTAATAATGGATCTACACTATACAGCATTATAATGGAGCACATAGTAATGTATCTACACTGTACAGCATTATAATGGAGCATGTAGTAATGGATCTACACTGTACAGCATTATAATGGAGCATGTAGTTATGGATCTACCCTATACAGCATTATAATGGAGCACATAGTAATGGATCTATACTGTACAGCATTATAATGGAGCATGTAGTAATGGATCTACACTGTACAGCATTATTATGGAGCATGTAGTAATGGATCTACACTGTACAGCATTATAATGGAGCATGTAGTTATGGATCTACCCTATACAGCATTATAATGGAGCACATAGTAATGGATCTACACTGTACAGCATTAAAATGGAACATGTAGTTATGATCATTAAGATCTACATGGTATAACAGACTATAGGTTTGGACCTTGAATAAAGCATTCTGATGGATCTATATTGCCTTCTTCCATCAGATCTCAAAGGATATATTGCACAATATACTGAACCTTAAAACTGCAATATAACAATATTATTATTTATAGTATTTTATGCATTTCATAAAAACACACACAAAAAAAACCTGTGACACATCAAAATATTCAGTTTTGAAAATAACAAAATCCATGCCCTCAAGGGGGGCCTTAGACCTATGGGGTCAAGGTCATTTGAAGGTCAAGTTCATCTGGCGGATAGAGATCATCAAGGTGCATGCACCTTGAAGTTTGGAGGCTGTAGGTGGAAGGACTTCCGTATTATGGTCAAGGTTAAAGTTTTGTGACAAACAGACAGACAGACAAACAAACAGACCACTTCCCCATCTATCAATGCAGGGGGCATAAAAATGTTTGCATGATGTATTAGTTAAACAGCCATATCAATTTAAATTAACTGAATCAAATGAATCATATTAATATTTGTTTCTAGATAATTATACACAAAATCCTTGTGTCTGTAAGGCTCTTAATGTGCCTGCAGTATTCAAGAATTATATCTTTTTTTCCCCTAAATTGGATCATTGCCATTTTTCATGCAGCACTAACAGTAAACACTGAATGATTCAAGACTCAGAAATATGCAAATTTCATTGAGACAGATTTCAACAGATCTTGAAAAGTTTCAATTTTCATCCATTACAATACTCTTCAACAGAAAGCAAGCTCTTAAAGCAAAATTGACTCTAATTGGAATAATAAAAAAAAAAAAAAAAAAAAAAACAACACAGAGCATTAGAGAAATAGAAACTGAGCAACTGTCAGTAAAAAAGACTTGACCACCAATATTTTGCTGATTTTGATTTCACTACAGGATTCTTCAAAACTAATGGATGTCATTGTCCAGCAAAAGTAAAGCTACTGGTACTCCAGAGGCTGTAGGTCTAAACCTTAATTGAGAATGATTACATGAAATGTTCAATGTGTGTAAATGACGTTTCTGCATGTACTATTGACTGAAAGACTGTTGATAAAAGAGTCTGGTGGCCAGGGGGTTGGACTGTCAACTCTGTGAGTGGGAGGTCATGGGTTTGATTCAAGAATTTGACACCAAATCGCACTGGTAAAGCTCCCTTGCTGAGCACTTCGTATATAAGTACTGGCAGGTCCAATACTGGACTGCATGCTGTAAGGATAATGTGACCAAATGAAATATATGCCTATATGGCATGTCAGGCTGCAGACCACCTATTACCCATCTCATGCAGACATATTCCCAAAATAACAGAAATATTCTTAGTGGTATGTCCAAACCAAACATCCAAAACAACCAGAAAACAATGATCATAGAATGACTTCACTGTGTCAGTACAATAACAAGACACCAGGTTCTAGTGTTAGAACCTGGCTGTGGGTTTGATTCCCATTGAGTTCAAGATTCTTCATTAACTCCTTGAGTAAATTACATGTACTAGTACAACCAAGGAAAAATCAAGAAAGATTATTTTAAGTTCTAGCAACTTGTTTCTCAATTCATATAATAGAAGTAAGCTTAAACAAAACAAACAACTGAAATCTAATACTGGCTTCCAGCCTAGTTATTACAAAGGGCTGTATGCAGACCCATGCATCCTGTGTTTGTCCCCAAGTAATTCGAGCTCCTTCATCCTATTGTCCTCTACAAGCAAGATCTCCCCATTGCAGCCACCCATAATGTTTACTGTCACTGTATACTTAATGAAGTGTAAACACCATCCCTCGCCCCAGAACACCATGTTTTCACTCTTTGAACAATATACCATGACATTAAAGACCAGATACTGATTTCCCATCTCTAACTTGTCATTACTTGGCCCTCTCCTCATCAAGGAATACATTGAGTCCTTTTCACATAATTCATGATTTTTTTTTACTCTCAGCAATCGCTGCATCAATATTGCATATTGAATGATGAGGTCTTGAAAATGTGAGCATATTTAATTGGGCTTTGACATTTAAGTAGACGCAGATTACAAAACTTTATCTGCTTCTGTAACCTGAAAAAGTTGGAACATTTTTCGAAAGAGACATCCAATTTCACCACACAGGCTAGCCTGAAGATGCTCACAGCCTGGCTATAAGATATAATTATTGTCGACAATCAAGTTGGGAGAGACAATAGCCAATTCATTTGAAAATGAGACTTTCAATAGATTCTCCGCACTACCCTCTGGGCAGGAATTGATTACCTAACATTACCCTGGACCACTCTGCATCTCACGATTATTGGAATGATATGAAGTCTTTACAACTCCCACAGAAAAACCAGCTGCCTGTCAAATGTAGAGAAAATTAATTGTGTCAAATTAAAAGTAACAGATAATGGTGTTTATTCCTTTAGGACAGATGGCTGGGCCCAGTAGACCACAGATTAAGTTCACAACCGAGTTCTAAATCCCCTTAAGGGCCGTCCCTTTCATAGTTTGTCCCTGTCTTTTCAATGTCTGCTATTGAAGTTCAAATTTTCAACACAGAAGTTTGTCTATCTTTCAATTTGTATTAAAGTTTCCAGTCTCCAGCCATGTGTTGTAACATTTGGTGTGTCTGGATGAACTAGTGTAGGCACTGGATGTCTCTAGCCAGGTTGATAAGCTGGAACTGTCTCACTAACCTTGTCACACTAACCTGGTACTGTCTCTGTCTCACTAACCTTGTCACATTAACCTGACACTGCCTCTGTCTCACTAACCTAGCACTGACTCTGTCTCACTAACCTGGTACTGTCTCTGTCTCACTAACCTTGTCACATTAACCTGAAACTGTCTCTGTCTCACTAACCTAGCACTGACTCTATCTCACTAACATAGCACTGACTCTGTCTCACTAACCTAGCACTGACTCTGTCTCACTAACCTAGCACTGACTCTGTCTCACTAACCTGGCACTGACACTGTCTCACTAACCTGACACTGTCTCTGTCTCACTAACTTGGCACTGTCTTTGTCTCACTAACCTGACACTGACTCTGTCTCACTAACCTGGCACTGCCACTATCTCACTAACCTGGTACTGTCTTGATAGCCTTGTCTTACTTTGTCTCACTAATGTGGCACTGTCTCATTAACCTGGCACTGACACTGTCTCACTAACCTGACGCTGTCACTGTCTCACTAACCTGACACTGTCACTGTCTCACTAACCTGACACTGTCTCTGTCTCACTAACTGCTGTCTTGTCTCACTAACCTGCATGTCTCACTAACCTGCACTGTCAATCTGGCACTGTCTCACTTACCTGGCACCATCTCACTAACCTGGCACTGTGTTGATAACCTTGTCTTACCTTGTCTCATTAACCTGGCACTCTGTTTTACTACCCTGGCACTACCTCTCTTACCTGGCACCGTCTCACTCAACTTTATATGATGAAATTGTATGTTCAAATTTATACATATGTTTATACCAAAAAACAAAGAGACAGGACATTTCATAAAAACAGAAAAATACCAACAGTCCTATCTTATGGTTCTAATAACTCACAATAGGGGTACCCTAAGTCTTGAGTAAGTGATCATCTAGCTCAGCAGTCGACATTTGCCCTGTATGTTAAAGGCCCCTGGGTTCAAGTTGCTGCACATTTACAGTTACACAGAGTTGATGGTTTCAAAGAATACCTAACATTTTTCAAGTTCAGTTTATAGAGTTCTTGGCAATAGCTATAAGAAATAATTGTAGGAAGTTACGACACATGTATGCAAAATATCCTATTAAAATACTGCACAAGCAGGAGAATGAGGCAGGCTATGAGTGACACACCAGCATCAATCAAAGACAAAACGTTCCATCAATTACCGCAGATCAGTATATCTCAAACTTCACTTTCTTTAATTACTAGTTACACTCACACGCAGACTTTATTTAACTTATGGCACTAAAACCGTATCACGCCATTCCAAAACCTCAAAAATAATCCCATTAGTAATGCATATAGCTTCAAAGCAAACAAAAAGCCTTCAATATAGAGTTTAAATGGATACGCATTTAAGAACAAGGTCCATCATTGTCAGATATTCCTAGATACAAATGTATCAATCAGGGTTTCCAATTATCTTAACTCTGCCAAAATAAACTCTTAATTGTCAAAGTAGTTTAGACAAGATTATATCGTCTTTAAGATGTCAACTTCAGCATAGCAAAAATGGCATAAAAACACGAGAAGATAGTTATATTGCATTAACCCCAAATTTGCCTAAACTATAAAATAGGTTAAATAGGTTGGCATATATAAACAAAGACGGATGATGAAAGCAAGTTCTAGGAAATGCATATGATGGAAATCGCATCCCAAGTGTTTTATTGCGTCTTTCCCATTAACAAGGAATCATTGTCGTTTAAGTGTTCAACTATTACGGCAAACAAGATGCTGAAGTCACAGCTTTGAGGCATTAAAATGTCACCAGTTAAAGCTAAAGAATAAAGACCACTGGCCCCTTCAGTGGGTGGGAGTCTAATGATTGGACATAATTCCATGGCCCCTGCATCATGAGGAAGAAGTGGAAGCCTGTTTATTGCATCAGCAACTGCCAGGGTGTGCTAAATAATACTTTATCCTTATAACAGTTAAATGGAATGACCTAATAAAACAAGTTCTATTACAAAGAATGCATCTATCTAAAGGGCTCCCTCTGGTAGTGAGAGTAATCCTGCTCTGGAAGTGAGTCAAAGCCTGCTCTGGAAGTGAGTCAAAAACTGCTCTGGAAGTCAACCAAGCCTGCTCTGGAAGTGAGCCAAAGCCTGCTCTGGAAGTAGCCAAAGCCTGCTCTGGAAGTCAGCCAAAGCCTGCTCTGGAAGTCAACCAAAGCCTGCTCTGGAAGTTAGCCAAAGCCTGCTCTGGAAGTTAGCCAAAGCCTGCTCTGGAAGTGAGTCAAAGCCTGCTCTGGAAGTGAGTCAAAGCCTGCTCTGGAAGTGAGTCAAATCCTGCTCTGGAAGTCAACCAAAGCCTGCTCTGGAAGTCAGTCAAAGCCTGCTCTGGAAGTTAGCCAAAGCCTGCTCTGGAAGTGAGTCAAAGCCTGCTCTGGAAGTGAGTCAAAACCTGCTCTGGAAGTCAACCAAAGCCTGCTCTGGAAGTCAGCCAAAGCCTGCTATGGAAGTTAGCCAAAGCCTGCTCTGGAAGTGAGTCAAAGCCTGCTCTGGAAGTGAGTCAAAGCCTGCTCTGGAAGTGAGTCAAAACCTGCTCTGGAAGTTAGCTAAAGCCTGCTCTGGAAGTTAGTCAAAGCCTGCTCTGGAAGTTAGTCAAAGCCTGCTCTGCAAGTGAGTCAAAGCCTGCTCTGCAAGTCAAAGCCTGCTCTAGAAGTGAGTCAAAAACTGCTCTGGAAGTCAACCAAAGCCTGCTCTGGAAGTGAGTCAAAACCTGCTCTGGAAGTCAACCAAAGCCTGCTCTGGAAGTGAGTCAAAACCTGCTCTGGAAGTGAGTCAAAACCTACTCTGGAAGTGAGTCAAAGCCTGCTCTGGAAGTGAGTCAAAACCTGCTCTGGAAGTCAACCAAAGCCTGCTCTGGAAATGAGTCAAAGCCTGCTCTGAAATTGTGCCTAAGCCTGCTCATTAGCATAAACTTGTACTGATGGTGAGTGTAACCCTGGTAATGATTTGTCAAGGTAAAAATTAATAATACAGTTTTCTACAATACAGCACACTACAATGCAATACACTACAATAAAGTATAATATAGTCCACTACACTATGTAAGATACTTCATTACTATAAAGTATTCTACATTACAATACACTCAATACACTACACTACATCACACCACAATTAAGAACACTACAATACAGCACTCTACAATACAATACACTACAATTATGTATTTTACAATATAGCACACTACACTACAGTATTCTACAAAACAGAACACAACAAGTCAATACAACACACTTCAATATAGCATGCTACAATACACTACAATTATGTATTCTACAATATAGCACACTACACTACAGTATTCTACAAAACAGAACACAACAATTCAATACAACACACTTCAATATAGCATACTACAATACACTACAATTATGTATTTTACAATATAGCACACTACACTACAGTATTCTACAAAACAGAACACTACCATTCAATACACCACACTACAATACAGCACAATACAATACACTAAAATTATGTATTAAAACAATCCTAATGTTGATAATTATGAATGTATCATCTGACTTAATTATTCAGCATCCTGGTTAAATGATGTTGAGAGAAAAAGAGTAAATTCCAATGCCCCATCTTATGAAGCGAAATGAAACAAAAAAAAGTCACTGAAATTGTAATGTAATCATTCTATGATACCATGTTTGCTTTTCATGCTCAGTTTAATTAAATATCAGATTTTTATATTCCTTTTGAAAACCAGAAATTTTCTGCACAAGACTGAAAACAAAACGTCTAAGGCAAGCCAAAAATGTTCCTAGCAAAGCTAAAAAAGATTTTGGTTTAAAATGCAAAAGAGCAAAAACTGTCTTTGTTTCGAAGAAACTGTCTCCAAAGAAGATGTATGCAGGTATTCTGTGGCGGCCTGAAGTCACAGTGAGTGACAACAGTTTAAGCAAGCTCTCAGTGACAATGATCTGATTCGGAGCTTACTGGAGTCCCAATAACTTTAATTAAAAACATGCCCCTCGGCCAGTTTTCCCTTGTTCTTGGCCAACAACTTAATAGAACAGCTAGACAAAGAGAATGTGTAACATAACTGTTAACACTGTTCTTATTGGGTCTTTTGGGACACTGGAAGAAAATGAAAGGCCAAAAAAAGTTACATGCATGCTTGAGGCTTGTTAATAATTAAAACATTCTAGCAAGTTTGAAAATGTGGTATTTAATCCATTACCTTGTGCTGCTAATGAAGAATGCTGTCAACTCATTAGTCTTGTAACAAATCTACAAGGCTTTTTCTCATGGCAGAATGGTAATTACTGATTAACCATCCATTGTATTTTATTTAGTCTGTGGGGACCGGTAGAGTTTATTAATATAAACTCTCATTATAAAATCTGATCGAAAATAAGCTGGACAATGGAGTACTTTGTGAGTAAGTCACCAAATGGATGTTGGGAACATCTCGAACAATGATTAAAATATCACTCAAGGAAAAAGTGATGAGATATGCTGAATAAAGAGTGAATGTATTCAGGGCTGATCACTTTATAATTATGTCTCGGTAACCTAGATACAGCATCATACTGGATCATTATCTAGTTTCATACACAATCTGAAGTTTTGAAGTGCAACTTTTTATTATTATGTAAGTTATATGGCAATGTTTATCATTTGATGATATGGATCCATGGTATGACAGTGGTTATAATTGTATTTACATTATACCGGAGCATTATAATGGAGTGCACAGTAATGGCTCTACACTGTATTGCATTATAGTGGAGCACATAGTTATGGATCTACACTGTATAGCATTATGATGGAGCAAATAGAAATTGATCTTCACTTCTTTTGTATGTGTAATTTAAGATACAACAAATATTGTATCATGCTTACATGAGAATGTAGATAAATTGGCCCCATTTTCTTGAAAATACTCAAGTACAATCTCAAGCTCAAAGGTGGTATCATACTCAAATCCCTATTAAAACTAATGGGCATAGTTTGAATATAAAAATCATACTTTAGTACCCTTTCTCAATCAAAAGTAAAAATTAAGGGCTGAGAGAAAAATTGTTCCACCTCTTTCTATTTCTACTCCATATAACTGTATCCTTAATTAAAAAAAAAAATGAAAAAAAAAAAAACCTAACCACCTACCCATTGAATCAAGAGTGTTCTCTGGAGCACAAGTGTCACCTGCTGAAGCATGACAGAAAAAGTGTACTTGCAGAAGGTGACACAAAAATTGTGGGTAACGCAACTGCAAAACTACAATTTTTTAATGATGCCTTATGGGCTTAGAATAACCTTATGGTCAGTATTTGAAATGCACATTGTGCAGACCAAGCCATTTTTTCATTGACGGTAAAGTCCTCCTGAATTCCCTTAATTATTCCTCGTTAGGCCAGGATCTAAAAACAACCCACTTACCCAACCAATGTTTATAGATTTATTTCCCTGTAATGTAACATGATCATCTTATTTTTTCCTTCAAATTGGATAATAAACATTTCTTGTAATGTAATATCAAGATAATTAAACAACTCTTACTACCCTGTTTCTGACCTATTTTTTCCCCTATGCAAAATGTCTAAACAACAAGCCTTAATTATACATTATGTCAGGTTAGAAATTCAATATATCAATTAGCATCAGGTCATTTGTACAGAGTACATGTTGAATTATGGGAAAAGTTTTCATCCTAGATCAATACACGGCCTAACTGAAATACTTAATGTCTATAATTTATATGATCATCTAGCTGGGCCCAATTTATTAATCCATTTGTTTTTCCTTACCTTTTATTCATACTTTCCTATTTTGCATTATTAAAAATCTTATGGATAGTTTACTAAATATTCAACATTTCTTTAATCTTTCACCTTATATAGACATTTTTGATGCCATGACAAACATATCGAACCCATGCAAAGTCAAGTCTCTGTTGCTCATACAATGTTGTAAATTAGCTCTATACAGTCTGTATGGCGAAGAAATATCCAATGTTTCAAATACTATTTAAAGTTCAGTAAATTAATATTCATCAAGTCACAAATCTGTAAATGAATATTCATGAGGTAAAGGGTTTATAACAATAAACGCACATGAGCTGATAAGCCCAAAGAGAACTAAGTATACTCACCACACTAGAATATTCTCCATCGGGGTACACCAGTTTTAGTGCCTGACGTTTCAAATCCAGTAAACAGTTATTACATCCCTCACACAAGACACCTAAGCGACTTGTTGTTACCTCCCTTGTCCTGGACTCTGGTCTGGGCGCCACAGGCGGTAAACCCCTGCCATGTCCAGACACCCGTGGTGTCTGAGTTTCATTTTGGGGCTTCTGGCCCTGTTTGAACCCTGGATCTGCCCCGGCAGGAGAAGCTGGCCTGCCGAAAACAAAAGAAACCCCATCACCATACTGTTTGCCCCTGCCACCTTTGTTATCATTCAGTGGGGAGATGGTTCCAACCACAGTATAATCCGCTGGTATGAACTCTTTTCCAAGCTGTCTCATGGGGACAGGCGGGTGTTTAGTAGGCTTAATCTTGTTATCCGTATTTGCTGTGTTCACATTTCCATTTTCTACTATATCTAATCCACCTCTCACAAACTCATCATATGTAGGTATACCATCAATATCATCTTCACCTTCCATATCCTCACTTTCATCCAATGGATTTGATCTGATCCCTGCAGGTTTATTCACCTCATCATCTTCATCATCTCCATGAACACCATTAGAACCAAACTGGACATCTCCGTTCAGTCCGTTCAGTTCCAGATCTACAGATCTGTCTGGATAAGGCACTGTAGATTGGGGTGGGACCTTCCTGCGTTGGGTTGTAGGTGTGGGGATGCTGCGGATGACTGCCTGCCCTCCAAACATCTTAGCTGTTGACCTTACACTGACTGGCGTTGTGCAGCCGTCTTCGTTTGGCTTCTGCAAAAGGCAAAATAACAGATCTCTTTATCACTTGGGAAGAAACCAATTACTCAGGGCAAGACTAGGCCTCAATAATCATCTTTCTGCCCCCAAAATCAAAAGTTTCTTCAATTCTTTTAACCCAAACAATGTTGTGGGCATTAGCGACTTCCTTGGTCAACAGTGCAAACCAAGATCAGTCTGCACATTCACATCCATGCAGTCTGATTATGGTCTGCACTTTTAACTGTAATTTTTCTGAAAGCATCCCCATAAACAACTAATGGCACAGTCAAAAATGAAACAAGAGCACGTCAAAGCATGGCAATATAACGCCTGAAGGTATTGTAATGTGAAGAAGCCTTGTATATTATATGGTACAATACTGATGTCTATCAAGGGCCAAATTATTTTTTTTTATCATATTCACAAAATGCTAACGTGAGAAATACACTTTTTTTTTACTCCAATTGTTTGCTGATATATCTACATTTATTTTTGAAAGTTTCAAATCACAGAGTGCAAAATCCAGCCTTCATGCACATCTACATATAAAGGCAAGTATTGTTGGTAAGTTTGAACCTAATAACTCCAGTTGTGGAGGAGTTGTGTTCACGAGGTTCTGCTTATAAAACTACATGTAGGAAAACATGAGAAGTGGCCATAACTCTTGAAAGTTGCATGAGAGAGAGCAAAATCCAGCATTCATTCACACCTACGTAATTAAAAGGGCAGGTATTATTGGTAAGTTTGAACCAAATCACTCCAATAGTGTAGGAGGAGCATGAGATTCTGCTAACAGACAGACGAATGGATGGACAGACAGTTCACTGAGGGTATAACATAATATGACCTTTCGGGCGTATAAAAAGCATGGTAAGGGTTTAATATTTTAAAACCTGAAACTCCAACATCAGTAAAATTTGACAAGTACTACTTACTTGCCTATTGAGGACAGTTCAGATACATAGATATGTTGTACAGTACTGATCTGATAACATTCCATTATTACATGAAAGCCAAAATAATGCAGCCCAGTATTGGATCCAAAACATCATTTTATGATTTATTGATTGATTTTAAAGTCCATTTCCACATGATTGTAATGTGGTCAAATATATAAGTAACAGCATCTAGACTTGGACCAAAAATATAGCTTTGTAATGGATTTTCATGTCGGCGCCAATTGTGAAAAATGCGAAAGACATTGAGCTTCAGTTTCTAAGGTCCCGTGGGATAACACATTTCCCCTGACTGTATCATGTTGTATGTATATGGTAGCTTCACTGTAAAATTTCAAGATAATGCATGTAATTTTATTAAGAAAAGAAAAACTGATTCACTGATAGGTGGTCATAGATGGCAAAAAAGTGACTGGTATTACCAAGTTATAGTGGTTTGACCTGGGAAACATTGGTATTACCAAGTTATAGTGGTTTGACCTGGGAAACATTGGTATTACCAAGTTATAGTGGTTTGACCTGGGAAACATTGGTATTACCTAGTTATAGTGGTCTGACCGGGAAACATTGGTGGTTTGACCTGGGAAACATTGGTATTACCAAGTTATAGTGGTTTGACCTGGGAAACATTGGTATTACCAAGTTATAGTGGTTTGACCTGGGAAACATTGGTATTACCAAGTTATAGTGGTTTGACCTGGGAAACATTGGTATTACCAAGTTATAGTGGTTTGACCTGGGAAACATTGGTATTACCAAGTTATAGTGGTTTGACCTGGGAAACATTGGTATTACCTAGTTATAGTGGTTTGACCTGGGAAACATTGGTATTACCAAGTTATAGTGGTTTGACCTGGGAAACATTGGTATTACCTAGTTATAGTGGTTTGACCTGGGAAACATTGGTATTACCAAGTTATAGTGGTTTGACCTTGGAAACATTGGTATTACCAAGTTATAGTGGTTTGACCTGGGAAACATTGGTATTACCAAGTTATAGTGGTTTGACCTGGGAAACATTGGTATTACCTAGTTATAGTGGTTTGACCTGGGAAACATTGGTATTACCAAGTTATAGTAGTTTGACCTGGGAAACATTGGTATTACCAAGTTATAGTGGTTTGACCTGGGAAACATTGGTATTACCAAGTTAAAGTGGTTTGACCGGGGAAACATTGGTATTACCTAGTTATAGTAGTTTGACCTGGGAAACATTGATATTACCTAGTATCATTACTGTTATGAAATAAGATCCAACTGTTTCTCATAAAAAGAAAATTCAATGCCAAAGGATCTATACTGAGATCTTGGAACCAAAAGAAGTCTGAGTGACTAAAAAACCTTAATCAGTTTCCCAGTACAGTAGGTAAAGTGGCCAATGTCTCCATGGTTAAGTGTCATTTTGACAAGATAACTTGATGTGTATTGATGTCTGTTCTTTATCTAGCCGCAATCTCCTGGACAGAAGATTCTGTATTTGAATGACAGTCTGACATACAACTCTCTTCCCAATTTACTTACAACTGGTCATGACTGACCCATATAATACCTTCCCATCATCCCCCCTCCTCCCAACTTCTCAAGAATCTTTGTCCGGCCAGACGTCTGCTGTTAAAAATGGCAGACAAAAAATTACATCCTAAAAGAGTATTGATTGCTTAGAATCTGCCACTTCTCTGCTCATGTTTGCTTAGGCCACAAAGTGGAAAAATGATTTTCACAAATCTCCACAGAAAAATCTGCATCCTTTAACATTTGCCATCATAAAATTGTGGGCCACTAACAAGTCTCATGCAGTAAATCTCAAAGGCCTCTAAACATCCTCAAAGCTTTGACAAATCCCAAATCCACAGCGCATAGTGACTAATGCAGATATCTTAATTTTCAATCAAGTAATACACATTACGATGTGACAAGCGAACAGTAAATCAGAAATCAAAGTAAATTCAAAGATGTAAAAAAGTCGTACAGCTGATAATAAAACTGATGCAAAAAGCGTCCTATCAGACTTACGGCACCTTCCTCTATGGACGACCGATATTCTTCCTCGAAATTTCAATTTGTGATCAGCATTCATCATACCCTGAATATGTTCCACAATTTCTTAATATGCAGCTGTAAAAACTGCTCTGCACAGCGAACGGTTCTATGTTGCAATAATTTCTCCAATTTAGGAGCTACTTCATCAAGAAAATTGTCCCTCTGTTAGCTGTATCAATGATGAGAAACACAGATGATAAAATATTTGACAATCATCTTTTCTTGCTGAATCCTGACCTATGTTTCTTTTTTTTTCTACCTCTTTGTAATTGGTAATATTTTTCCCAATTGGCAAAAAAAAAAAAAATGCAAATAATAAAGTGTTATGTTTGTTCTTTGTGTTTATGAAAGAAAATGCCTCTTTAAACAATATGTTACACATAATAGTTGCTTTTCTGATCCTTAAAAATTCCCAATCAGATAAAATATGTCAGTAAATATTTCCAAAGGGGGCTAGAGTTCCTTTCCCAAATTAGGCAGAAAAAACCCGTGAGTGCTTCTTCATTTCCTATATTTCAACAGTAACTGCCAACTAGATTTTGGTTCCAAAGCATTTTTTCTATTTCAAATCTATCATCAATTTGAAAATTCTTATATTCATTGGAAATTCCCAGAGAGGGACCTTTAGTTATACATGTATTTGCAGTTTTGAGGAGTTCATTTTTTCATTTAATTTTATTCTTGAGTCAAAAAGTCATTTAAATGGCATATGGTTTCTAAATGTTGTTATTTAATTGTTATGTATGGTGTAATATTTTGCTGAAATTGTGTATTGTAAATATTTATATTGTTTTTTTTATGTGGACCATATTGAGGATTGGTTTCTATCAAATAGTTAACCACTTTAAATAAAGACTAAATTACTTACTTACTTACTTAATAAAACAAATTTTTATCAACTTGCTATTTAATTAATTCTGATCAACATACTATTTAATTAATTCTGATCAATGTACTATTTTATTTCAAACTAATTGTGATCAATGTACTTTTTAAATTAATTTCAAAATTTAATTAATTTTTTCATTCCTAATAATTACAATCAATAAATGATTAATTCTGATCAATGTACTATTTTATTCCAATTACTTATGACCAATGCACTTATATTTCATTCATACTTATTATGATCGGTACACTATTCCATTTATAAAAACATTTAAGTCCAAGGGTCCCTACATCTTCCTTAACCCTTTCCCTCATATAGACTCATTTTGACGCACTCAATAGGTACCACATAAAGCCTGATCTGCAGAAAACCACAGTTAAACCTTACCAAATTTAACTAGAACTGTCGCCTAAGGGCTTACTAATACCCCCCCGCAAGTGTTTTTGTCAAACATGGCTTTGGAGCATGAAATCAGAATTCTTGTATGCAACACTCCATCTTAATATACAGAGGACATATGTGCCAACTACCTAGAAATCTAGTTATCCTATGTTTTACATACATATGGGTATATGTATGTCTATGGATCAATAACAGTAAGATTCACTGAAATCTATCAATGGAAGAAAATTGTAAAACAAATACCATCAAAGGGAATATCTTTAAAACGGGGGGGGGGGGGGGGGTAACCCAAGTTAAAGAAAAAGCGCTACTACAATGTCTAAGGTTGAATGACAGCAAGTTTCATTGAAATCCCTCCAGTAGTTTAGGAGGAGTAGTCTGCAGAAAATTGTAAAGCAAAAATCATCAAAGGGGCATAACTTGGAAAATAGGGGAGGTAACCAAATGATATATAGATAACGCGCTTATACAATGTCTAAGGATCACTGCCAGCAAGTTTCATCAAAATCCTTCCAGTAGTTTAGAAGGAGTAGTCCGCAGAAGTTTGTAATGCAAAAATCATCAAAGGGGCATAATTGGTAATAGGGGAGGTAACTAATGCTATATAGATAACGCGCAGTTTAGGGGAGTAGTCCGCAGAAGTTTGTAATGCAAAAATCATCAAAGGGGCATAAATTGGTAAATAGGGGAGGTAACCAATGTATATAGATAACGCGCTTACAATGTCTAAGGATCATTGCAGCAAGTTCATAAAATCCTTCCAGTAGTTTAGGGAGTAGTCCGCAGAAGTTTGTAATGCAAAAATCATCAAAGGGGCATAACTTGGTAAATAGGGGAGGTAACTCAATGCTATATAGATAACGCGCTGCTACAATGTCTAAGGATCATTGACAGCAAGTATCATTAAAATCCTTCCAGTAGTTTAGGCGGAGTAGTCCGCAGAAGTTTGTAATGCAAAAATCATCAAAGGGGCATAACTTGGTAAATAGGGGAGGTAACTCAATGCTATATAGATAACGCGCTAATACAATGTCTAAGGATCATTGCCAGCAAGTTTCATCAAAATCCTTCCAGAAGTTTAGGAGGAGTAGTCCGCAGAATTTTGTGTCTACAGACGGACGGACGGACGGACAGACGGACGGACAGACGGACGGACAGACGGACGGACGGACGGACGGACGGACAACCTGATTCCAGTATACCCCCCCCTAACTTCGTTGCGGGGGGGGTATAATTACAAAATCCTCATTTCCAGACCACTGAGGAGCAGCGAACAGCATAAAACCTAATCAGCCTGCGAGTTACTCACAGGCTGATCTGGTTTTATGTTGTTCGCATAGGTCTTTTCATGGTGTCCTCTATGAGAGAAAGGGTTTAAAATAGTTTTCATATGATACACATCCCTAATCAACCCAATCCCTTTCTTTGAATCACAATTACAATAAGAATAAAAAAAAGATAAATAGTGATGGAGAGAAAACATACATGCACAGGCAAGCAGTAGTTGATTAATGTAAAATCAGAATTTCCCCAATAGATATGGGGAACCGCGATCTGTAATGAAATGTAAAATTCAAAACAGCTATGTTTATCTTTCATTTGAACAGAACAAAATAATTTATTGAACAGGCAAATAGGGCAGGAATTAGTTAGGATCGTGTATATTTCGGTTTCCATGGGAACCATTTCCATAAATACATTTGCCATGTGATTGTTTTCTACGTTTCACAAACGCTAATTATCAAAGGAAGACCTATTCATTCTGTACATGGTCATTTGGCATCATTATCAACATCTACTGGACCATATTTGACAAAAGATCAATATACGTTTGTATGATAATTTGTTTTGGGGCCCAGAATTTACATAAAAAACACATACATTTGCCATTTGACTGACCCTAACCAAATCTGAAGCCTCTGGAGGCTGCATCCAAACAATAAAGCTCTTGTGGAACATCGCTCCATGTGAACCCGACCGATCCTCGTCTAACAAATCATTTTATAATTCCTAAATCATAAATTCAATAATCAAAATTCATGGCCAACAATTTACACAAGATACATGGCCAGTACAAGTCTGTGAAACATTTATGTGTTGTAAAGTTGTTTCCATCTCATTCTGTTTGTCAAACCACAGCCGATTACCCTCCATCAAATTCCAATTTAATGCATTTCATGGAATTTATCAAGTCTGCAAGGCTTTGTGCCATTCAAAAGATGCCCAGGATAAAGGTACATGGCTGTATAATGACGCGGTGTATCATTTCATTCCCACAATGCACACAATACTGTCTCGTTACTGCATCCAGATATGAATTCTTAATCTTTTCTAAATTTAGAAAAAAAAAATGTTCTTGATTAAATGTGATATGATATGCAAAGAAGTAATCAAGTGTAAGATTAATCATATATCTGAGAATTTAAGAAATAAGAAAATACTCGAAATCTTTAAATCTTGTTATGAATGTTTTCTTATATACATACCATACTGCATACCAAGTCAAATTAACCATAAAGCTAACAAGCTAGCAAACTATTTAACCAATCATCCATACAAGAAGCCAGCAAACCACCTTATAACGAATAAATTAGCTTTCAATAAAACCAACCACAAGGCAAACCAGATGGTCACCCAGTCTGCTATTAACAACCATATCAACCGTGTAACCAACCAACAACACATCCAGCCTGTCAACCATATAGCCCACTAACCATCTAACAGCAAGCCAACTGTATAGCCAACCAATCATATAAAAGAATTAACAAACAATATTTTTAACCAACAAATTAAAACCATGGGAAAAACCAACCATATATTTACCAACCAAGTGACTTTCATCTTTACAAATAACCTTGACCTGTATCAGTAACCTTGACCTCTATCAATGACCATGACCTATATTAGCTGAACGTCTCAACATACATTAAACTTTTGAAATGATTAGTTTTAGTATCAAATGTACTGAAAAATGAATTGAATAAAGCACATTTTGATTTCCAAATCAAAGTCCGTCTGAATCACACTCTCTACCATTGATTTGTTTCAGAGTCATTTCCAACCTTAGGTGTGCTCCTCCATTTATTCTTGAACCATGTTGGATATTTTATTATATTTATGTTACAGAATCATATAAAATTATGACTGCACATTTAGGAAACACAACCACTGTGCACTTGTTAAACCTTTGTTTCATTTTCCTTTCAATACACTTAACTTGTCTCATGGTTTGTGAAGAACTACTGCAGGGGCCTATAATCATTTTTCTTGTAAATTTGTTTTAGACTCTCTGAGTCAGAGTTCTGAATATTTAGAATGTCAATATTTTCTTACATGCTAAATAACAGACTTCTAGGATGAGAATTTCATTCTTCTAGATCTAAAGTTCACTCTTATAGACACTAATTTCTCATATTTTCAACTAAACTGACAAACTTCATCTACAGCTAAACTGTTTATTATATACACCTGCATATCAAGTTCTTGTTTTAAACAAAAATAAAATGTCCTAGTGCCTTACAAAATAATTGAGAGTGACCAAAGTATTGTACTTAATGAATGCAACACATTAATTCTGTGAGATGAAAAAGTATATTGCAAAATATGCATGGATGGTCAAAGCCATGGACTCCAAAACCTTTTATCAATTGCCAAATGCAGTCACATGGTTTCAACATGATTCAGTATAACAGATTTATATCTGAACCCCAAATGCAACAAAATCATGAATCTACGCTGGATGATTATTTCCAACTGGCCATTACTTTAACCCTTTCCTTCATAGAGGATACCATGAAAAGACCTATGCGAACAGCATAAAACCAGATCAGCCTGCGAGTAACTCGCAGGCTGATCAGGTTTTATGCTGTTCGCTGCTCCTCAGTGGTCTGGTAATGAGGATTTTACAATTAAATTTGGTAAGGTTTGAGTTTGGCTTTCTGCAGATCAGGCTTTATGTGGTACCTTTTGAGTGCGTCAAAATGAGTCTATATGAGGGAAAGGGTTAACAAGCTACAGAAAGCATTCATCCAACTTCCCACAATTTCACCCTAGCAGCCTTGACCTACGTATGAGGGCGTGACTTGGCTCTACCCACCAGACACCTCCCCCTGTGAACGTGCCCTGATTACACAGGTCACATGACAAAGCAACCTGCCTACACCAGCAGGATAACGTTATCTCAACTAATTTTATTGTCTTTGTATTCATTATCAAATTAAAATTCTTCTAATTTACTGCAGACTTGCAGACTGGAAATTAAATTGAAAAGTGAATGGTGGCCAAGAACAATTTACAACAAAAAGCAAAGAGATAGATATAATGCCACAAACTGTCTACACATCATGCCACAAACTGTCTACACATCATGCCACAAACTGTCTTACTCTGCAGTTTTAGTTGATTAATCTGTCTCAAGAAGTCTTCAAGTCATAGCATTCGTTGACAGCAAAAGAAAGCTTTTGACAGTGAATGACCGTGACACAATAGAAATGGCAACATCTGACCTTTGACACAATGGATACAACAGCAACATTTGTGGCAATGTTAATTTCTAAGGAGTATATTAAAACCAATGTCTGCAAATAAGTTTAAAATGAATATTGTAAACTAATGAGTATTTTAATTCAACTTATTAACGGCCAATCCAGAAAATAAAAAGGAGACACAAAATATTCTCACATATTATGACATGAGCAGTGGTCTTTAAAACATACAGAGGTGGTTTACCCTATGAGATTTCGTAATGTAGCAACTATGAAGTTTGATTTTTTGTACAATATCTTTGATTTATCATCCTAAACCAATTTATTTATTTATAAGATCCAAGTTGTGGGTGGGCCAAGATTTCCTCCTGACCTCACCAGGTACAAAGTACCCAGGAGCTGTCAAGTGTGATTTAATATAGGTGACAAGAACTTGTTTACCGATCAATGTAAATGAACTAAATTTAACCCACTTTTCCCTAGATAAATATATACAACAGACAAGCAACGGTATGGATGCTATCTTTATCATGTCTCTATACACAAACCTCCTAAATTTTCTTTTTATTTGCAAATTAAAATTGATATCCTTCCTTAATTTCATTACTTCTCAGCATGTCAGAATTGCTTAACATTAATATTCCGCTGTACTGCAAAACTGACAAAAAACAATATCAATGTTTGCTAGAAGATGCTAACATTAAATTAAATTTTGTTGAGTTATTATTGAATGTACTTTAATCCTTTACCTCAAATATACTCATTTTGATGCACTGGCAAGCGAAGCAGACCCAGATCAGAATCCCCTCTGTTTGCTCATAATTATAGTTTTGAAGCTAAGATTCTACAATGTCTGCAGGCCAAAGGAAAATCTTCCCTATACCATTTATAGTAAATGTCTGTTGGGAAACACTCCCTCTCTATGGTCTTCTGGATGGGCCAGTACTTTGTTTCTAAATGAAAAGCCATGAAAAATCTTTTCCTTGTTAACCCTTTCCCTCATATAGACTCATTTTGACGCACTCAATAGGTACCACATAAAGCCTGATCTGCAGAAAACCACAGTTAAACCTTACCAAATTTAATTACAAAATCCTCATTTCCAGACCACTGAGGAGCAGCGAACAGCATAAAACCTGATCAGCCTGCGAGTTACTTGCAGGCTGATCTGGTTTTATGCTGTTCGCATAGGTCTTTTCATGGTGTCCTCTATGAGGGAAAGGGTTAAGATTAGAGGAGGTAAAATTCAATAAAATTCTCCAGATCTGTCCCTTTAATTATCACGAATGACATTTTTTCATAACAAAAGTTTGAGTTAGGTGTTCTGGAAGTTAAATTCAACATAGATGTAAATGATACTTGTTTATCCAAGAATTATAACTTCTGATATTTTAAACGGTACGGAGATCAGAAAATTTAAATGTCTGGATAAAATAGAATGCTATGAGAAAATAGTAAAATAAAAACACTGAACTGAATGCAAGTGCTCTCATCTATAATGTTAGATTACTTATCAATAACTCTGACTTCTTTCTGCCACTCCATATATTACTTCAAGCCTCGGAGAATAAAAATCCTGGAGTGATTTGATTTTTCAAGAGAGAGGGCATGCAATTTCATACTTTATTTTATATCTTTCTTTTGAATAATTACTTCATGTTTCAGGTCTCTCTGAGGTCACTGGAATTCAAGTTCACAGGCAGTATAAGAATAAGTAAATATGATGTAAGGTCATATGAAAAAATATCTAGATCAAATGAAAACAATGCCATATAAAAACCACATGAAAACTTGCCAAGGTCACATAAAAACAATAACAAGGTAACATGAGAATGATCTAATGGTTGTATGAAATTAATGTCAAGGTCATATGAGAATTATATAAAGGTCGTATGAAATTTATGTCAAGGTCATATAAGAATGATATAGAAGTTGCAAGAAATTAATGCCAAGGTCATATGAGAATGATGTCAAGGTGTCAATAACATGTATCATCATACTTAAAAGTGTCTATATACATTTACCTTTAATGCTTGTCTGAAGGTCAAATAAGGTCTATGGTGCAATTCTAAAAGTGCTTTTAAACTGAAAGTTCACTATTCAACACTACATGCCAGTCATGAATCCATTTAAGTATTTCACATGACACTCATTAATCACACAGTAATGCATGCACACATTGTAACTTTTTTTTTCAATTCAATTTTCTCACAAAAAAAAATGTTTTTCTTTTTTTTTTTCAAATCAGTTTTCTCACACACACACAAAAAATGTTTTCCCTCATTGCATGATTATGGCAACACAGTAAAAATTGCCACTTAATAGCAAAGGGAGATACAAGAAAGTTTAATTGCAAAAGTATTTTGATCTGAATACTATGCATCTTTATTTCAAATCAATTTTTTCTTTCCCTATAGTCATTTCACATTTCAGCACACAGATATGACCCAGTCAGTACTTAACACCATCCCATGCATTTGTCCATTTGTAATTCAATTTCATAACAATTAAAACTTAATTAACACTCCTAGGAAAAATATCCACCTAAACACTTGTCATTGTCATCCATAGAATGGGGGGGCCCTATCCTTGTCTGTCGCTGACAGTGAGGTACACAATTCCTATACCTTACCGTCATCGTTTTGAGCAATCAGCTGTCCTTAAAACATCTTCACCTGAACCTTAACTGAGTGGCCAGACACAACACCCGCGTATCAACTGACCGTCCAAAGTGTCGCTGACACCCTGCCTGGACACAGAATATATCGCCTGGACCTTGTGTCTTTGTTCAATGCATTGTCCAAGTTACTCAGCCTCAGACAAACACTAAAGAGCTCGACCACGCCCTTCTCTACACCACGCTTCTGCTTTAATGGCTGA
Source organism: Solen grandis (assembly GCA_021229015.1). NCBI lineage: Eukaryota > Metazoa > Mollusca > Bivalvia > Adapedonta > Solenidae > Solen > Solen grandis. Next base: position 46,799,567 of record CM037784.1, on the reverse strand, counting down.
CCTTTTATATAATTAAGGGGTTTGACTTAATCAGCAAGTGCAATCTGTAATTAAGGCTCATTTTCTTCATCCATCTTCACTGCACAATGAAGGAGACAGTGGGAGGAAGTGAAAACAAACATTGGTAAAATCCCATGTACGCCAACACAGCTGCTGTGGCTGTGGGACATGCAGATTTGTAAGTTTGTTTACTTGGATTTAACATTCAACAAACAGCCTTTTAGTCATTTGGGAACTTTGTATACAGGTCTTCCTCGCTGTGGCCTGATACCATACCTAGTCACATTATCCTGACAGTGTTTGACCAGTCCTGAAACTTCTATCCTTTGCTGAACACCATTTGGACGGAATCAATCCCATGACCTCCCAGTTACAAGAAGGAAGCTCTTATTACTTAGCTACTGGGACTATTCATAGCTTTGGAGATGCTGACACTGACAAATGAGCATCTTCTAGTAAAAATTGCAACAATTAATAAAAAAAAACTACTATAATGAATGTCAATCTAAAGTATTACTTTAATACAGATATCTCATATCAGACAGATCAATCAGGAGATCAGTCTCAAAAATGTCCGGGAACAATGGCATCCATCTTAAATATATGCCAGAGAATAAAAGGCAGCCTGCATTAGTATCATAAAAAGTCACTGCATTTAATTTGTTCTCATAATCATTTAATATATGATGTTCATGCTCGGTAAGGCCCCTAATAAAGGAGACAGTAACGACGACAGAATAACCATAAAAATTCAAAATTTTTGTCATAAATTGTTTAATAGCCATTATAAAATATAATAAAAAAACTATTCCAGATCCAGAACAAGCTGAGACTTTGGGAAGATAACAATAAGCAGGGGTCCAAACAGTTTTGGGGCAAACAATTGGAGAAAGTGTGTGCGTGCCGGACACGTGTCAATCTGTCCATCGGTAAACACCTGCCCGTGGCTCTCCAGTGTGGAGTACCATAAACATGCCACGGCCATTCCAGTGGCAAATAGTCTGGCATGCTTGGCCTTTGTGTAATTTATTCATCCGTTCTGGATGGACTAATAAAATATTTCATTGTGATTCTTTTTTCCCTGATTTTATCTCCATCATAAAAAGTGTAATGCTCTTTTGAGTAACCTCAGATTCCATGTTGAACATCATTTAAAGCACCACATTGGAATATTCATTTGTCTCAAAGCATGACTGCACTACAAAGGCTGTTCATCCTCATGCGGTTCTTAACAGCTGACCATAAAATACAGGAATTTTTTCCTTATTTTTCTGCATAAAAATAAATTTAAAAAAATGTGTAAACCTGATGAAAGGTCGTTGTACCAAGCAAATGGATTAACTGTATTTGAATCAAAAAGAACTGTGATGATAAAGTAATTGGACAAAAGAATGGACTGAAACTAGAAATGTGTCCAGAGGACACAGATGCCCCCACCCAGGAGTGCAAGTCATGTCCTGTATAATATATCCATGAAGTTTAAAGTCTGTAGCACAAAAACCTTCAGAGTTACCTGTGTCACAGTTTTGGGATGGACGGATTGACAAAGGCATATGGCAAATCTATATGCCTCTTTTTTTTTAAGGGGGGGGGGGGGGGGGGGCAACAAGTAAAAATACCCAGGTGCACAAGTTCCTGTCCTGAAAAATATTTTCATGAAGTTTCATGTCTATTGTACAAATACTTTCAAAGTTATATGCGTCACATGCATGAAATTCCATATTTTTCAAAAACAAAGACCTGTAACTCTGTCAATTTCAATGGCAAATCGATGAAAATACCCAGGTGCACAAGTTCATGTCCTGAATAATATATCCATGAAGTATCAAGTCTGTAGTACAAATACTCTCAGAGTTATGTGTGTCACAAAGTTCCAGGATGGACGTACGGGCAAAAGCAAATCTATATGCCTCCCCCCCACCACCCCCACCATTTTTGGTGGGGGTATAAGAAACAAACAATGAAAATGTACCTTGAATCCATACAACTACAGCTGAAATGTCAAGTCTTGACTTGTTGAGCATCTGACAATTTAAATTAGTTTTTTTCTTCTTTCATAATAAATGAATTTACAATGACACGATAAATGTGGTAAGTTTTCCTGAAGTAAAAACTAGTCAGTTATCATTACTTGATTACTCATTGAGGTTTTAACCCTTTCCCTCGTAGAGGACACCATGAAAAGACCTATGCAAACAGCATAAAACCAGATCAGCCTGCGAGTAATTCGCAGGCTGATCAGGTTTTATGCTGTTCGCTGCTCCTCAGTGGTCTGGAAATGAGGACTTTATAATTAAATTTGGTAAGGTTTAACTGTGGTTTTCAGCAGATCAGGCTTTATGTGGTACCTATTGAGGGCGTCAAAATGAGTCTATATGAGGGAAAGGGTTAAATATAGATTCCAAAGGAAGACTGACAACTTAGGGCACAAGTGTCAGCTTGTGTTATTCCATTTGTTTGAAAGTTAAGCCCTAATTGGCACATCTAGTTACATTCTAAAGATATTTGGTACGCAATGAAATCATTGAGTCCTACCAAGGTCTCTACAGACTGAATCAATTATTCACAAAAACATTTTTTTTTCCAAAATCAACAGAAAAACTGTTCCTACACAAGGGGGCATAATCTTTTAGACCTTCAAGGGCACAAAGTACTGGTCCAACCCAGAAAATGTAGAACAGAATGATTGGAAGCAAGATGTACTAACTTATACTATACTTGCTTCCAAAGTTTAATTTGATAAATAAATAACAGCAGTAAACGATGCCCTTATTAACTGGAAGCATTATTGTATGCCTGCCTGTGTGTAAGACAATACAAAGTGCTACTTGTCTTAAACATTAGGTTCAAACCACTCATTTATTTCAATTAGATCTAAAATGCAGGTTCTCTCCGTCAGTACGGATGGTGGTGGTTGCCTGGACAACCAGAGTTTCCTGATATGGCCTGACATTTGGGTACCTGGAGGGATCCCACACAAAAACCTTCCCTGGGGCAGTAGGTTGGTAAACCTGTGTCGGGAGATAAGGGTATACAGTGTCTTAAGTCATTACCACATGCAGAAGAAACTTCACAGCATTATCATTTACCTTATGGAGAGTTTGTTTTGTTTTTACTCCCAAAATGTGACTTGTATGCCCAAAACTGGAGGAACTCTCTCCATACTGGAATACAAAAATGAGGAAAAACAGCAAAATGTAACTCCTAATTACGAGAATCAGCGAATACAAGTCTATGTTTGTGGTTTCTAAGTTATGAATAAAGACAAGATGGTATGGCATGGCAGTGCTGGGTCCCTGCTAATATATAAGGATAGGATAAACTCTAATAATGGCTTCCACAACTGAAAAGGTATTTGTTTGGCTTTACTTTCCAATTATTGTTCATTTCAATCTTTTTGAGACTTGGCCTACTTCAGACTGATTCTGTACTACCATAATGTTGTTTATTGTTGTAAGTATTAAAGTGGTTTGATACCACATATACATGTGACAGGATATCACATTCAAAAATACATAATGGCATGATACCACACCTAGCCCCATATCCTGACATTCGGCAACCCGCACTAAAACTACCCTGGTAAGCAAAGCAAAAGAGTGTTGGACACTAACATATACTTTAGCAGTTAAGTAACACCCTGGCATGGGATTGAACCCAGAACTTCCTGGGCCTAAAGCTGATAATATTGCACTTTGACAGGAAGTTCCCTGCCTGGTGAAGGGTTCAAGAGTGAGCAAGTAGACTGATTCCCTGGTTACACATGGTGAATCACACATCAGTCCCCTGTAAGCAGCCCAGCAGATGGTACGGTATGGCTCCACGCCCATACAGACCCACTAACTGATCATCAGATAGCCGGGCTGACAGACATGGTGTCTAAAATACCATAAATGAGACACAAATGGTTCCTGTCAATGCTCACAGGGTACCATATTATAGTTAAACCATAGCAACGGGTAAGAATTAGGAGAGAAAAATATGAGTCAAAAATCAAATTATTGATTGAGTTACAATCTTGATGATGAGTCATTTATATTTTCGTTCATTTTACAAATCAATAGTTTCTTAACAAAAGAAAAGACAACACAAAGCTTATATTCAATGATGAGTTTGACTCTTGTATCACTCCATGAGAATTAATTCCAAGTGTGTCCATGCATATACAGAAAAAAATCATGATGAGGGTCAATTTTTGCTTGTTATTAGCAAAATTAATATGGGCACTATCACAGACCACTGACTTAATAAATAAATTTTCACTCTACATAAGGTTGAGCAAGTGCTTTGCACCATTGAAGGTTTTGAAAAATGCTGCCACTAGGGATTCTGTTTAACACTAATAAAGGTTTAAAAGTCCAGACAATTTTGCTTGTTATTGTTTTGTCTTTCATTTTACAATGAAATTGCTGAATATAAAATGGACCAAAAAAAAGTCCTGAAAGTGCATATTTTTATAATTCAGAAAATTCAATATTATCCGTTTCTTATTTGAAATACACAGCCTTTCCGTGGCAATTTTAACTATGAGGAAATGTTTCCTATTTAAGGTTTCATTTTAATTTTGGTCTCAAAGTCTGGAATCTAATTGAGTTTCATGTTTTAATTCCAGAATTTCTAATTGATCCACACACTAAAAGTATCGACATTACGATAATTGGCCTTTATACATCACCCTGAGTGATGATATTCAAACAACATATATAAATAACATAAACTTCCGTATGTAACATATTAGACCAAATAATTATATCAATAGCAATGAAAGGCAACTTCCGTTAAGATGTTAGCTAAACAAATAAAACATTTTCAAATTACTGAAAAACATGTGCTGGCAGGCATATTTGAAAATTCTCCCAAACATCTTCATGGAAAATAACTGGTATTACAATCTCTATTCAAGGCTGCTGAAAACAAAAAAAAATCCTCTCAGTAACAATTCTTTTCTATTGACAGCCAAAAACATTAAATGAAATGCTGAAGATAGCAGACATTTTTTTAATTGTCAGTTTTTGTATCTTTTAAATTCTTCCATTTAATTCCAAACTCTTTCTCTCTGTAATACCAGTATTGTTAAGTGAAAACGTTTCAACTATAGCGAGATTATTCCAATTCATTTCTAATTATTGTTTTGCTGAATGATAAAAACGACTGTTCCCACCAAAAAACATTGTCTCCACTAATTATTCCATGACACAAGGTCAAACACTGTCTATCATTCTTTAATTGATGTAAATCTTGTGGAAGTTGGCCACATTTTTTTTCAACCAATATCTAAGAAAACAGGCCCTACAAACCAAATTAGGAACCAGTTGGCTTGGCGAGACAATGGTAATATTTTAATTTATAAATTATCTGTCATCTCCACTTTTTCACTCATACTGAAGGAAAATTGAAGAAAGTAATTGTTTATTTTTTGTGAGGCCAAATGATACCAGAGTTTTGAGAGTACAGCATCATTGAATTGTTGCATAGAGATTAATTGTATTATAGAATTTATTAATGTCATGTAATTTAAAGAGGAGAAAAGGCCTCGGAATTACCTTTTTTTTTCTTTGAACACATAAATTGAATTTTGGATAAATTACTCAAAAAAAGGTTTTTTGGTTTAAATTTCTTTTCATCGTAGTATATCTTTTATGTGATCAGAAACTTGTACAAATCCTATCCAGTATTTCCTGCATGTATGGGAAATCATGAAACTATTTTACAAGACAGGGCTTGAGCCCAAAACCTTCAACTCCAAGTTGTGTGCTCAAATCACTGAACTACTGCAAACCAACTGTTTGTTGATCCTCCATCAGGCAATCCTTTGTTTGAGTCTCTAGGCTAGCAATTTATGAAATTGGAAATTTAATGCAGGTGATTTTTAAGTGCTTATACCCAGTTTTCAAACCACTGGACTATATCATCTTCAGTATCTGTTAACTCTGTACCAGGCAATCATACGTTTGAGCCTTTATGTCGGCTATTCCTTTTTATCAGAAATGGACTGCTCACATCCAAACCTTTAAGCATGCGCTAAACTGCTAAATATTGCATTAACACATGATTTATTTTCAAAGGATAATGGTACATCTGGGTACATAATAATGAAATACAGGCTTGTGCTGTGATAGATAGACCTATTATTTCAATATGGCCACATGGGTTTCTAGGAAATGTTTCAAATATTTCTCTAACACATGTTTTGGCAACTGTATATTGAAAAAGATATTAACATACCCTGTACATATGTACTCAGATTTTCGTGTTTAGGCCAGATAAATGTATATCACAAATATAGATTGCTGAATGATTATCATAAATAATACCAGTCTGAACCTCCCAATTGAAATATAAGACAGTGTGTGACATAATATAACAATGGAAAAAAGTGGTATCTTAAGTATAACTCAATGGGTGTGTGTATGTGTGTGTGGGTTGGAGGTGGGGGTGGGGAGGTTGAGGGGGTAAAATTACAACAGTAATAAAATGAGTATAACAAAGGCACTGTGGTCAATAGTATCATTGTGGATCTGACATTTGTGGGTTAGAACCCCACCAGGTGTCAAAATTTTTCACAGGTGCAAAGTCCTGGTCTAACCCAGAAACAATTTAGGATTATTACAAGTTATAAAAACTTGTTTTCCTATCCACGTAAAAAAAAAAAAAAAAGTTAAAAAACAAAACAAATACAAATTTAAACAAGAGGGCCAAGATGGCCCTGTGTCGCTCACCTGAGTAAGATGGCTGTGTTAGGCATAATGACAAAAAATCTGGATTAAAATGTTTTTTCCTTCACAATTTTTTTTTGGTGACCTTTTTTGACCTCAGTGACTCATTTTCAAACTCATCCAATATATCAATTAACAAACATCCTGACCAAATCTATTGAAGATTGGGCTAAAACTGTGGCCTCTAGAGAGTTCACAAGGTTTTTCTTAGATTTGACCTGGTGACCTAGTTTTTGACCCACATACCCATTTCAACTCATCAAGATTCATGTAGACAAACACCCTGACCATTTATGAAGATTGGCTAAAACTGTGGCCTGTAGAGTGTTCACAAGGTTTTTCTAAGATTTGACCTGGTGACCTAGTTTTTGACCCCACATTACCCATTTTCGAACTCATCCAAGATATCATGTAGACAAACACCCTGACCATTTTTCATGAAGATTGGGCTAAAACTGTGGCCTCTAGAGTGTTCGCATGGTTTTTCTAAGATTTTCCCTGGTGACCTAGTTTTTGACCCCACATGACCCAATTTCGAACTCATCCGAGATATCATGTAGACAAACATCCTGATTAAGTTTCATGAGGATTGGGTCAAAACTGTGGCCTCTAGAGTGTTCACAAGGTTTTTCTAAGATTGACCTAGTGACCTAGTTTTTGACCCCACATGACCCAATTTCGAACTCATCAGAGATATTATATAGACAAACATCCTGACTAAGTTTCATGAAGATTGGGCCAAATTTGTGGCCTGTAGAGTGTTCACAAGGTTTTTCTAAGATTTGACCTGGTGACCTAGTTTTTGACCCCACATGACCCAATTTGAACTCATATGTAGACAACCCCAATTTCTAGAGTGTTCACAAGCAATTGTTGACGACGGACGACGGATGACGCACGACGGACAAAAGGCGATCACAAAAGCTCACCCGAGCACAAGTGCTCAGGTGAGCTAAAAACAAAACAAATACAAATTCACAAAAAAAAAACAAAAAAAACTTTACACCACCTTATCTCTAAAGTATCAGATTATTCATTATTGATTACAATTAAACAATTGCACTTCCCTGTATCAACCATCATTTGCACAAGTATCAGACTGTCAAATCACAAATTTCTTTCAATAACAATCAAGAACTTCAACTCAGCTCTATAAAACAGCCACAAGTTAGTGGCTTTACTATAAACTGCACTACATAAACAGGAAAAAAAAAGGGCTCATTCCAGGTCTTCTTGAACTGTCGAGTACTTGACAACCCCTCAACAAAACTGATACACATCAGCATCAATCAACTTGAAGGAGCAAAACATCATCAGCAACATTAGACTGGGACGGGTATAATATGATTGATAACTCTATGAACTGAGATGGTGGAAATGATAACAGACTGTGGGGGAGATGAAATCACACTTATCGCAGTGACAACAACAGTCGACAATACTGTAAAACCTTTCAAGTGTTTCAAAATGGGGAAAAACTGTGCACTGAGAAGCCATCAATATAATAATGGAATCAGTAATAGAGAGTGTGGTTAGGCAAGTCCATCTGTCACGCTGAATATACGGTCAGGGGGCTTAAACTGTCATGGGCCATCAGTGTTTTGCAAGGGTGTTGTATATTTACTGACATGGCAACACATAGAGTGCATTGTCAGCATGACAGATTCTAAATGTTTTGTGCACTGTCAGCATGTCATAATTATACTGACAGAGTGTTGTGCATTGTCAGCATGTCATATACTGACAGGGTGTTGAGCCCTGTCAGCATGTCATATACTGACAGAGTGTTGTGCATTGTCAGCATGTCATATACTGACAGAGTATTGTGCATTGTCAATATGTCATATACTGACAGAGTGTTGTGCACTGTCAGCAAGTCATATACTGACAAAAAGTTGTGCATTGTCATCATTTCATATACTGACAAAGTGCTGAGCATTGTTAGCATGTCATATACTGACAAAGTGTTGTGCATTGTCAGCATGTCATATACTGACAGAGTGTTGTGCATTGTCAGCATGTCATATACTGACAAAGTGTTGTGCATTGTCAGCATGTCATATACTGACAGAGTGTTGTGCATTGTCAGCATGTCATAATTATACCAACAGAGTGTTGTGCATTGTCAGCATGTCATATACTGACAGGGTGTTGTGCATTGTCAGCATGTCATAATTATACCAACAGAGTGTTGTGCATTGTCAGCATGTCATAATTATACCAATAGAGTGTTGTGCATTGTCAGCATGTCATAATTATACCAACAGAGTGTTGTGCATTGTCAGCATGTCATATACTGACAGAGTGTTGTGCATTGTCAGCATGTCATATAACTGGCTATAAAAACAAAATTTAATCAAAGGCATTTCAACAGTTTTTAATATAGGCTTACAGAATGATTTGTAAATATTTGAAAGGCAAATACAAATAAGGTTTAACCAAGGCAGCCATATATTTGAAACAAATTTGAAAAATTATGATATAATATCACACACACACACAAAAAAAAAAATGTAGCAAAATCTAATTTAATAGATCTAGAAGTTGAATGATTTGGTTTAAAAGCTTTAAATACAGACATAAATTATAAGGCAAAAAAATGAATTCAAAATCTACTTTTTGATTCCATGACCTAATTATGCAATAAACCTGACCTTTGTTAAATCAAGTGGCCCCTGAAGCAGGGCCAATTTTGACCCAAGGGTCATGATTTGTACAATAGTGGTAGACATCTACTAGACAATGCTACACACCAAATATCTAAGCTCTAGGCCTTGTGGTTTCTGACAAGAAGATTTTTCTAGATTTTCCTATATAAACCTATGTAAAATCAAGTGACCCCTTGGACGGGGCCAATTTTGACCCCAGGGTTATGATTTGTACAATATTGGTAGGCATCCACTAGACAATGCTTCACACCAAATATCTAAGCTCTAGACCCTGCAGTTTTGCAGAAGAAGATTTTTAAAGTTTGCATTTTTATAATCTATTTTTAGCTCCTGTGACCTAATTATGCAATGGACCAGAACCATTTATACAACTTTGGTAGAGCTTCATCCAAGGAACATTCCTGCAAAATATTTTTCAAATTGGCCAAGCTGTTTAGGAGGAGATGTTGTTTGAAGCAATTGTTGACGCCGGACGCACGGACGCCGGACAAAAGGCGATCAGAAAAGCTCACCTTGAGCACGTTGTGCTCAGGTAAGCTAAAAATGGTGTATATAATAAATAGTGTAGCTTAAAAATGGTGTATGCAATAATGGAGCATGTTATAAATGGTGTATGCAATAATGGAGTATGTTGTAATGGTGTATGCAATAATGGAATATATTATAAATGGTGTATGCAATAATGAGTATGTTGTAATGGTGTATGCAATAATGGAGCATGTTATAATGGTGTATGCAATAATGGAGAATGTTATAATGGTGTAGTTGTTGTATTGGGGTTTACCGTCGCTGCGATAGTATTTCAATCATATAGCGACGCCCAGCTAATTACAGGTGGAGGAAGACCCCGAGTACACAGAGGTACCCGGGTAGAACCACCGACCTACCGCAAGCCAGCTGGAAGGCTTCCTCACATGAAAAATCCGAAGTCCCTTCCGGGATTCGAACCCACAGCGGTGAGGGGCTGAGAGATTTGTAGTCCACGACTGTAACCGCTCGGCCACAGCGGCCCCTTATAATGGTGTATGCAATAATGGAGTATGTTATAATGGTGTATACTATAATGGAGTATGTTATAATGGTGTATGCAATAATGGAGTATGTTATAATGGTGTATGCTATAATGGAGTATGTTATAATGGTGTATACTATAATGGAGCATGTTATAAATGGTGTATGCTATAATTGATAATAGAGCATGTTATTATGGTGTATGCAATAATGGAGCATGTAATAATGGTGTATGCAATAATGGAGCATGCTATAATGGAGCATGTTATAAATGGTGTATGCTATGATATTGCATGTTGTAATGGTTTTTGCAATAATGGAGCATGTTATAATGGTGTATGCAATAATGGAGCATTTTATTATGGCGTTTGCTATAATGGAGTATGTTATAATGGTGTATGCTTTAAAGAAATACATTATAATGGTTTATTCTATAATGGGCCCTGTTATAATGGATCTACTCTACATGTATATCTAAGATTGCATTTCTGTCATTTATTAAAGTAATAATAATATTCCATACTGGCTATGTGAATTCATTACTTTCAAAATGAAATTCAGACTTTTCAAGCATTGTAAATGTGTAGTCTGATTGTAAATACTGACTTTAAAGAATGATAAATTACAGCCCAGAATTTTAAATAAATCATTGACAATGGCAAGGATATTTCTGGATGGAAGTAAAGGAGAAAGTTCAGAATTCTGTTTCCTATTTAAAGACATGCTAAAATTAGTTAAAGATATTTCTGGTTTCTCTGATACAGTAATTCATACCATTAGTTACTGTTGTGTTTACTGCAGTTTTATATATAACATGGTTGTAATCTACAGTGAGTGATAATTATAGCGTCAGTTATTGAGTTAATTAATCTTCTAATAATGGAATTAGACCTCCCAGCACACACATCAGTCACCCTGAACCAACAACTGTATAATGCACTGTATCCATGATGTCAGCCACAGTGCAGTGCAGCTCCATTATAACTCTGTATTCATATACAGCTCAATATGAACCTTTATTTAGAAAACAGAAAAGAATGGCCAAAAACATCTGGTACTTCAAACACATCAAAACCAGCCGGCCAAAAACATGTTTGAAATAAACCTGGAACTATCACTATAAGTGATTTAGACCTTCACATCCCACCTTGTAGGACAGGATGCAAAATGGTGTGACTGTATAAAATAAGAGCCCCTACCTCTTTTAACCCTTTCCCTCATATAGACTCATTTTGACGCACTCAATAGGTACCACATAAAGTCTGATCTGCAGAAAACCACAGTTAAACCTTACCAAATTTAATTACAAAATCCTCATTTCCAGACCACTGAGGAGCAGCGAACAGCATAAAACCTGATCAGCCTGCGAGTTATTCGCAGGCTGATCTGGTATTATGCTGTTCGCATAGGTCTTTTCATGGTTTCCTCTATGAGGGAAAGGGTTAAGGGGAGGTATAATTACATACAGTGTGAGCCTGTCTATTGCATCAAATTTTCAGTTTTAAGTATGTACAACTCTAGGACAGAATAATGCCAAACCAGGTAGGGCAGATGTTGAGAACTGTCCAAATTTAACCTTTATTTATGCAAAGTAACAAGGGCAAATTTCATAATCTTATTTTTTTCTCATATGAAACTGCACAAATATTTAATGTCTTGACAGAATATTGTTAGCTATTAAGGTAAAAACTATGTCAGTTTGGTTGTATACCTGAATATTTAACACAAATGGTGGTGTCCTTTCAGCCTGACTAAAGAAATTAAATTAATTAATTTAAATATTTGAATATCAAGTGGAATATTTAAATGGTTATGAAACAATAGATTTAATCTGAGCTACAATAGTGTATGAGCATCAGGCAGCTTCCCGAGGGATTTGGGTCTGCTCTGTTTGCTAAGAGGTCAAAGCAGGTCTATGTAAGGTAATAAATTAACCCTTGGCACTAAAATTGAATCCCTACCATCAATCTGAAGAATGGAAGATGAAGAACCTAAATATTTCTCAACAACTTCTATGGCTGCAACTGCTAGCTTCTCCATCTACAGATTGGTAGAAGAATCTCTACTGCTGGCTAAACAGTTAGTCCTAGTGGAAGCCGATTTCTCAATTTAAAACAATATTGCTTATTTATTGCCCATCCCACAGTTTTAAAAGCATATAAAGAAATAATCATTCTATTGACTTACTGCTACAATATGCAATTATACCAATAAATGCAAAATGTTCCGCTGTATAAGTATAGGAAAATTATCAAATTCCATCAGATCTTCGTGATCTTTACCAATATCTATAACTCTGCAGTGCCCATAAACATCCAAGGTCAGCTCTAAATGCTAGAAATAACTTATCTTTATGCATAAACCTCTAAGAATGGGTGTAATTTGGACACAAATGTATGGTTCAAGTTTTGATATACCAAGACTTACAGCACAAATTCTGATTTACCTAGACATGCTCAATCTATGGGTAAATAATGTTTACCTGTCAAACAAAACTACTAAACGTTACAGCTGGAAATGTCTGAATATACCATAGACAACAATGTTCATTATTTATGTGATGGAATAAAATATAACTCTTATGTTTTGCACCCATTCTGAATAACGATAATTAAATTGGCATGTTTGTTTTACAGAATTGTAAAGCAAATTAGTGTATACACATTATTCATTTTAACTATCTGGTTCAAATGGTACATTTTTGCACATGCTTCATGACAATAAATATTAACAATCATAGAATATAATGGTACCATAAACACCATAATTAACTCTCCCACCTCCAAAGCCTCATACCCTCTTCCTCTCTTCTCTGTCTCTCTCACAAGCTCTCTCCTATTATCTTATCTACCCCCTCTCCTCTTTTTCTCTCCCATCCCAGTCTATTTAGTTCTTTCCCTCATCCTCTACTTCCATGTTTCTTTTTCAGTCATTTTCTCTTCATTTCCCTCTCCACAGTGTCTCTCTCTCCTCCACCTTCCCCCCTCTTTCTTTGTCATGAAGACAAACAAGAGAGAAACTAATATGATAAACTTCTGGTCAACTCCAAGCAGTCTCACAGTATCACTTTATCCTAGGCTACTATATATCAACATAAGTCTTCAAAAGGTTTTGTGGGAGGGATAATAAGAACGGGATATACGGTAAAATATATATTTAATTTCTGTATTAATTACCTGAATACAAGATATGTTAGATATATTTCTAGAGGGGAAATAGATCACTATGTATAAACTTCAAAATATTTGAGGACACACTACTCTTTTTCAAACACTGGTTCCTTAGTTTTAAGAGCATGGTGCAGATTTTCCAGATCTTATATATATGAAAATGTTCTGTGATGATTATCAATAAAACCAATCTTCCTTTTGATAAAAATGTTTTTTTTCAAACAGGCCATTAAAAAAAAAGAAAAAAATATAAGCTCTGATATCACAATAAGCATCCTTAACCCTTTTCCTCATAGAGGACACCATGAAAAGACCTATATGAGGAAAGGGTTAAAGTGTCCTATGTGTCCACTAGACATCAAATATATTGAACCTTACATATCCCTTTCCCTCATATAGACTCATTTTGACGCACTCATAGGTACCACATAAAGCCTGATCTGCAGAAAACCACAGTTAAACCTTACCAAATTTAATTGTAAAATCCTCATTACCAGACCACTGAGGAGCAGCGAACAGCATAAAACCTGATCAGCCTGTGAGTTACTCGCAGGCTGATCTGGTTTTATGCTGTTTGCATAGGTCTTTTCATGGTATCCTCTATGACGGAAAGGGATAAAGTGACCATTAATTACAAGTCTCTAGCATTACAACCAAATCTAATATCTATGTTTTAATTCCCTATGGGATAATCAACATAGTTTTTGTTCTGTTTTAAAATGGCGTCAGTGTACCTCTCTCCATGGTACATGGGTTGGACCAGTACTTAGTACTAGGAAAGTCATTAAGCACAGTTAAAAACTGTGTCAAGGAGAAAGCAGAGTTAATCCTAAGACAATGGTCATAATAAGCAAAAGACTGTAAGCAAGAAACTGGTAAATTCCTAACATCTGATTTAAGAGAGAAAAGTTGCCAGCTACTTACAGCTGCTTCATAAATAGCACATTTATTCCAAGGGAATATGGTTAGGATAATTGACTGATGTTTTATGACTTTGTTTTAGAAGAACATCGAACATAACATCAAACAACACAAATTTATGACGATACCCGCAATCAAAGACTGGAATCATATGACCGTGACATTTTACGTCATTTCTTATAAATTTATTTCTTCCTGTCCAATTTTCCCTTTTATCGTTATTAATCTACTTAAGTGTCTCATGTTTAGATAGTACTCCAAATTTGATGTAAGAAAACGTAAGAACATTAACATTTATGGGGACAATATTGTCTCATGGAAAGATTTATCCCTATGTGTCCTGCCTCGCAAATATTAGCAAAAAATAAATAGCGATAATATCAGTCAGCCCTGACAGATAATTCTTTTATTTATTATGCTTGGATTATGACTCAATTTGGCAGATGCTGCTGCCAGGGGACGGGAAATACTTGGGACAATAGTTGGACACATTTCTATTCAGTATTTACACCTAATTTTAAGCGTTTTTGTCTTTATAAAATTAACATATAAGATGCCATGTCTTCCCTGAGACAGAGAGCCGCCAGTAACTTAATTGAACTCTGCTGTAACTCCATTCACTTTTCATCAAATTATCCAGGACTGCATGTTAAAAAATTCCATATAATAATGAAACTAATACAATAAAGATGATATAAACAGGCAATAAACATAATTTTTTTAAATGAAAATAAAAACAAAACCAAAAACACACTCTTCAATTACAGCATCTGGAGGGGCTAACAATGCTGGAGAGACTCTTCATGTTGGAGGCAGAAGTATTGGAGAGACATATGGTATGTATTGATAGTCATGCCATCCAAACTCTCTCAAATCATGCAATTGACATAATTGATCATCCAATTCAAAACAGAACAAGCATAATATAACAACTTCAAAGTTCAGACAAGACTGCAGCCTTAACAAGTGCAATTATAGCTTGATATATTACTTCTAAAGTATTAGCAGGGCCCACAGAATTACAACCCGGCTTAAAATATCAATATTCAAGACAGAGTCCTCCTTCGCTTTCCTGCAGAATGGCCATTATGATGTTTTCAATTCTGCTTTAATAGTCGTTACCACCATCATTGGGTTTCAGTGATTGTAGCTGTCTGTCATTACATGATATTTAACTAAAGAATCCTATTTAAATGTTTGATGAAGTTTACATTAAAGGGGGTTTTGCCACAAAGCAAAGAATGGGGCCAGTATCTGGTATTGACCCTCAGATATTCATATCTCTGTATTTGCAAAGAGCATGATCAAAGTAAAAAAGTTTTCAATAATGTAGTTTCCTCTAACCCCCACCCCCCTCTCTTATAATGAGTTTCTCATCCTTTCAGGAAGACTAGAAGATTATGAAGATATAGGTCAGACCCATTATAACACAGTGTAGGGGCTCCAAAGCCATACAGTGTATTATATTGGACCTCTTTGTAATTGTAGGACAGTATTAACAATTTAAGAATTTGGATTCCAATATTTGAAAGTTGTGACAAGTATGTACAATGTACAAGTGCAATGTAAACCAACATTTATTTATGCACATTAACCCTTTCCCTTATAGAGGACACCATGAAAAGACCTATGCGAACAGCATAAAACCAGATCAGCCTGCGAGTAACTTGCAGGCTGATCAGGTTTTAAGCTGTTTGCTGCTCCTCAGTGGTCTGGAAGTGAGGATTTTGTAATTAAATTTGGTAAGGTTTAACTGTGGTTTTCTGCAGATCAGGCTTTGTGTGATACCTATTGAGGGCGTCAAAATGAGTAATTATGAGGGAAAGGGTTAAACAGTCATAAATGGACATGCTTCACCGTAAGGTGACAAATAAGAAAGTGTTAAATGGGGTGTTTAAGGTCGATTTTATATGAAAGCATTTTTCAAAACAGAAACTGTAATACCCCTTTTGGGAGTTTATAATTAATAGATGGCAAATATTGTATCTTGTCATGAATTTAGAACACTCAAAGAAATAACATAGCTTCAATCAAGTGATCTGAGTGCTGCCCAGTAGGGTCAATGTCAGAGGTGTAAAAGGTCCACTTGCAATGCTTCTTTTTGATAGTATTTTCTTAATCTTCAATACTGGATGTGAATATTTCTGCACTTGGTACTCAAACCTTCCATTCAACCTCCCAGTGTGTCTTGTACTGAATTCTTATAGCTTCAAAGACTTTCAACAAGTCTTTCTAAAGATACAGTATCTGTTTGAAAACTTGCTATTTAGACTTTGATGTTCAAATAAATGAACACATCAGAGGAACTGCAACATTCCAGTTGATAGATTTATAACAGGATCAATATTTTGACAATCATTTAAGATACATCAAAATCCTGCTAGGAGGAAAAATGTAACTCTGGTAAATATTTAACATTGTAGCAGAACAAACAACTTTTAAACAAAATACAGAACAATCCTTTTGAGATCTAACAGAATCTTACAATATTCACGAGACATTTTAAAACCATTGTAATGCTACAAAACATATTTCTGATTCATTAGATGTTAAAATATTGAAAAAATGCTAGAAAATTTGTCAATAACTTTCAGAGCGTCTTCTTCCTGCTAAATTGCCAAGCCAATTTACTGAGAAAATATATTAATTAATTTTCAACCCCAGCAATCTATGCATTATAATTGCTGTTTAACTTTATTAACATCAGTACAGCAGCATATTTTTTGTTCAAGATATTAATCTAAATCTTCACAAACTACATTAGATCATGATCAAGCTCTCTTAAGTGTTCCTGAAAGGCATCTTCATTGTCTCATTGACACTAACATTTTTATCAATCTCATAGTTTTATTCAATGCCTAACAATGATAACAAACCTAATCAATTAAATTCCAATTAGACCACTTCAGACATCATTAAACACCGTGATATCCGTAACAGAAAAAAGCACATTAGAGCAACATTAGACCTTTTCATAAACACATGACTTGATAACGGCTGACAATTACCATGTGCAAGGTTTATGTAGAAAGTATGTTAACCATTCTGAACTTTATTCACATTTTATTTGTGAATAAACAGAGCGGAAGGTTACGGTGAGGAATCCTAGCGAAACTGTCTGACAGATGAGATTTTAATGGTGGCATCGTGTCACCATATCATTAAATATTCACAGATTGCCCTACACTCACTACAAGCATACAAAGTACTCAGTGACCTGTTACTAACAGAACACCTCTGTCCTAAACTTGTCTAATAATGCTGTATTTTTCACAGTTCTTCTTACTTTTTTCACTGTTTGGGTGGGAGTGACAATCCTCCCCGGAAGAGCATGTCACTCAACATTTGGTACATTTGCATGACACTGGCATCAACAGCTGAGGCCCCTCTTTTGATCATGTTTTTTATAAGGAGGCAATCTTCAGGGTAAGAGCTCATTACGTAAATGTTTAGAAGAGCCATTAGAATATTTGGCAATCAAAAAAGGATTTTTTCTCAATTCTTTAAGTGCATTGTATTTAGAGAAGTGGGATGCTCTCAGTCTGGGATTAGTAAGTATTCTGGTAAAGCAAATCAATGGGAAGTCCAGGATGAGGGCAGTAATTGAGAATTGTGTGACATCCGTTGCTAGTCTTAATGATTTACTAAGTAAGTAATATCTAGTATCAGTCTCATCAGAAGGTTCTGAATAGTCTTATGCCAGACATGTCCGGCATGTATTTGGGTCATTTTTATCTATTCTATATGAGTGACTGGCAAAGTTTTAGATATTAATTGAAATTTATTTCATCCTATGTTTTGGACAAACATTTTTTTGTTAAGGCAACATTTGTTCACCTGTCCAGATGACTTTATTTAAGAGAACGCCAATTTACAGCGTAGATCCATTAATGTGAGTATGTCAGGATGTCAGTATGTCAGGATAGCCCAGTGTTCTATTATGTCATGCTACTCTCTGCTCATATGGTTGGATCCCAGGCTGGTCTGGTGACATGTGATAGGGTACTGGTTGCCTGTTCAGACACTTGTTTTTTGTTTTGTTTTTCTAGATACTCTGTGTCCTCCAATACTAAGGACTATCCACATCAAGCAGTGCCAACAACAAGATCTTCATCAGTGATGTCGCTCTCTGTCCAGTCATTGTAAAATAAATATAGTTTAATGTGAATGCCATAATACAGTTTCATATCAAGGACCCCAAATCTTAAGTCTGTTAATTCTGTCACTTAATTTCAACAAAATTTAATCTAACGAGGCCCCGGAAACAGCGTTATAATGGATCTGCACTGTACTTTAAAAATATCAGTATTACATGAGTTGTTCATAAGCTTAAAACTGGTCCTAAACATAACAAATCACAAATATCAAAGTCCTCTGTCTAAATATTGTGCATCATTCACAATTACGCAGAAGACTTACTGTATGACGGAGGTACATAACTGTAGGGTGACAGATTATTACATCCAGTAGTACTTGATCTTATCTGAACCTACCCTCCTGACACACCTTCAAAATCTTAAAAGTATTTCACTGATCAAAGGCTTGACAAGGTGCATACTATTGTTGCTCTTGACAGCTACTGACAGCCAATAATAATCACAGTACATATGGACTCTGCCGGAGATTTTGGCACAGGGTTCTCTCTTCCATACCCTGCACATAAATACATGGGTTATACCAGGCCATCAGACAATCTGACCTAAAAAATCTTTATATTATATTGTTGTACCCTGTAGCCCATTATAAAATGACAACAAACCATTTTGGGGATAAAAACATTCTTTTTCCACAATGACTGCCATGGACCTGCCAAGCTAGTTCAGTAGCATTCCCATGGCTATATCTCAGGAGATTATTTACGATCAGTCATCATATTAACACCTTGTCATTCAACCCCGACTGATGCACTTGACACCCGCACAATATGTATATGTACTGCACAATAAATGAGGGGTCACACTACCCGATACCCTACACAACGTTTGTACTAAACACGAGAAAGAGATATAAGTATATCTATAGCCTTGTGATATATTGGTGGGTGACAGATGCCATTTAATTGATACCATCTCCCATAAACAGCAAAACAGGCCGTTTATCGTTTTATTTGAAAGCGTAAACAGTAATTTGAATTCATTATCAGGACAGAGTGAGCCAGGCTAAGTCATGTGTATAATACCTAAACAAGACTATTGTCTATTTACGCCAATATTTTGGTTGTAAATACCTGGTAAGGATGATGTCCAAAAACACACCTTTGGAATTCGGAAGTACGTACGGTACCTGTATGTAAGACCTCCACCCCTCATTATTACACAGATTATGATACCTCCATCTAGAATGCTGTTTGTTTTAGAAATCTTGAGATATCAATATTGATATTGATAGAATCTATAGAAGCATTCAGTCCTAACAGATGTCTTGCTCAAGTAGTAGTGGTACTCAGCCACAGACCTGACTGACCACTGGTGGTTCAATCTATGCTTGGGGTATGAATCTGTCAAGACATTCCAGGATGTGAAGTACTAGTCCAATCCAGGAACTAAATAGACGGTTAAGTATACCATAAGATTAAAAACAAATGGCACTTTATATGTAAGTCGCAGAGATTTTCCTTTAAGGTGTAGTCCCTGTAATGGTTCCACTACATCTTGGACCACTTAAACTCTACCAAGATAACTAAGGTACCCTAACGAAACATTAGGAAACCTTGGTTATCTCTGTGAAGGCCATAAGGTCCGAAATGTAGCAGAACTATTACAGGGACTTTACTGTAAAACAAAAACAGGAACTAGCAGGATAATGGTCAATAATGAGCCAATTGATCAAGTTTTACACTTTTTCCAATTGAGATGGGTAGCTTATAATATAAACTGATTAATAGATTCCAGCCTGGTCTGGTTTTACAATTGCCTAACATGGCTTGTCTGAGACATACATGTACTAATTTACAAACTACTGTAAAGGTCAAGGTTTATTAGACTGGTTACCTGCTTTAGATTTGATTGCCCCAGCCTCAATTGCTATCCAGGAAACTGTCCAGTCAACTGATCCATAATAACCTACAGTGTAGATCCTAATTAACACGCACCACCGAAACACAAAATACGGAAGCCTTCAGTGAGCTATCCAATACTGATCCAAAATCTTTATTTTGTAATTTGTTTAGTTGAATTTAAGTTGCATTATCATATGGTTAAATTGCATCTGATATACTAGGTCTTTCAACAGATGTATCATGGAACTGCATGTATATGGTATACTGTCTTTTCTTATCTAGTTGGTCACAACAGGACTAATGGTGCATCAAAACTACAACTTCTGTAACAGTTAGGTTGTATTGATATTTTGTCCCCAATATTTAAGGTTAAATTTATTGCCAACTGTAAACTTAGGAAACATTCCTAAAGAAATAAAGATCAGTTGTAATTTGAGGAAAAGTCCCCACCCTGCACCATTATATGCAATATATATCACTGAATAAATGTGCAGTATCAGTGTAGTTGTCCAACAAAAACAAGTTCAGGTTTATTTGCCATAAATTGTTTATGTCTCAATATTTCAAAGTCAGGTGACAGGAAGGAGGATACAGCCAGGAAGTACTGCTAAAATCACCACAATATGTGTACTTTGGGAAAACTGTGAGTGATATGAGGGTCTGTCTTTACTGTTCTGGTAAGTGAGTGATCCATTTTATGGTTAGTGGGCCTGGCATGAAGGGATTACCCTCCATGTTACAGACAGGCTGTGTATTCATCTAGGTATTTGTATGGCAGGTTTCCTTGTTGTAAGGAAAATGTCTCCAATTTTACCCAAGCCACTGTTCAATGTTTGTCATTGTTTAACAGTTGTGTATTAAGATCATAGTTCAGTTTTTTTATTTTTTCAGGATGCAGGTCCTGGACTTTTTTGCAGGCCATGTGAGACTAAGACATCAACTCTAATCAGTAAGCCACAAAGCCCCCCCCCCCCCCCCCCCACCCCCCTCGTCTAGTGGCAGAGTATATGTTGCTGAATCCAAAGGTCATGAGTTCAAGTTGTTCCTGCAACAAATTTCTTCATCACATTCTACATCACAATGTCAACATAAAAAGCAGACATTATCAGCTTAAGTAACACTCCCTCCGATATCTCACATAAACATCCATTTAACAGAACTAGCACTAGTTTCAATTTTATATTTCATAAATAGAGAAGCTGTGTGTAAAGTGCTATTTAAGAGAGAGTAGCAGCCAAGAATAATAACTCCTATTTACTATTGGTAATTATTGCAAGGGATAAAGAGTTATCTATCTTGAAAATTTAAAGCTGTATTTATGGCTG
>CM037784.1:46727657-46777657 GCA_021229015.1 Solen grandis | reverse complement strand
AACCATGGGAACGCAACCAATTATCAGAAATCTGAAAACTGATCAAATAAATGACAGGCTGTCTGGAGAACTCGACGTTTTATATAATATTTTGTATTCTGATCATACAATACAGAAGAGTTGTCTGGGACACGACAATCTTCCACAGTAATTGTAGGGGACTCTTGAATAAATTATTCATATTTTCCATTTATATAGAAACCTAGGCCTGAGAACCATTACTCTAGGGATGCGAAATATGAAGCATATGCTATATATTTAAATTGATTGAAGGGTGAAATTAGGTTACTGATTCTCAAATAGGATTATGTGTTTCCTTACTTGTTCATTTTGAGTGTTTTTAAATTGAATTCGTACAAACTGTTCTCGGACAAAACGTAATCATTTTGTTCAAAAGATTATAGTTGCGCTCATCTTTTCGCAATCGGAACATGTCGGGTCATTCCGTTTCGGGTCGGGTATGGCCTCGTCTTTCCAAATGAACTGTTTCCCCATTTTATTTTTCTCGAACTCCAAGTTTATATTTTATCTTTGTAAAACATTTCAAAATTGAAAGTATCTTTAAAAAATTCTAAATGATATCAATGATTCTGCTAGGCATCTTTTCGAGATCACTAAAAACAGAAACAGGTGAAAAAAAATGATGATTTCATTCGCCATGTCGAAAGCAATCCTTTCTGTCCTCCCCATCTTCATACATTATAAAGGTATTGTTTTTCTATATAACGTGACAGCTTCAAACCTATGTCATTCCCATGGGTTTATGCTACATTTCCATTTCACTTTACACATTTAATCGAATGATAAAAATCTTGACAAGGGCTTTTTAACTGAAAAGTTAATTTTGTATTCTTGTTGTTACGGCCAATTGAAAATAAACAAAAATATCTTTAAAATACGATATTCAGCATAGCTTAAATATTATCAATTGTAACATGTAAAACAGATTAAAACTATATAAAGTTGGAAATGTTAGAAAAAAATGTTTATAAATTCCAAGATTATGGCAGGTATTGTGAAGACTATATAACAAAACGGATTTAAATTACAAACTTAAAAAAATGTTAATTTGCCAACTTCCATTTATTATGCACTTGCTGATTTTTTTAAAGTTAAGACAATTCATATTTAACTAAACGGAACCGAAATATCATAAATCGCGTATATCCGATCATTGTTTTCAGATCCGCACAATAAACTGCACAATTTCACTGCCGTAGTTACCTCTCCTGAAGGCCGAGAATAGGGGTAATTGTGGTCTAAAATAGACATACGCCTGCTTCTTATTAAGTTGTTTAAAATCACATTGCCAAAGCAGCATTCGTAAATTGATAAGGGAGTGTTAAATTTTCATTTCTATGTCACCTTTCATGTTTAAACTGAAAAAGAAACCTGTTATATCAAGTAAAACTA
Organism: Solen grandis; assembly: GCA_021229015.1. Classification (NCBI taxonomy): domain Eukaryota; kingdom Metazoa; phylum Mollusca; class Bivalvia; order Adapedonta; family Solenidae; genus Solen; species Solen grandis. The sequence goes on along the minus strand of CM037784.1, from coordinate 46,776,244 downwards.
TATATACAACCTGCAACTCCCATTTTAATTTGGAATATCCTAAATACCCTAAAAATAAATTATACAAACCAGTATGATAGCATGGCATTTATTCTGGCTTCATTTGCGTACCAACATTTGATTGGTTGAAGAAGTAGGTCAAAATCAATCTTATACAGCTACGCCGGAAAAAAATGCCTGGAACTGAAAAAAAAAATAAGGATAAAAAAAATGCTTTTTGATCTTTCCATTGCTCTATTGTCATGTTTATTTATTCAAATAATTTATCAAATTTAATTTAACAACTCCGGGATGACATTGTATTTCATTTTCTATACATAGTTACCGTGTGATGTCATAGGCACTGATAAGACTCTTTTTGGCAGCCATTTTTAAAGGTATAAGTTAATGCAGGCCGAAAGTTGAGAATACTTGCTGTTTTTAAATCATTATGGTTATTTTTTTCAGTCTATGTTACTGAAATTTATGTCAAATTGATCAGATTTAATTAATCATTTTAAATATGAAAATGATATTTTGATACATTCAAAGGTAATAACTTTATAACCAAAAAAGTTATCCTGTTTATTTGGTTTAAGGATGAACCCATATATTTTTTGTGCATCCATACATATCAAAAATACTTCATCCTAAAAATATGAATTTCAAGAGCTTTCTTATGGAGTATACATTTTGTTTTTTTGAGCTGATGTATTTGTTCTCGGAGTGACAAAAATATAAACAAATAAAAAAAGTATAATTATGAAAAAAAAAAAAAAAAAAAAAAATTGGCTGTCAAAATTCACGATCGGTCGGGCTACAAGAAACATAATTTTCTTTTTGTCTGACATATGAGAATTTTCCTAAGGAGATATATATGTTGCCATTATAATGTACATGTAGAGTAATCAATATCTGCTGATGATCAATTACAACATGCAAATTCTAGCTTTGTAAAAATATCTGATTTTGCATGACTCACCCATCTTCTTGGAACACTTGGCATAGGCTTAACCAAAATTATTGCATAGTGTTGTTCTAGATGATATGGCACATGATGAGACCAGACTGATCTGCACCGTTACCTTCCCACGTGACCTGAACTAAAAGGTTTATAAGTGCAGAAGAGTGCCCCTCTAAACAATCGAACTCTGTACTGTGACCACAGTTTAGCTAATGATTCGTAAAATGAAGAAGTTTGCGCTTTTGATGTTTTGTAGAGTAAATAGAAATCTCCAATCTCTTCAGGTAAATTACGTTTGTTTGAGAGACAGATTAAAGACAAACCATCTGCCCTTGCAATAAACATACCGACGGAATACTTACGTTCACCCTCGAAAACTCATCTTCAGTCTTTTTTCGATTTTGAAGAGTTACGCAAGCACTCCATTCCATGCCCTCACTTTATTGGTAGCCCAGATTTTTCTCGACTCTCCACTGCAACAAGGCACTCGAGTTTGTAGGACGTTAATGGCTCCTTCATTTGGGAACGATGTAGCCCCATCTTCGTAATGGAGATTTCAAGAAGTACCGACAGAGATTACACGCGGCCTGTGTCTTAAACATACTTTGAACCATGTCATACTTCACTTTTATCCCCCCTTTTTTTTGCTTTTAATTTTACCTGTTCTTTTTTTTCTAGAATTAGCCTACATGTAACCTAAAAAAATAATAAATGTTTCGAAAAGTGCAAAGAAAGTAAAAATAAACTGGTATGTGTGTGTTTGTGTGTGTGTGGGGGGGGGGGGGGTGATAACTGGAAACCCTCGATTGTTTGAATGGTATCTTTGGGTAGTTCATTATGAAATTAAATTACAGATAGTTGGTATCCAAGCGGTGAGTTATCAACCTGGTCGTCATGGTGAAAGTTCGGTAAACTTGTAAATCAGCCGACCCTGGTCGAGTTATCTATCGGAGGGTACATATGCCGTCTACTGCCCAGAATTCACGTGCGATGTCTGCTGTTATCATCACGCGCTTTTGCTACCAGCAGACGGTTTAATCCCGCGCTTTCCGCGTTTATACAAATCGTCGGTCTGTCGTCATGTAGGTATATTGCGGACAAGATAAAACGATTTACAAGTAAACAAAAGGTGTGTAGGATACAATTTTGTAAACATAATCTTTCCAGATACGAAACTATTAACATTTAGATGCATTCATATGTAGTGAAGGCTTTTCATGTGTACGACGTCATACAATATTCTATTAGACGCGCTCGAATCCCTGTATCAAAACTCAGTCAGTCGTCTGCGGCAGTGTGGTAATGGTCTGCAGACTGCAACGGATTCATTTGATCTTGGTTTGTATAATCATGGTGAACTCGTCAGTCTACATGAACATGCGCATTTTACATTATAAAGGGAACATTTCCTGTTTAGAAGAAACTAATTTAGTTGGTGATGATATGTAATAAAAACATAGTCTTGACATTTGTTATTTAGTTTAAACATATACAAAGAAAATTGGAAGCAAGATAAGATGCTTTTTATTAAGACCTACTGTCTTACAACATAAATTGCACAATACAAAGTATCTTGTTTTTCAATGATAGAAATATAGAAGAATAGGTCTATATAATAAGTAAGTAAGAAGGCAAACGAACAAAAAGAGAGAGAGAGAGAAAATAAGACGGTATAGCATATATCGAATTTGTTTCGGAAAACAGTCTGACATGCCTTAACACAAAATCTATGAGTGTAATTAATATATTTGCATACCAAAGAAAATGTTGATTCATTTACAGAGTCCTTATATGCAAAGTTCCTAGTTGAAACTATTTAAGATTTAAGATAAGCGGAGATACATCATTACTTAAGATTGTTCGTAGAGCTTCGTTGAGCTCTTCGATAAAAATGTTATTGGTAAAAATATTGCCTTCCACAAGTAACTCTTCACTCCTCACTCATGGGCTCTTAAAGGCTTTTTAAACTCCCCTCCCCCTTCACTATATCAGACACGTTATTGGTGTACATTATTATTGTATTTGTGCGCATTACTGTGTATTTGCATTAATGAAATCAATTTAAACTTAGCTAAATTAGTCTTATCATCTTTGTTTTGGTCCAATTTGTCGAAAAGATTAAGCATTTGCAAACTGGTAACCGTGAAATACAGAAACAATGCACCTTCAGAACCCGTCTCAGGACAGCCAGGATATCTTATCAGGCATTAAAGAGCGGGACTTGGTAACGAAGGTAAATATTTTGACACACGGGACGTGCCAGGTGTTGGTGCAGGGTCCCGGGCCAGGTTTGTTTGTCAGAACCAGTACAGGAAATATCCGAGTGTTGTTCTTGCACCTCACAACACGCTCCATTGTTATCCCAGGCATGGTTCCTCTTTCGTCGTCATCTTGATTGCCCGCTGTGGAGGCCAGCAATCTCCGTCCTGACACACTTTGAGTGGCCATCAGTCATGATTGTACAAAAGGTTGGCATCCATATTCTCTACGTACAAACAACTTATATACAAAGATGAGGCGATAATAATTTACTACTGAAGTGTCCAGCCCGATTTAGTTTTACAAATCTTGTAAATTATATCAGTATTGAGTTACGTTTATTCATTGCATACCAGGTGATCTATTAATACACTGTGCACTTTTCAAACTCTTTAAAATATTTTTTGTCTTTTGATAAATCAATATCAAAATTAAAGCAAAGGTTATGTTAGGTTCACAGAGTACTTTTTAACATTTAATAACATGTATACATAAATACTTGTTGTTTTTTTTCTTTGAAAAGGAAAATATGTGGAAGAGATTCGTAGATTATTTGACCTTAATATTTAAGGTCATATAAATGATGCACGGAAATATTTCCAATCTTAGGTTACTCACAATTCAGACTGGTGCATCTACTATAGTTCAATCTGAAATGCTTTTTGGAAAACTTGGAAACTTATAGAATGCAAACTATTTTCTTATCCGAAAAAAAGCAAAGAAAAAATAAAAAAAAGAACAATTATTTGAATTATTTGATAGGGTATGATAAAATCAAAAATTAAAAATCTATTTCATATTTAGGTTTTCTACCATATTTGCTGGGAAAATGCATGCTTCTCGAGGAGAACTTGAATTCGTTGTTTGACATGTGTAAAGATTTCTATCTGGTCTACAGCTGACTTAATAACTCATACCTTTCAAATGAAAATAGAGAGTGTTTCCCTGCCTCCTCCCCTCTCGATAATTAGCCATATTTTCTCTGCGTGATAGAGGCGGGCAAGTGTTGTCGGTTTGATACCAGCAGCGCAGAGCATAGATGATATCATTGCTCTTGGCTTCTCTTAGTGCATCTTCAACAATCTGAGTCACCATAAAAGTCTCATTATGTCATTTGTGGATCATGCTAATTGGTTTACCTTGGTTTCGTACCTCGACAAGGGGACTGTCAAATACAACTTTCAGCTCGAGAAAGGTGCTATTTAACTTGGCAGCCCTCCCCGCATTGCCGGCATTCTTAGAAGCGAGATGGATACAGTGATGAAAGGAGAGAAACAATAAATTGTACTTGGAACATAATTCAGATAAAGACGATAGCTGTTTCTTTGACTTGTTAAACGTTGTATGAATATACGACCTGACAATGCCCTAGCTCTTGTGAGGAGGGTTCATGCTTCCGATTTCACCAGGGTTTGTGCACTCCGTGAGATCATAAACTATTTGATGATACCATATGATTCTCAATTGTCGAGATATATTTTTTTCTAGTTTCGACAAAGTATCCAAAAAATGGACATAGCTTTATTTCTTCTACGTTGACTGGGAATGCATCTTGTTACAATTTGAATACTTATTCCTTCTGCTGTTCCTGGGATGGGCCAGTATTTGAGCCTGGGAATGTTTTAAATGAACATTGCCCCTCAAACTGGGTTCAAACTCCCAACTATTCTTATTCGAGGTCAATTAACAGAACATTTCCAATTGAATACCGTGTAATAGGTCAATTATTAATCAAGAATAAATATACAAGTTAAATTTTGCAGTTATTCAGTAGATATAACACAGAAAATAATTCTCAAAATTGTCACGGTATGAGACTCTCTGCAATGATGGCGTCTACTGTCTGCCTTCTCGATAAATGCTTCTCATTTCGTTGGTTTAATTTTGTTATTCCCATATAAATAATGTATTATTTCCACTGTAGTTCGAAAGTTGACAAATAAAAATGGCATTTTATATCACCCAGAAAACCTATGGTAATATCACTGGGATTATTTTCATTTCTCAGCTAAGCACTGTTATAAATATGTCACTTGTCAGCCAGTGTTTCCAGGGCGCTTCACGTTGTCGCGGAAGATTGAAGGTAATGTTTCGTGTCTGCATTTTAAGTATACAAAAAGCTGGTGCTTCCTCAAAATAGGTCGATATTTAATAGTAATGTACCAGTAAAATTTACTGTTTTCTTTTTTCTTCAAAATTTCACCATATCTATCTTTTGAGGGAGAAAAGGGATATCTGAATACTTGGGAAGAGGCGGACCACATTGATATATGTATCAATAGTTGGAAAAATAAAGACATTGTTCCATGTTAGTTTTACAAATGAAAGTGCGGACTGCATTTAAATTTTGTAATTGAAAACGCGATGTTTTTTTAAAATGAAGGAGTTCTGTGGTGTTTTAGGAAACCTGCCTACTTTTTTTCAAAAAAATGGGTATGTTAGATTAACTGGTGAATGAAAATATCTCGATCTATAAATACAAACGAAGGTGGCATCATCTGGACGAAAACGGCGAGTAATTAACATGGATGTCAGTGAAATAAACATTTTCTGTAGACAAGATAGGGATGATCTGATGTCATGATGAATTATACGGAACTTAACCAAAGAATTTTAATTTGTTTCTGTGAAATATTTCCAGTAAATTTTACTCATTGGTGTGTTCCTCTCTATAGAAACTTACGAAGAGGCGATGTTTTCTTGTGATATTTTTAAGTGTCTTTATTTAAAAGCTTTTCAACGTTTTTTTGTTTTTGTTTTTTTCTTTCTAAAGAAATCCTTTTTTTTTAAAGTTTGCACATACGTACTTTAGACTTTAAAGGCCCATTATGTTTTATAATGATTCACTTTTCATGAAAAAGAAAATATGAAATAATATTATCATATTGTAGACTAACACAAATGGTACATTATATGCAAATATCTGCTGTAAAATAACAGTTAAACACATTGAAAATGTTGAATATGAAATTTAGTATTTTTGATTGATGTCAAAATACTCATATTGTTTACATTCCGGAATGGCGAGTAATACCGTAGACAGTCTGTAATCGAAAATAATTTGAATTTGAACACAATTTGTTTGTCGCTACCTCATCAATGTATGCAGTCGGAATCATTAATAGAGACATACGGAATGTCTACGGAATGTTATCATTAAATTGGAACAGATTGCATCTTGTAACAAATCTGTAGCACATATTTTGCTTTTCTGTCCAAAGAATAGACATTGCTTTTGGACGCATAATGGGCCTTTAACTGAAAGATATTTGAATTAAAAATAGGAAGTAACCGTGTTCATTTTAATGATTTAGCTTATAGTAAAACATCACTGTTTGCTAAATTGTTGTTAAAATTCAAAGCATTAAAAATTGGATAGATTGCATTCTAATACTTTAATAGGCTGAAGAAGTTCATCGTATCATGGTTACATTTGCTGATAAATGGAACATCGATAAAGTATCTTATTTGTGCATTGTATTTTCTTACGAAAGATATACATATGGATATAGGTCATATCATTTGCAAAACGAGACAATTTTATAGTATTAATTAAATAACGGTGACGTCAGTTATATACCACCGCATAATGTGAAGCATACATGTATTAAATGTGTAAGGCCCCGCGAGGAATATAAAGCGAGTTTTGAAAAAGATGTTGCTATTAAACTGGAATGTTAGGCAAAAGTATAGGTTTACGCCAATAATAACGATAAAAAAAATTCCCTATTTCAAGTATGCATGTATGTCATATTCGTTTCTTTCTTTCTCGTTTCGTTCTTTATTTATCCGTTAAGAAAAATAGATAGATATGACCAGTGAAGATAAGACATAAAACAAAGAGAGAAATGAAACTCTCCGAAAGAAAGATAACTCGTGAGAGCGGGTCGGGGTATAGGAGAGCAGGGTTCAGTTCCGTGATACTCGTCAAACCGCTACAGCAGTTTTTCCACCGGGACATATCAGTAACTAAGTTTAATTTGTGTCTTTAACACAGTGATCTTACTAAAAGTGAAAAAATCCCAAAATATATTTTTCATGCTCCCAACCCTAGTTAACCTGCATTTAGCGGTCAGTTTTAATATTACCAAACTGGTATTTTGTTATTTTTATAGATCCAGTGCCACTGTAAATTTTTGCGTTACAAAATAGTGAAATAAGTGATACGAGGCTTTAGTTTCTGAGTCTCAAGACTTAAGATATTGGAGAATTAAGGTCCTGGGATCGTCTGCACAGGACAACTTAAGTCTTTTTTTTTTTTTACTTAAGTCAGAAATCAATTATAGCTGAGAGTATATAAGCTTTACTGATTAAAGCGTGTCTTTAAGGGGGGTGGGGGGGTGTTTAGCTCCGCGGATACTGCTCAGGAACCGCCGGGATGACTTAGTATGTCAATAAATAGGGTGGGATCGTATGTCCCAATTGACGATTAAGAAATATAAAACAATGGTGCAACATACACACCATTGACCCTGCTAAGACACAATCTATAGTTTCCAGTCTCCATGGTGATAAACAGTTGTAACCCTGAGCTGAATCTATCCAAGACGATTCTTCAGCCAAGATTGGAGAGACACCGCTCTTCCAATGATGTTCTGTTTTACACTTGGTTCGTTGAGATTCGTCGGCGTAAAAATACACAAGATGTAAAGTTTATATCTATATATATATATTCTCTTTTGGAGAAACTTCTACTCATGAGCAAAACTATAAAACGATATGACTGATTCAAAATTTACATATTTTGATAGAAATAAGTGGCGAACTAACCGCACCAGCTAGAGATTGCCAAGAAATAGAACCACTTAAAATTTGGCATTTGTTGAGTATTTTTGTTTCATATGATAAACTTTTATCGACATGATTCGCGTGTTTTATTTCTCCAACAACTGTTCTCAGATTAAACTACGGACCCCCCTACGTCTATTAATTCAATTTCGGATATTCGATTATGTAAAACGGAAATGATTATCTCGCCGTTTCTATTTTGGTCAATCTTTACAAATACTGTACAATCGCTACAGAGGTTTCCTTCCTGTATCTGTTCAGTAGAAGAGGATCGATGGAGCACGGCCTAGCTAGTGCGGGAGGGTTAAAGCTTTAGAACACCGCATGTGGTCCCGTGACCCATGGTCCGTGTCCGGGATTTCAGAGACTCGAACCCCAAATTTTCTTCAGTATAGTTAGCTATTGTAATGTTTGCTCATTTGATTATAAATGTCACATTAATAGCTAAGAAGTAGCCACCGGAATCGCTGAGTGGCTTTGTATCTATACTGACAGCGGGAACAAGGTTTAGCCCCAAACAAAGGACTGTATCTTTTTTTTATACGCCGCCGGAGGCGGTTGTATATTGGCGTCATCTTCTCCGTCTGTCCGTCCGTCCGTCCATTTCTTTAGAACGCAACTCCTCCTTTATTTCTGAATGAATGTTTTCAAAACTTGGTCAATGTCATTACTATAATGGGTAGATGTGCATGAAATGGCGATTTTCCGGTTCATTGATTTTTACAAGATTTGTGTCCCTTGAAACTTAGTCTCTGTAGCTGATTGATATTGCATCCTTGTGAACGCAACTCCTCCTACGTTACTTAACGAATCTTTTCAAAACTTGATCAGTGGCATTACTATAATAAGTAGTTGTGCATGAAGTGGCGATTTTCCGGTTCATTGATTTTTACAAGATTTGTGTCCCTTGAAACTTAGTCTCTGTTGCTGATTGATATTGCAGCCTTGTGAATGCAACTCCTCCTACGTTTCTGAACGAATCTTTTCAAAACTTGATCAGTGGTATTACTATAATGGATGCATGTGCATGACCTTGTGAACGCCAATCCTTGTATGTTTCTGGCCTATTCTTTTCAAAGTGTGGATAAACTGTTTTGCTCAAGAAAACACCCAGCTGCCCCTGCAGGTATCGAACCTACTACCCAGGCAACCACAATCCCAGGCCCCTGTCTTTTCGTCATCTTTAGTGATTGCCTGACTTTGAGAAAAGTATATTCGCGAATATACTGCTCTTTCAGCTAAATTAATTGGTCTCACAGACGTAATTATGAGCTTATACTTACAGAAATGTTAAAAGCAATAATTAAAAGGACCCTCTTGGTCTTTATATTATTGTGGCAGCACTGGCACTCTTGTTCACGTTTAGTATGATGTAGAATAGGGATCGAGCTCTCGAATATCCGGGGCAGACGATCTTAACACTTAAATACCGGGATGTAATTTGTAAGAGAAACGATACCGAACCCCATTGGCAGGATAAGGTACTCTTTACATGGACTTCGGAATGCTACCGTTATCGAAATACTTTCAACCCACCAACTTTGGGGAGAATCAATATTGCTATCACCATCTACATATAGGCTTAAACAACAGAAATCGCAGAATGTTGCATTTCATTTGGTATAATCGGCATCATTTCCATCATCTGCTTTTGAACATCATATCCTACTACTACTTCTACTACTACTTCTACTTATTTTCATCATCATCATCATCATCATCATCATCACCATCTTCATCATTGGAGACATCGAACAGATTGTGTATGATATTGATCCGGCCGGTGTTTCTTTACAATCAATGCTGGTTCAGAGACTAATTAACACTTCCAACATTTACTGAGATGTAAAAAGAAAAAGCTTAAACTCTTCATGAACTTACATAAGTATTATTTTTTCACGTACCCTTCCAACGACACATGGGCCAAGTTTTATTAGGAAGACCATTTTTTTTCTGAATTAAACCATAATTATTTTTGCACGTTAACCACAAAGCATTTAAAGTAGATTGATCCACGCTGATTTTCATTTCGATAGTGGTTTTTGTCTTTGTCAAATTTGGCAATAAAAGAATGCTTTCATTTTGCTATTTTCAAAACGATTCTGAAATTTACAGTCTTGGCTTCACGTTATCCGAAACGTTCGATGAGTTGGGACCATTCCCGAGATGGGCCATGCGTGATCTTTGCTCTTTGGAACTAAAGCGGGAGAGAATATTAGCGGTTTGAATTTAATATAGTCGGGCATTTAAAATAGAAGTGCATTAATCTTGGAGCACTTTGTAATCATCGTGGGGATTGTGCCTTGTATCAGAGGAGCGGCAAACAGCTCTGGAAGTATATGTTGTGATTTGAAATAATGCAATTTTCATGGTAATAGGTCACTACATGGTTAACGCGCATACTGCTGTTAAACGGTGCAATCTGAAAAAAGGCATTTTAAACAGAAAGGCAGTGCGGTGGCCTTTTTAGAAACTGGAGAACTGTTGAGTCACAGTTGGCATCTTCTACATTCAATACACATGGAAGCCATGCATCTTTATTACTCGTATATACGATATCTGGCCCATTCCAGTATTCAATTATGGTGTTTTAACCATGTTGGACAATTGATAAAAAAAACAGAATAAAAGCGTTTTATTTATTTATATTTGTTATTTTTATGTGATACACGAAGTTGAGAGAATATAATAAAAAACATTTTTGACTTAATGTGAAATTTGACATGAGGTAATTTTTTTGATGTGTCCATAGTGAGAATGAAGGTACGTTCAAAACTGTTTTGGACCTTAACTTGACGAATACCTCCTTCTTACATATTTAATTAGATATGCTTTTACTGGTAGAAGTATAATGTACACGACGAAAATAAGTACACCCTTGTGGGAATTTAGATAATCGAAATGGGCGGTATCATATGTTCCATGAATACTCAAACTTTCAAATGCAACAAAAATCCCTCTCCAAATTCAGTCTTTGATGATTCAGACTAAGACTGGAAAGCGATGGTATCTAGAATACTGTAATAGAAACCAATTGATATAATTCAAAATCGTTGAGACGTAACAATCCATTGCCACAAGCTTTTTGATTCACCTAGCATTAAATCCATAAAATATTTCATTAAACACATATTTTACATATTTAAAGTATTTTCTTTTTTCCGCAGCGAATAATAATCAAAATATCGTTAAAAATCGTAGATTTATTTTGTATGTATTGTCCCTATATTACATCTAGCACAAAGGTGCCAATTTACGAAGTCAAAATGTTTAGATAAGTGACGTTTATTGTAATGGGAGGTAGCATGATGTCGGGAGAAGCCGTGGATTGTTTCGAGGCATGTTTCCGGGCCATGGCACACAATGCAAACGCGGCCAATAAACTTACGTCTGATTACTGTGATTTCGACTTGTAATACCAGAGTAACTCAATTACTGATGTTACTCTAATAAACCGAACCATTTCTTTGGTGCATTTTTATGGAGGCACAGGCAGGGTCTAATTCTAGTCCTAATTTGATCGGCTTAGGATAGAGAAATGCGCTTGGCTAACAGAAACTAGTTTAAATGAATCCCAGTGACCCGAGTTCTTTTCGGTAACATTATATTAAAGTACAGGATGGCTATAGATTTTAGTACATACCGGTGGTTAAAGGTTACACACGTTTGAGATGTAATTTTGTTTATACTTACCATTGGCGGAGAGATGTATACCCTTGTTGCTGTGGATAGGAATTCTTAGCACAGCTACGATACTTATGGAATATTTCGTACAAGGAAATTGTACCGTTCATATTCAAACGTACCGGTATGGAGTCAAGATTCTGAGATAGAAACACCGCTGTTTTGCTGAATGTGATAAATGGATAAGTTTATGACTAAAAACACAGGTGGTTTTAGCGCATCGCTACAATGATTAGATAACATAAGCGATTTATTGTTGTATATATATTGAAACATTAACTCTTACTGCAGATTTAAAAAGTGGGCATTGATTAGTTGAATGATTTATTACATTTGTGGAAGTATCTTTTTTAGGGGTAAATCCGCGAGATAATCAATTTGAATGACATGCCGTTAGGACGGGTAACAAAGCCCAGACAAGCGAATCGGTAAAGAATTTGTTTTCACCGCAAAAGTGAAAGGTGGGCAGAGGGCAGCGGAATTATGTGTAAGCAGACGAACCCCAGCTGTGAACAGCTTTGTTGATTTAGTATTCAGTAAAAGTGTATCGCCATGAAAGCGTTAAAGAATTGATAGACGTATGTTTCAATCTACGGAGATTAACGCAGAAGTAAGAAGTTAATTTATCTTCCATGACACGGACGTCCTGAAATGGCTATGCATTATAAAGCCCCCTAATGATATGGGCCCGGGATGTCGTGTTGAATCAGTGGGTTGACACATTTTTCGATATTAAGTTAATCTTTCTAGAACGCCGTGACTTAGTATTTTTACCTGAACTTATACATTCTTGTTTAAGAGGATGTTACATGTGTTGGGTGTTGTAGGGGTTTTAGTTGATACATTGTTATTTTGTGATTGCCATTAATTAAATAGCGGTGTAGCCAATATTTATGGAGAAGTTCTATTGTTTACTCGCCAGACGACATATAGATTCTGATATATCGGCGTGTTTAGGTATAGGAACAGACGAAACCAAAAGTTTTACCTGAATTTATTAGGTTTGCCATCAACTTAAACAATAACATCCTAATTAACGACTGGATACATTCCCATATAACGACCATGGCAGGAAACGCCGGTATGTCGCAGAGGTGGATGGTGTCGTCTGCTGAAACAAACGACCTTGACCTACCTCTAGGTGTTGATTCAGACGACAGTTTTAAGTCAATGGATTGTTCGTTATCTCATCTGCTGGATATTGAAGTACACAAATTAAATGAAATGGTAAAATGTTTGGAAGAAATGGAACGCAATCTTGGATCTAGGAGCACGCAGACGACATTGGATAATGAGACGTCAGTTTATGTTTATAACGAAGAGGTAATGTAATTTAATGATGATATCAGGTCATTATTAAATTTTCCTAGATATCTTTAAGAGGTTTCAAATAAGCTATGGACATTCGATCGAAAATAATTTTCATATGTTGAAACTTGCATCAACCATCTTGTAACCAGATAAAAAAAAAAAGTGGGAATAGTTAAGTGACTGGTTTTTAATGCAGATGTTCTCTTGCTCCCGTGATTGAGTGCCTGTAAGTTGATACATTTTATCCTGTTTCATAAAAGTGATTGTTACAAATATTGATTACTGTTGATTCACTCTTTCCTTGACATTATATTTCAATGACTCTGTATTAGAGGTAATTTCGTCGGAACATATATTCGCTGGCTCATGGTTCGTCAACACGAACGCCACTGAATGAAAGATTTTCGTGGAAATAATATTTTTTGATAAATCATCCATGAAATCATCTGAAATAAGTCCCCACAAAAAATAACAATTTAAAAGTCTATTTCCTTTTGATGAGTCTTTTAAATTACTGGCAGAAACATGTGAGGCGTCCACGAAAAGCTATTATTAATGCTTACTCTACCGTATTTATTTTATCATCTAGATGTCTCAGTTCTTTATTCTTGAATCAGTGATGACTTTTCATGTAACATATTTTTTTCATTGCCGTTAAAGAGAAATCATTAATGGTTATTTGCATACAGCATCTTGTATTTAAATATATATTCATGAGCACTACAGAAATAAGATTTCTTGCCCATATGTCGTACGCACTTGCTGTACGTACATTCATTTCTGGAATCAATGTTTAGCCTCCACGGTCGGCGCTTATATATTTGAAGATGCAGTTTAAAGTGGGTTTCAAATATACTGTATCGATTTGTGGATAGGTTGTGTGCTGCCATATACACATTTATATTTTTATAAGATTTGATTCGTTTTCCTACTCTCCTTTTTCGCTAACCGAAATAATGGACTTTCTTTTTTGCCAATTCATTTTTCTTTTCCTTTCAAAGGCAATAGACAGTTGAGGTTCTTTGTCTTTGTGTTGAAATCATTAAAAAAAATCTCGCACTTCGTATTTTTATCAATAGAGGTATTGGATGGCGCCTCTTGCGATGTGATTAGAAAGATTTATTGAATAAACACCAATCACCTCGGATTACCTTGGTTTTAATAGCAGTGGATATCATGGTCTGGAGTATTGTTCACCACTACTATGATGTTGTTATACGCCGGTACCAGAATATTACTATATGGAGACAGGGGTGTTCCGGGTCAATGTCTGGTTCTCGTCTTCCTGTGACCTGACCCAAGTCCTCAGCCGGGCACGCCTGGTTGGGTGTTTGTAACCAGCCTAAATCCCTGTCATGTGGGGTTACCGATAATACCCGTATAAAACTGTGCAGACATTATCTCCTGCCGCAGGCCCGAGCGAATGTCACTAATACTGGGGTATAAGACGCAAAGTGATACGAATTGAAGGGAGATTATTAATGTACACAATCTCTGAAGAGAATTTCCGCAATCTTTGGCTGTATATTGGAAGGTTCTGTAAATAAAATCGCATTTGGTATATCTCTATTCACACCAATGCCGCGTGAATTATTGAAATATTTTGATTAACAATAAAATATTACATTAGAATGCGCGTGCTATCAAAGGCTGTCCGTAATTGGAAACAAAGCTAAGGCGCTGCGTAATATGAAGCCATTGCTGGAATTTTATGTTGGCGTAATTACAAGACCACTGGGCTAGTTCTTCCTCGTTATAACATAATTCTCCATTTTTTTCCCAACAACATCTTTATAACGAGCAATGTGAGGCAATATACAACACATTGCATTGCGAAAGGATATTGTGTTCGCTATTACAGTTATGGCGATTTGCTATTTAATATCAATGGTACTCTTGATGTTTAATATTAGTTGTCGAATCCAATCAAACCTGTTTTTAGATAGACAACTTTCGTGCTGTTCATTATATTAATGTTGTTACGATTGCTTTTTATTCTCTCAATATTATAAATACTGGTTTATTTAGATGCTTTATAAGTGTTTATGTACACATGTATAATGTTGCTGATGGTCTAGTCATGTATAGCGACTTCCAGCAGGTTGGGTGAGGGTGGGGGAGGGGGTTACATCATATGTTTTTTTATGCTTTTTAAGCTGTTGCAAACATCGGGTCTTTTTTCCCTTCACTTAGGCTTATTTATACATAGAATGTCAATTATTCTATTTCTTAATTTTTTTTTCTTATTATTTTTTTTCTAAGTATGTGCCGCTTGTTCACTTTCACATCACACTACTCAATATATATACATTTTCCTAATGTTATTGATGAGGCCATGTCTACACGATACAACACAGAAACATCAATGCGGACAAATTAACAGCTCGATATGTGTAGAAATGTGCACGCGATGTCTGAATTACTGCGTATTCATTGATCTACACTCCGATCTTACGGAAACGAAAGAAAAAAAAAGCTCTCTGCAAATTGCTCAGGTCCTATCCCCTAACTTCAGCGCACATCTAAATATCTTAAACTCTGTCTTAGAAAGGAGGCGCCTTCGTTGGCAGGGACACGTTCAGGTCTAGCATATTTTGTTCAAATTAGCATCACTATAGCTGTATGACGTTTTAATTCTGAATAAAGGAATCGGACGAAACTTGACGAGTGATTCTCAGACATCGCCTGCCCTAATGATCTGAATTAAATAAGTCTATTTTTTTCATTGGCGCTAGAATACATCATGTCTCACTGTTAATTACTCGTCGAAAACGGCTTCGTTGAAGCAGACGACAACCCGAGATCGCTTTAACGGCTGATGTTGACGCCATTCCAGCGCCTCTCTAGACACATTTTACAGATTTTTCAGAACGGTCTCGAACTTTAATGGGTTTACTTTCAAATGATGCAAGGATAACCTGTCAGATACTCAGTGATTTTATAGCTTTTGGACACTTGATAGCTTCACGTTTCTATAGCAACTTATAGACGCGTGTTTAACGCATGCCCATTATAAGGTAAGTATATCAAATATTCAATTATACAGTGTTTATTATTCCAAAGAATATCATATTCAGGTTTAATGGTCCCATAATTACGGAACCAGATGAAAAGTTTATCTTAGCTTTACAATAACTAATTATAGAGACACAACATGAAATGAAAACTTTGATACATGTGCTTGTGAGCATTATAGAGCGTTATGTTTTTCAATGAACAAATGCAAAAGGCATGCTTCTATTCAAAGGCAATGTGCATGTTTATTCTGATAGAAACAGTCTTGAATTTCCTACGACAAGGTTTAATTACCAAAATATACTATCACATGTTAATGGAACGTACAAATATTAGTATATGTCCCACCAAATTAGATGTCACCCAAATGTGGGGCCAATCAGAAGCTCTGAAAATTCAAAATCACCCTACGGCCTCGATCAATTAGAACAGGACTTTCCTCTATTTCGCCCCAGGCTATGATCTATCGCAATTACATGCTCGATCCCACACTCTTACCAATATATATCCTTTATATAGAATAAAGCTTCAGATAATCTTATAAGATTCGAGTATTACCCTAAATTGCTGATCAGTATCGTTTGTAAATTCCACTCTGACGTCATCAGCAAAGTAACGCAACTTTGTTAATTTCACTCTGACGTCATCAGCAATTCAGGAGATAGGCAAAGTAACGCAACTTTGTTAATGCCACCCTGACGTCATCAGCAAAGTAAGCAACTTTGTTAATTATACTGTGACGTCATCAGTGATTCCTGCTATAGGCGAAATATCACGGCTTTCTTGATTTTGACTCGATAAACTTATGCTATCGTCCACCTGTATATAGGTAGCAAATGTGAATGAAGATTTGATGAAAGATACCAGGTTTTAAGGTTCCATGAAAATAATTTTATCATACACTTGACCTCTAATTAATGACCGCCAGCTTTAAGCTATCTGCTTACTGGTCAGCTGGAAAATGTCTGAAAAAGTGAAACAAATCAAATATAATAATTATGTTATTTTTGACATCTTTATCCGAAGCAAGACGCAGTGTCTGGCACGCCACGGCTTTCCTTTTTTGTGTAGATGACATGATAAAAATAGTGTCGGTATAGCAATATATCCAACTGTTTCACTTATGTTCCATGATTGACAACTGACTCCAACTTGTAGCTATCAGTTGCTGTATTGGACATTTTTTAATTGCATTTTTTTTACATTATATTTCTCCGAATCTTCATCTTGTATATTAAAGACAATTTCATTAGAACATGTTTAATATTTAAGGCAATTTCATTGGTACATATTCACATTTAGTACACACACAGGGGCTCGGAGTTGCATGGGGCGAATCATATCGTACATAATGGTAAAATAAAGAAAGAAGGGAGGACACAGTTTTGAGACCAAATGTGGGAAATCGCGTATTAACACAAATATAACGTTGAAAACGGTCCAGGTTTTTTTTTTAAATGAAAGAAATAAAACTTAATTGAACTGGGAGTTTCTCTAATAAGTATGATGTTCCATTCGAGCTTGACGACTGCCGGGACAGGCCTTTTTCCAGATTCGTTCACAGTGAATTAAAAGTAAGTTTTCATTAGTAAATCAAAATATAAACAAAACACTGACATTTCCCGGGGAAATTTTGGTATGGATGTCGAGAAAGGTATCAACAACGTAATGGCACTGTTATTTTATCAATCATTTCTGTCCGGGTTTTGAATTTTTCGCTGTAATATCAACATTTTAATTTGAATATATTGACCAATGAGAACATATCATCTGTTCACTACGCATGCAACCGGAAATAGCTTGTCCCGGTAGTTGTAAAGAGATTGATTTAAAGGTGTAAAAACAACGCTGAAATCAATTGTATAACATTATTTTATTGGACGATATTTGAACAAAACTGCGTTTTTCAAAACGTAGCCGAAAATAGTGTCCCTTCCCCTTTTTAATGTTACCATTATGTACAATATGATTCTCCCCACGCAACTCCGAGCCCCTGTTGGTACAGGTTGTATATGAATGCCATTGGTCCATTTATTCGTCGTCATATGCCAGAAATCGTAATGTCTACGAAATGAATATTTTCATGCTAATTAATTCACGAAATCAGCGAAAATAAATGTGTACCCCGCGAAAATTAAGGGTAAGATACTTTCATATTGTATCCAGGTAGCATGAAATAGCAGGCCTCGACATACCCAAGTCGTAAAAAATGGTACTGGTATTGCTCCCTTGATTGGCACTCAGCATATAAGGGTAGTTCCAGGACTGGTTAGCCCGATATCAGGATAATGTGACTGGGTGTGGTATCATGCAACATGTCTACGGCGTGATTCTGCAGTGTGGCATCACTATATCTGTCTCAAGTAGACATTGTCCCCAAATGACTGAAATACTGTTGGTGGGACGTTAAATCCAACAAATAAACAAACGAAATGTTAAAGACATTTGAATTGTGAAAAAATATGCATACTGCGCCATTGAAATGAAAGTAACATATTGATATAGAAATGTATTTACTATAAAATATAGACAGAACAAGTGTATATAATCAAAATTAAGATTGGAGGTGTGTGGCTGGTATCTCTTGTCAAAACCGTGAATTGAAGATATAAAACAACACCTTGTCATTCTGCAGAAGTGTTTTGCTTGTTTTAGGTTTCATTGAAATGCCACGGTATCACTAGCTGTAAATTATTTCTCCCCAGGAATCCATGAATGACATGGTCGGTATCTCTGACACATGGTGACAGGCTCTAAACCTAATGCCCCGGGGTAAGCCCACTGTTTGAGGAGGTTTAAAGGTGTGTTAGCAGCTCCGACAAAGACATTAAACTTAAAAACAACCATCTACTTTGATCTAGCTGCATACTTAAACAAAATAAGCAACAACTTGAAATTTGAAATTACAGTATGAGCTATTTTTGTCAAAATATTTACACTATGATCCTGATTCTCCTCAATCAAATTGCAGTGAGCTCATTTTTTTCACAATCAAAGTACAAATGAGCTCATCTCTTGACCATAACTTTACAATATGATAATTAATTTTCACAATTAAACTTGCATGAGCTTATCTGTTCAAAAATAAATTTCCAGATGAGCGTATCTCTCCACTTTTCTTTTCATCATCAAATTACGATATGATATTACTTTTTCATAATCAAATTCCAGTTTGAGCTTCTCTTTTTGACTCACCTGTGCACAGCGTGCGTGCGTCCGGCGTCAACAATTTTCTTTAAACGACATCTCCTCCTTAACCATTCGGCAAATTTTGATAAAACTTTACATAAATGTTCCTTGGGTGAAGCTTTACTAAAGTTGTTCAAATGGTTTTGGTCCATTGTATACTAGTATCTGGGTCACATGAGCTAAGAATAGATTTTTAAAGTGAAATCTTTAAAAATCTTCTCCGAAACCGCAGGGCCTAGAAATTAGATATTTGGTGTGTGACATTGCCTTAAGGACCTCTACCAAGGTTATTAAAATCATGGCCCTTGGGTCACTTGATTTTACATAGACCTTATAGGAAAAACTAGAGAAATCTTCTTGCCAGAAACTACAAGGCCTGGAGTTTAGAAATTTGGTGTATGATATGGCCTAGTAGACCTCTACCAAGTTTGTTCAAATCATGGGCCTGTGGTCAAAATTGGCCCCGTTCCAGGGGACATTTGATTTTACATAGACTTATATAGGAAAAACTAGAAAAATCTTCTTGTCAGAAACCACAAGGCCTGGAGTTTAGATATTTGGTTTAAAACATGACCTAGTAGACTTCTACCAAGTTTGTTCAAATCATGGCCCTTGGGTTAAAATTAGCCCCGCCCCAGGGGTCACTTGATTTTACACTGACTTGAATTATATATGAAAAACTAGAAAAGAAACCGATGGGCCCAGTGTTTAGATATTTGATGTGTAAAATTGGCTAGTGAACCTCTACGAAGTTTGTTCAAATCATGGCTCTGAACCAAAATTAGCCCCGCCCTGGTGGTCTCTTGTTTTTACATAGACTTGTATAGGAAATTCGTCTTAGAAACAACAAGGCCTGGAGTTAAGATGTTTACTAGAGGACCTCAACCAAGTCTGTTCAAATCATGGCCCTGGTGTCAAAATTGACTTATTAGAGATTTGACTTTCAAAATTTGGATGGCAGGTACAGTTTTGTGTGGATTATTTATTCAGTATGACTCATAATTTTATAATATGCAATGAATGCAATGTTTCTCGGGTGAGCGATTCGGGGCTTTCTTGGCCCTCTTGTTTCATTATATTGCCATATGAGCATATTATTTTCACAATCAAATTGCAGCATTAGCTCAACTTTTCTAATTAATTTGCACTATCAGCTTCAATTATGTTTCCCTACACTCAACAGAGACCCTTGTTAAGCGGCGTAGAGCGAATTTCTTGTGATAACATATTCAAGTTTTTTGGAGTTTGACAAAACCCACCGCTTTCTATTGCTAAATTAATTAAAAACTGAATTGAAACTGTAACTATAGATGAAAATATTTAAAATACATGCTTATTAAGAACGATATGTCTTGAATCCGACTCGAAACTATCATAGTTAGTTAGAAAAAAAATGTTATTTTTCAGACTTAATTTTTGTCCTGAGCATAATTAAAAAGTACTTGAGGTATCAACTTGATACTTCATAGGTGAATAGATCTCATTGAGGAGGAGTGCAGTGCACAAGAATGATAACTCTACCTTTCGCAGAGCAAAGTACCTTTTTTAGCTTTTGCCCTTTGTTATTTTCAGATTTAATTTTTGTCCGGAGCATACGTAAAACATTATTTGAGGTATCAACTTGGAACTTCATAGATGGCAATAGATTTTTTTTTGAGGAGTCGTGCAGTGCGCAAAAATGATAACCTTTCATAATTTTTGAGTTATTGCTTTGTTATTTTTCAGGCTTAATTTTTATCACAGTGACCTTGACATTTTACCTGTAGATCTCGAAATAGGGGAATTAGTAGGTCTTCACATGGGTTTCATATCTATAATCACTTCAAACATCAATCTTCATTACCAAAAATTTTCTTTAAAAAAATGAAATATTCTACTCTCCAACACATCTTCTAAAGAGCGAGCGTTCGGCGGGTGATGGCCATGTCAACATGGCTCTTGTTTCTTAAAAAATTAACTAAATGTCTAGAGGTACAGCCTTTTGTTGTTTTTTGTTTTTGTTTTTGTTTTATAGAGATAACTCTTTTTACGTACTAGTGTGCGGTAAGGTGCAGTAGCCCATTCGTATCTCTGTATATTTATTTATTATCATATCTAGTTATTCTAGTCACGTCTGTTATTTCAGTTACGAAATTAGAAGAATGAATGTTAGAGCATATTTGAGAAGTGTTTGTGGACCTTTAATCTCTCCGCGGAATGTGCCGACCCCATACATTGTCATTTACCCCTCCAGCAGTGGTATCACACGGGCCTGTCAAATCCATGCCTATTATTGCCTTATTGGGCGAGCTTAGTACTCTGATAGACCGATCATTCATCACTTTCAATTCTTTACCTACTGTAATGCTTGCCTAATCCATCCACGGTCCGCTATCTGCCGATATCGCCTAATGGTTCGACGGTGAAGCCACGGGATCCGTTCCCGGATAACGGGAAATCCCTGCACGACCCGACAGAAGGAAAATACACGGATATGATTACAAATCATTTTCCTCCTTTGCTGGAACGTGGCCGTCGTACGAATGACAAGACTGATTCCGACCTCCGTCGGGAGCAAACAAAAGCGAAAGTGTCTCGTCATGCGGGTTTAAAAAGTGCAATGGTGGCCGTATATATGAAAAATATTACCTGAGGTAATATTTAATTCCATTACTTACAATAACTCTTGGCTGAAGTCTGGCGAAAACAAGTTTTGTTGCATGATCTTGTCCTGTGTGATACACATGTCATCGTGATTTCTCTATATATTCTCTCGTTGTATTGCGGAGTCACCATCTCTATTTCGTAAATAGGAAACATTCTCGTAAAACGAAATATTTTTTGTAAATATGGAATGGTAGGGTTAAGACTGTGTTATTCATTAGACACTATTAATCAAAATTAACGAATATTAATAACAAAGTTAATTGAAGGTTTGCACAGAAATAAAAGTGTGCAAATGTCATTGACTGGTGACTGGGATGCATGAATGGGAAAATGTATAGATATTAACCCTTTCCCTCATAGAGGAAACCATGAAAAGACCTATGCGAACAACATAAAACCAGTTACTCGCAGGCTGATCAGGTTTTATGCTGTTCGCTGCTCCTCAGTGGTCTGGAAATGAGGATTTTGTAATTAAAGTTGGTAAGATTTAACTGTGGTTTTCTGCAGATCAGGCTTTATGTGGTACCTATTGAGTGCGTCAAAATGAGTCTATATGAGGGAAAGGGTTAAGCTATTTACTCATAGTTATGTCATTGGGCATACTTTCACACACACGGTTCTTGTCCATCAACATTTTGGAAAAACAAGGCACATGATTGCATACATTTTGATTATTTTATTAATTTTACTTACTTATGTTACTTATTTTTTTATTTTCTGACAGTTGATACAAGAATACCAAACACTACTTCGTAATAATCGAGATACTGGAGTTGTCAATTTGGAACTGACCGAATTTTTTGCCAGGTTTGGTGAAATCGCCCAATTAGAGCAATACAAAACGTAACAATGGATGACAGTGTGACACCCGTATTTCTTACTGCCAAGATGGAGAGGGCGTGCTTTAAAATATTTCTTTATCCCTTCCATTATATTTCCCCCCCCCCCCAAAAAAAAAGACAATGAAATAAATTGACAAATTTCATACAAAAACATTGAACATATAAAATGAACACTAACACCACCTCCGTTTAGCGTACCTGCACAGTGTCTGTCTTTCATACATTGAGCAATATTTTCGTATTTTAGTCACTTTCTTTAAGCTTCTGATTTATGTTACTAGTTCTGACATACTTTGTTTGCGTATGTATGATAAATAATAATCAGTGAACAATATTTTAAGGTCATATGTGAAAGCCATACAACTAGATAATGTAAAATCAGATATTGTTTGTTATTCTAATTTCCTGTGTTAATTAAAGAAGTGTCAGTTTAGCCAGGTAACTCCGAACGAAAAATTGGACATCTGTTGTTAAATATATTACGACTGACGTGCATATTTGACATATGTTTTATATCCTATTGAATAAATATCATCTGTAAGATTTTTTTGTGAGAGATTCAAATGTCTTGTCTATTTTATGTACCCAATCATCCTGGATTTGCATTTGGACGCACTAGTTCCTGTGACACTATTTCAAGATACCACTGTCACTTTGAATCTTATTCCCTCCAGAACAGTTGACATACTTCTGTCACACGAGGTGTGCACTTGTTACATCATGTCCCAACCGATATCTTCACCCCAGAATACAGCAAGAGCTCCCCATGTTAATGTACAGCTGCAAAATTGCTGAAACTCCCACCCGTTGTCCCGTTGGGAAAAATCCGCGATGAGAACCTCTTAAAAGTATGTCAAGCAAGTGCGTACTTGCTTGTCAAATTCTACACCGTCCACCATTGCGTTTCACGTGCTGCGGCCGCACGCATCAGTTACTGATTACTGAAATAGAATATTTGCCAGGCTTAGTACGGAATAATCTAGTTTAAGCGTTTCTTGATCTAGATTGGTTGTGCCGTATTAAGGACCCACGACCTGTTGCCGCGTGGTCTATGAGACAAAGTCGTAATGGTGATTTAATAGACCTGACTCTGATATACTCTGTTCCTCTTGGAGACGAAACTTCTTACAGTAGAGCAAACAGCTATTTCTTTCTATCCATTTAGACATGGGATGTGCATATATTGAGGACAAAGGAGTGATGGACGAAACGAAACATATTACGCAGAGCAATTGATAGTATCATATTAATTTAAATAACTGCATCATGCGATACTATATGCATGTATACTTGCACGAGGATTTTTCAGTTATTTAATCTTAAAAGAGCAAAGTACCTTTTTAAATTACGAATGCTTTAACACACATTATATCCTCTCATATATATATGTATTCATCAATGATCGCATAATCAGCATTCAGTTAGCAACACGGGCTCTTTTCTTTTTTTTTGCATGGCAATTGTTACCATGTAATTAATTGTGATAGTGATATATATCGATAATATCGCGATATATTGCGATCTCAAAACTGTTGAATCCCTTTGATCTAATGCGTTTCTAGGAAATAAATGGAGAAGCATCCAGGCAAATTCCGCCATTGGTTTCTTGGAAAACACACTTTTATGATGCAGAAGTTTCCTGACTACCATAAAATCCGGTCTTGATTCACAGGAGGGGAAAATGTCGGCTTGTAAACTGCTCAAATTATATTCTCATATTTCAGAGAGGATAAAAAGTTAGTTTATGCAAATGTAGAGCGCCATGGGAAATAAGAGTTGATTCGATTGGGCGAACGGACGTCAGCAATCGGGGTATAACATATCTTATCTATTGCTGTTTTTTCGTCCCTGGCTGAATCCATTGTTACAAGTATAGACTGACCTTGACCCTTGTAGAACAGGAAAATGCTAATTTACACTGCATGATCATCTGATATATCCCCAAAAGCCTTATCTAGGAAACCTAATTAGAGTTCGGTGATCTTGCAAAAGGTTTCGTTTGAAGTTACCTAGATGAAGTTAAAGGTTTACTTTATTCTAATTTTTCACTAAATGCGATCTTGGCTGGGACTATTCTGGCAAATAAAATATCACCATTGTAAGCAACATCGTTCTCACGGTTTGTTGACAGAAATATTAATAATTTCATATAATTTGTCCGTCATTAAACTTCCAAAATTAGTAAAGCTTGACCTCCCCATTCTGTGTGGAGCACCACTACTTTGATATACTTTGAGACCTGAAAAAATGACTGAATTTATTATATATATATATATATATATATATATATATATATATATATATGGTTAAATTTATGTTAAAGAATAGTGTTAGTACTTATTACATTAAGTGCTCTTCAAACAGTTAAATAGACATGCATTTATTGACTGTTACGTTCATATGGCCGATTTATTTCAATTAAAGCAAAAGTACAGGTTCTAACAATAAACGATCTCTATCAGCTTGTGGATAATGGTGGTGTCCAGAGTTTCCTGATATGGCTAAAGGACCCCCCCCCCCCCCACACACACACACACATACCCTTCTTCGGGCATTGTATGAGAGAAGAGCACATCGTTTCTCTGACCATTAAGCAAAACTATAGACATATAACCTCTCTTTTTGAAAGAATAAGTGAATTAAACTCAAAGCGCCATATAGGGCTTTGTAGCAAGCAAACAGT
This sequence comes from Solen grandis, assembly GCA_021229015.1. NCBI lineage: Eukaryota > Metazoa > Mollusca > Bivalvia > Adapedonta > Solenidae > Solen > Solen grandis. The sequence goes on along the minus strand of CM037784.1, from coordinate 46,750,884 downwards.
TTTCTAATGGAACATTTCAAAGTAAAAACCGCAGGAACATAAGGAAAAAAACATTTATATCTGTTGTTCATTTTTATTGTTATCTTATATAAATGATTTCTCTAGGGCATGACAACTCGATCATAAAAGAATATATACTCTGTAATATTTTTATGACTGTACATCCAAACCCCGGCCCCAGTATACAGGGGTATACAAATTATACATGGCACGACCAGCTATCGATAATTAGTCGCCACACGCAATGTACCAACTGCAGGGATGTATCAAATATATTGAACCTTCTGTCGAGTCTAAGTTATGTGTATATGGAGGAAAAAGAAAAGTAAAATAAATCGGTTTCATAAAATGGAACGTCACTCAGGAGATTATGAAAATTCGTCTCAAAGGCAATGTCCTTCATTTTTTATAGTTTTGTTTTTCGAGAATATGTTTAACGACAATATGACTCACGGCAATGGCTAACAATACCATAAAACTATTGAGACGGCAAACATAGAGGCTGGTAAAGACGAAGGTACCCATGACGAGGTTTTACAAGACTGACTCTTCAGCTGGAAGATGTCCAGTTGGAACTAGGTTGTTTTCTAGACAATTTACCATCTCCTTGTTACATCCCGGGTTCATATTTTACATATTGGCATTTTTATCAAAAAGATCAAATGGGATTTCACGGCATCTCTGTACAGACACAGTCTGGAGAAGATGGACAGCGGGATAAGAGATCCAGACGGTCCTAGAACCCCAATCAGCCGGCTACGAAGCTGTAGACTCTATGTAAAAGCAATAAATTCGATTAGGCCGTCTAAAATAGCTACACACGAAAAGTGATATATCACCCGGCACGGCAGCGATTACTGTCTGTCTTTCTGAAGGCACGTCATATCTGGCTGGCTGGAGAAAGGACCATAATCGTCACAGCCATTCTGTTCAGGAGAGATCATTATCACTCAGTCGCTCCATTCATTTTCACGGAGATTTGTTTTCCAACGTCAATATTTTGTCATCAAAAACTTATATGGTGAAGTCGTGTTGGATTCGTCAGTTTGTTTTTCTCACTGTTTTGGGTTGACATATCAAAGCAAAAACAAAATGCATTTGCATTTAAATCGAATTGTTTATTTAAATTGTTCCATAAAACTTAAAATAAATGGAAAGGACATATTATTTGCTCGGCACTGTGTAAAATATGTGTTGCAGAACAAGCTGTTTTCATTCTTAACCTCATAAAGGCATGTTGTGTCGCTTTGCAAACAAAGCGCGGCCGCGTGCATTTTTAAAGTATATGCTTCACGAAACACAGCGGTTCCCGCCTGTTTTAAATCTAATTTGAAATATAATATACGCGTAATAAACATTCAAACTTTATCATTATATCGTATTTGACCTTGGATAGGTACCTGTAAATTAATAATATTTTGTATTAATATCTCATTTTGATATTGACATAATGACGATATATAATACACGTGTCGTAAACAAGCCTTGGATTTTTCATTATCTTTATTTAATGATCTCAAAATACTTATCATTCTATCACCACGATGGTCGATGGTAAGAACATTTTACTTTTGAACAAAAATCAAAGCGAGACATCAGTTGACGCTATTATCTTTTTTTCTGCCGTTTATCCAGCCCTCTTGGAGCTAACTGACGATCATAATTGACGGAACAGATCATTCTGAAGTGGTTTTTATCGCCAACATTATGCAATTGTCGTGATGCTAATGGCATTTTACACTTACTTTTTTCTTAACAGTGTAAGCAAAGAGTTTGCATTAAATTTTGGTCTTTTGAATATCGAGTTTCTTGATGAAGTATTGTAGAGACTTATTTTTCGTTGACATTGTATTTCACTAGGTACATTATTCGTGTTTTATAAAGGCTATATTTTGTAGGGTTAGTGGTCAAGAATAATCATCGAAAGTTCTAGAAGGGTCTCTCTCTACCACTTTAGTATAGCGCCCGAGGTTACAAGTCTAGAGGTCGCGACGTTGATCCGTACTTGGTCGATATCGCCGAAAATCCTGGTACAACCCAGGAACCGTGAAGTAATCGAAATGAAGAGATACACGCAGTTTAAATATTAATACACTGTAGCTGATCCTCTAGTTTGATTGTAGTAACATTCTTAAAATGCATGAAAATGCTATGATCGTAACTGATACGTGAAAACATCGATTGTTTAACTCTGAATCAACATGGAACCCTAAAAGCTATTCGGAAAACAGATAATATATCTGCAGTTTATATTGTATAAGTACTGTCTGCAAACACCTCACCGCGGGGCTTTGGCTATGCCAGGTTTACAACCTGCGGCACACTGGAACAACCGCGCGCTTGTAACTGAATTAAACTGTTGCGTTTGATTGTAAAAGAGAATCACTGTAATGTATGATCTGAACAGAATTGCCCTTAAGTGGTCTCTTCAGAATCATCGATATGAAAGAAGAAGAAAAACTTTCTAACAGAGTCGGAGAGAATTTCTTTGAACTATTGAATCCTTATGTTTTTATGCTAACTGTACCTGCACAGTGCCCGCCAGATGTCGCTACGATTCGCTATCTGAGTGACGTCATCTCTACATGGCATATTAGATAATGGCAACTATTTTTAGTTGCTTCTTTTTTTCAGACAGTAAATTGTCACTAAGTGCAAAGATGTTCAAAAGTTTTATCAGCATTTTTTTTTTTCATTTATTTATTTCTTAATAGCACTGCGCTTTCTTTTTCTTTTTTCGAATGTGATGTCTGTTTGGATAGAAGTGGTAGTCGTGTATTAAAGTATACTTGAAGCCTTACTTGACGAGGCCAAAGCACAATCTAAAAGATGATCATTTAAAGTTTTAAATCGTAGACATGTTATTATATTAGATCCCTGCATCATGTTTGCGCGAGTGGCAAACTCGATAAAGTTGTATTTTTTATGACTAAGGCTTCAATAATGAACGATCTTCCACTTTAACATTTTTTTCTATTTATATTTTAAATCGCTTAAATCTTTATTTTTATAACGTGTCTCTTAAATTCCATCGAGGAATTTTTTACGAGTATACAATATGAAGCCATTTTGAATGAATTGGAATCTGAATAATCAAAAGACAGGTGGATTTTAGGTTAAGTTAAAGTTAGAGAGCGTGGATAGTTCACTTCCACTTATTTTAGTCCGTTAAGATACATCATGATTTTTGTCAGATATTGAGATATTCTGATAAAGAAAAATGTCTGCAGAAATGATGTACATGTAGGGATAATGAGAAGTGTATGTTCGAAATGAAGATACATGACAATAACGAGGGGTGTACTTCCTGGTAATTAAGTATATATGTATGAAGGTAATCACGGTATTCACCAATCATGATGAACTACTAAACACTGGTGGCGAGATTCTCACGGTTCCTGAGAACATGATCATAACATAATTTCCGCTCTTTCTCGGTCCTACTTCCGGTTAGTAATGGTCTCCGAGACTCCGGAAACTGTACTTTTTAGACAGCGAAAGGAAATTGTGAGAAAATTGTTGCTGAGAAAAGACAGTCCGATAATTTTCATTTTTATAGCACACATGTAACTTGAAGCGGTCACAAGTTGTCAACTGCCTAGTTTACGTCAACAGCGTCTATAAGTGTCCCAAAGATTATTTATTGAATCGAACAATTTAAGAAACAACTCAAAAAAGAGTTTCAATAATTAGATATACATCTGTAGGCTTAATTTACAGCCAGTAATCAGGAAATGATTCAATTTCATGATTTAATAGATCCATTAACTAGTTTTGTAAAGAGTAATTAAACTACACACAATAGATATATTAAATAATGGCATATGGACACTATATTTGAAAGAAGGCATCTGACTAAACCATTACTGGTATTGGCATCGTTGTGTAATTAAGGTTTTATAGACAAGGAACCGTTGGGCGTATAACCCATTAGCAGCAAGATGAGCTTGGATTAAGTTACTGACTATGCATCAAACTTGTTTGAGACACTTTCACGTAAAGGGTGTGTTTTGTTTTCTGACATAATTTCTGGTTATCATGTTTGAAACAGCATTCTCAGAATGGCATTGTACTAATTTAAACGTTGTTTTGATTTTGTAATTATTTTCATGTTTGTACAATGATGAGATGTAAATAAAGATATTACCTACCTACCTACCTATTGAAAATGATAAACATGTGAAATATTAACAAACAGCAAAATAAGGATTGGAACAATTAATAGGGCTTAATAAATTATACATTTGAAAATTGTATGAAATTATGGAAGAAAAAAGCAAAACGAAACACTCTTTAAATGCACGAGAACAATAGAAAACTCATGACATACGAGGGAAATAACAAGCCTAGGGTAGGTAAAAGAAAAATAAAGACCTGTGATAGCGTTGGGATTGGTGCTGGGTGGGAATTGCATGTATAGTTCTCTCCAAGTGATTATCAACATGTATAGAAGACTGGATATGAATATGTCCTGTATCAACGCCCTTAATGTTACTATCATTAGAAAGATTGTAACAAAGGCAGATGTATAATTTGCAATAAATGATAGTTCATTATCAAGAAATTAGGTCAACAAAATATGAAATGACCAGCAGTTACCAGAGAGAGAGAAAAAGGTGACATTTTTATTGAATAGCGTAGTGGAAACGCGCTTCGCTTCTTACCAATGCGTCCCGTACTGGTCACGTACGTGAGAGGGTACAGTGGTCGCCCGTCCAGGCACGTGAGTTTTCTCCGAGCTCTCCGGTTTCCTCCACAAAAATGACCATATACGCCGCAATCAGAGCCATCGAGGGTGATTAACATAAGTTGTAAGAAATTGTCCCGTAATCGATGTAAAATATACACAGTTTAAACTTAAATTATTGGATATAGTATAATTTGCAGACTTGCATTTATTTCTAGTCTTAGTATATCCTTTGACCGCAGAAATAATATTTTGGTGCTATTTTACAGTGTTGATTAATTTACATTAACACTTCTTGCTTTATTTTTTAATTCATGTGGTAAATTGTTTCATTCCAGTATACGTAACTAAGTACATGTAAATTTGGTTGGATGTATGTAGTGTGTGTGTGTGTGTGTGTGTGTTGGGTTTACCGTCGCTGCGACAGTATTTCAGTCATATAGCGACGTCCAGCTAATTACAGGTGGAGGAAACCCCGAATGCACAGAGGCATCCGGATAAACCACCGACCTTTCGCAAGCTAGCTGGAAAGCTTCCTCACATGAAAATCCGAATGACCATGCCGGGATTCGAACCCACGCGGTGAGGGGCTGAGTGAGTGTTAAAGTCAGCGACTTTACCCTCTCGGCCACGGAGGCCCCTGGATGTATGTAGTCTCTTTAAAATTCATTAAAATTATAGAGGATTTTCCTATTATGAATATGATATGCATTTTATGTGACCGCAAGTGAAATATGCCATGGCACCGCCAATCATTATATTTCAGTTAATCCATCCATCATTTGTGGTCATGGTCCATCAAGAGATCATGGAATTTTTATAGAAAATGCAAGCCTTTTTTGACTCCAAGTCAGTGGAAGCTTGCATCTGAATAAAAAAAAATCCAAAAAAAAAAAAAAAAAAAAATCTCTCTATAAAATTAAAACTCGTGTTAGATCTATATATATCTAATTCTATCTTGAAAGTGATTGCCAAAGGTCTAAAAAATGTATTTCATTTGAGATCAATGTGAAATAGATAGGAGAGAAGACATTTGATTTTGATTTTAAAATGTTATATTGTTCAAACTCACTTTTTCAGATGTCAACAAAACGTTTATATTCTAGTTTCACACCTAAAATGACTTTATTTGCTATCCACATACGTGATAACAATTTTTAACTATGATAGTCAAAAAAAAATATTTTCACCGAAGGTCGTCGGAAATCTCACGAAGTCACATGACATGAACTATGAACAAAAGTGATAAAACAACAATTAATAAGCAATTACACTTACGCACACCCTAAACATACGCAAATTTGCATGTTCCAATTTACCGTCTGTCCCACTTTTTCTGCTTTTGAAATAACTATTTTTCAGTCCAAATTAAAATAATATTATTTTGCCCAGATAATATGAAAAATAAGTATTGGTTATCGTTTATATTTTATGAATCCATAAAATTCAAAACATAAGCGATAACATGTTATTACACAGTTTGTCACGTGCGCGTGTTTGATTGACAGAGCACGTGATCGTTCAGAAACACATGACGTATTCAGTTGCCGCCGCAACAAGCTCCGCCCACTCATTTGTCTCCTGTTTCTGTCACGATTTCTACGTCTGAAAAAACACTATCTCCAAAAAAGTTAAAACAGATTGCCGCTGGGACGAGATACCTTAGAAAAAAAGATTCTGAAATCAAAATGGCTGACATGAAGAAAGTTGTTGACTTTTTTTTTTTTTTTTTTTTTTGGTGGTTTTTAGTTTGTGTCGGCATGGTTTCATTCGGCAGGTAAGCGCGAGTTTTCGTTGTCTCAATTTGCAATGCAAATTCATGTGCAGGAAATGATGTAGGAAAAGAGAGCAGTCGTATACCATCATGTGGGGAAGAAACTTTGAATTCGAAAGGTTACACAAAAAGAATGTAACATACAAGAGTATGAAATATCAAGTTTTACATAGCCATGAACATGGCTAATTGAAATTATTATGTTCAAGGTGTAAATTTGCTTACCTAGTATTTGAAAGTGTGTGTGTGTGATTGGGGGTGGGGAGCACCTTGGTGGTCACTGATCAGGTACAATATAGTTCCTCGTACATTTACCCATGCTCCATCATAATATACATATCCAGGCGTGCGTTCAGTATGCCAAATCGTATGCAACCGGGTTGCTTACAGTAAGCTATGGAGTTGTCTAAGGACCATATACCATGCTATTCACGTGCATCTTATTGCAGTACATAGGTAGACGTGGACATCATGGTTTATGGCACTGAGACAGGTTCATAGCTGATGTTACATACAGTTTGGGATACTGAACACACTCCAGATAACACAGTTTGGTCTCATTCAAATTGGCCTCATATGGTAAAACCATAAAGATGTAGTGACAACATTCCAATATAACATTGCATGTGCTAAATATCATCTAATTACATCATTACCTTCATATATCAAAACATATTGACCACATTTCAACATTTTCAAACAATTTCACATTTCCATCATCTCATTTACAAATTATAAATCTTGATTTGTGGAAAGACTATCAATAAATGGACCTCACCACAGAAGCAAGTCATGTGTACTTTTGAAATTCAGGTTTCTACAGATAGAATAAAACAATAAATCAATTCTGAGAATATTATCCTGTACTCAGCTGGCATTTATGATATTATTATATTATACACAATGATAAATAATGATGAGTGATTCAGTGTTTGTTGCACATGAAGAAAAAATATATGATGTTGATAATAAGATCCATGCATGTGTCAGTCAGGGTCCTTGCATCATTGAAGGTGGTTCTATATTTGCATGTAATACTACATGAATGTACTTTTTCCACAAATTGTGTAAATCATTTTACATGTTTTTCATATCTGGATCTCTCCAATCCCCCCCCCCCCCACACACACTCCTTCTTTCTCTCCTGCCAACTCTCTTCCCAATAGTACCTGATGAAACAGCAACTAATGATATTCAATGTGGCTTTTGCAGCCAGCACATTTCACTCTCAGCAATGCTATCCAGGGACTCTTTAACAGCCTCACTTCCCCCATGCTTCTTTGCTCCCTGCCTCTCCTCTCTGAATCAGATTGCCTATGTGTGGCTCTGTCCATGGTACCTAAGCAGCCAACCTCCCGGCATCCTCTTCCCAATTTGTCAACTCTGCATTGCTTAGCTCCCTGGTTACTCTCTATGGTCTCACATACAAGCCTCACTGCTGAGAGCCTATTACAGGTGATAGGCCTCCTACTGAAGATTCTTCCCTATTGTTGCCTTGCCTGCGTATGCTGCATCTCCCTTGCTCACTACAGCAGGCCAGCTTCTCCCTTCCTTATTTCAGCATGGCCATAGCTGCCTGTCTCCATCGTACTCCAGGTCTGTCCTCCAAGGACTTACAGCGGCCTCGCACTTAAGGGGTTGCTGTAAACCCAAAGTGAGTGGGGGTTGTGAAAACATAAGTTATTTTTTTTTACAGTAAATCATGTTTTTTTTTTTCAAAGTAACACTCAGTAAACAAATTCATTTTATATAAGAGAATACAGTTTCCTAAGGACTTTCAAATTTGGCCTCACATTCAAAGAAAATATTACTTGTCACATCTTCATCTTGCTTGCACTCAATCAACAGTTTGCTGTTTTGGCTGAAAAACAAGCACACTGTTACATGGTCCATTGTCCATTTAACAACGTGTGAAGAAATAATTAAAATTCAACAACTTATTCAAGAGAAAAATATATGTTTCCAAATGTCCCCCCAAAAAGTCAAAAACATGAAGATGTGACAAGTAATATTTTCTTTGAATGTGAGGCCAAATCTGAGAGCCCTTTGCAAACTGTATTCTCTTATATGAAATGAATTTGTATACTGAGTATTACTGAGAAAAAAAACAAACATGATTTACTGTAAAAAAAAAAAATTAATGTTTTCACAACCACCACCCACTTTGGCCTGACAGCAACCCCCTAACATCCTGCATATCAATGTCCCAGGTTCAGTCAGGCCCCCATATTTTAACTGGTATCAGATAATCTCTCTAAATGATTTAAGGCAATATCAAAACTGTTCAATATAGGGCCTAATAACAGCTTCTGCTGTTTGTATTAAATCCGTTTTATTTTATAAACAGTGATGTTTATTTGAAATCCAGTATTGCCACCTAGCGACTTAATGTTTCAAACTGCAATTTTCATTTTCTAAATTACATTAGAGATGTGTAACTTGTAACTTGTATATGACTTAATGTTTCAGACTGCAATTTTCATTTTCTAAATTACATTAGAGATGTGTAACTTGTAACTTGTATATGAGGAATTTGAATTAAGTACTGGTAATTGTAAATCTAAATTGTTTATGCAAACAAATAATTCATTTGGCAATACGTAATTGAGCAGCTTAAAGTAAGAAATACATGGGTGGTAAATTAGATATAGTAATTATAGAATATTGGCAGGTATTCCCTTCATATATCTGTTTTTGGACGCCAATTAATATAGTGAATAGATCTGCAACAGTTAAGTGTCCATCAGTGTAGTTAGGTATAAACTTCTTTGCTATGGAGTTTGCTTATGTGGTATAATGTTAAACTTGCATACGGAAGGTCTCCAGTTAGATTCTAGCTTGGGACAGTGGAATTTTTCTTGGTACACTTGGTGCTCAGTGCAAATAACTTACATGTGTTGGAGTGATGGTTGAAAAAACTTGAGTTAATCAAATTATTTACAGACTGTGTCTATGTTTTTCAGAGTGACACCAGGATGGAGAGGGCAACACGGTCCAGCATCCCGATACCTCGGCGACCTGGTAATGGGTCTGTAGGGATCTTGTCAAGCTCCCCGATTAGGTCGCCCCCATTAGACAATGAGTGGACAGATGGACAAGAGGATGGCTTGAGGAAGGAGGAGGCCACAGACGATAACAGTAACGATGTCCAGGTAAAAATAAAATTCATGAATGGTAATTTGAAAGTATATGGTCCAAAGCAAGCTACCACAAGGAGTAAAAATAGCAGTGTGGGATTACTGTCCAGGGGGAAATGTTTATTGACTATATATCTGAAGACTGTGGGTTTAAATTCAATACAAGTACCAGGTATATGAAACAATGTATGTATTTTTCTTTGCCATGCAGTTGAACAATAGGATTAAATTCTTATTTGAAGATGCAAGAACTTGCCTCCAAGTTTAAAACTGCATGTAATATGTTAAAAAATATTCCTAATTAACAAATCATAAAATCAAGATTTGGGGTCCAAGTTTGTGTTTTCATGTTATAATGGAGTGTGTTATAATGAAGTGTGTTATTATGATAGAGTGTTTTATAATGGGGTATGTTATAATGAAGTGTGTTATAATGGAGTGCATTATTCTGGAGTGTGTTATATTGGAGTGTGTTATAATGAAGTGTGTTATTATGATAGAGTGTTTTATAATGGGGTATGTTATAATGAAGTATGTTATAATGGAGTGCATTATTCTGGAGTGTGTTATATTGGAGTGTGTTATAATGAAGTGTGTTATAATTGAGTGTGTTATATTGGAGTGTGTTATACTGGAGTATGTTATAATGATGTGTCTTATAACTGGATGTGTTTTAGTGGATCTACAGTTGATAAGTTAATGGTTATATGTATTTTAAACCCTTTCAATGCTGTGTGTGTTTGTGACCAGTGCAGACCAAGATCAGCCTGCATATCTGTGCTGTCAGATCATGGTTTGCACTGTTTGCTATTCAGTCTATGAATTTTCAGCTAGCACCCTTATGAACAACTACTGGAACAGTCCAAAATGAAGAAAGGAGAAGTCCAATTAGATTTGAGCATGGCTTTTCAAATTTTCAAATTGAAATTCATTTTTTTTTTAATTGATTCCTTTAAAGTTCATTCACATCTGAGGCCATTACAGTGCCTACTTACATACATGTAACTTTCGAAAATGGCAAGATATGTATTCTGCTAAATAATGTATGAAAAAATGATCTATTAGTTACATGTACTTTGATAAAAACATGTCCATAAAGAAGAAGACATGGACTGCAAAAAACCCTTGAGAGTAACCATGTCAGAAACACAAAAGTTCCTCATTTTATTGGTTTGATACAACAGCTAAAGGCTTTCGTTTTCCCCCCGAGAGGTTACTGTACATGTTTTTTTAACTAGATCAATCTCCATGAACCTTGTCTTACTACTCATGTTCATACTGTGTCTCATCAGACTTGGATTCAGAAATCAAACTTAAAAGTCATTGTACGACGTGGCTGTTGTTACATTCAATACCAGTTTATCAAACCTTTCGTGAAAAAATATTTTTTTTCGATTTCAAAAGAATCTGATGTTTTCTTGATTGAAGTTGCATTCATGCATTTAATTTTATTCATGCATTTGATTGGTCTCCTCATGTTGAAAGTGCAGTAAATAGAGGCTACAGTCGCTGGTAATGAACAATCATTCCCTGCTTTGCATTCAAATGTTGAAAATGCAAATTAAAGCGTATTGTTCGTTCATGCACGATAATTCTTTTTTGAAACTCCCTTGGGACAAAAGACTAAAGTTTAAGTGCAACAGTTTTCTGTGAAGGAAGAGGAGTATGTTAATGTCAGTGAATATTTTGGAAATTTTGTAAAATTCTTATTGTCAGATATCAACAGCATATTTATCTATATCCCCCAGTAACACAGAAATATAGAATAGGGGAATAGATACTTTTGGGTGTCTGAGTCTCATAAGTTAAGGAAATATATTTTTAGTGTTAGATAAAATATTTTATTCCATTCCCTTAAATGAAAAACTGGGAAACATTCATAAAATGATTAATTCTTATCAAAGACCATTTTTTATGATTCTGAAAGAGTTATACTGTAAAACAAGATGTGTTTGAAAAACACTGTGCCTCCGTCTGAGCTGGTCAGGTGTTAAATAACTGATGCCAATGGAATGCCATTCATGAGTGGAATAATTATGTCAAATATATAGACTTTATTCCATATAGTAATGGAGTAATGCTTAACCCTTTCCCTCATATAGACTCATTTTGACGCACTCAATAGGTACCACATAAAGCCTGATCTGCAGAAAGCCAAACTGAAACCTTACCAAATTTAATTGTAAAATCCTCATTACCAGACCACTGAGGAGCAGCGAACAGCATAAAACCTGATCAGCCTGCGAGTAACTCGCAGGCTGATCTGGTTTTATGCTGTTCGCATAGGTCTTTTCATGGTATCCTCTATGAGGGAAAGGGTTAAGACCAAAAAAAATCATTAAAAAATAAAGGGAGATAATTAAAAGAAAGACCCCTACAGACATCTGTTCCATAATCATTACACTTCTGCCTTTCACTATTTATATTTAAAGTTTCAAATCTGTACCTCGAAAGGTTGAGGGGTTATGTTCTGGACAAAAATTTATATCAATTAAAGGGAGAAAATACAAAAGTCAGCCCAGACGAAGTTATGGTTCTTGGTTACTGCACTGCTCCTACTTGCTGTTATAATACTTATAAAGTTCCAAGTCCTTTCTTTGTTGTTTATGAATTTTGCTCCCAACAAAAATTTATAATATAAAAATGGAGAGAGATAATAATGATAAAAACAGACTTGGTAGAGTTATGGTCTTTGTCACTGTACTTTTCCTAGTTGTCATCTACTTATTAATGAAGTTTCAAGTCAAAACCTTGTATAGTTTTCATGTATGTAGTCAATAAATTATCTGCTAGACAAAAAAAATAGATAAGGAGATAATTAAAAAATTGTCCGGATAGAGTTACGGTTCTTGGTTACTGCACTTCATGATCTCAACATCCTGTAAGTTATTTTGAGTTTAAACTCAATACCTTTCATAGTCAATGAGTTATGCTGCCGACAAAAATTGAAAATATGAAAAATATATTAAAAAAAGAGATAATTAAAAGATTCTGCCAGGTAGAGTTCTGGTTCATCTGCTAGTCCTCTTCCTATTCAAATATGAAGTTTCAAGTCAACACCTTGTATAGTTTTCAAGTTATGGCCAATGTTAAAGTTGCTGACAAACCAGCAAAAAAAAAAGAAATAGGACAAAAACAATAAGCCCCTAATCACAGATCTTGGGGGCATAAAAAGCAAGCCAGTTTCAGATATGAGAAAGATAAAAGAAAAAATGAATTGCTTGAACTAAATTGATAGGCTATTTCTTGATTTTATGCATATGTATAGTGTACTGCTCCACGTTTATTGATCTGATAAAGTTTAAATACAAATTTGAGGGGAAGATATAAACTTTTGATGAAAAATATTTGTTATCTTTAGTTTCTTATATAACAAAGGTAAAGTTAGAAAAGCAATCAGTCATCTGAGTATATTTTTTTGGAAAAAAATGAAACAGACACCTTGCAGTCATCCCAAAATTTTAGGATAATGATGATTAATTTTGTTATATTTCATGGAATGCATAACAAAATCTCTTTATCACTGCCAAGGTGAGTGATTGCCTTAGTCTAGGATCAAGCAGTCACCTAGATAGTGATGGATTTTGATACGCATCCCATGAAATAACAAAATTTATCATTAACTGTTTATCATCTTGATCGCTTTTTACATTATCATGATAAAACAGATTCTGTGTCATTAAATGCATTTCAAGCACCCAGACACTTGCTGCTGCATCAGGGACGAAACAGGCCAATAAAAAGAACAATTTTATAGCATCAGTATCAGGTTTATCTAGTTTTCTGGCAAAGGGGCTTGTTACAGATTTGCTGATGAACAATTTCATTGGGTATATTCGACTGGGGGTTTTGTTGACTATACTTTTTTGTTACTTGCAATTTTTCATTTGGCTGGTGAAGTGATTAGGTTGTGATGTCAGAGCATTAAGTACTTTCAATGAGGAAAATTCTCTGTTGATAATCTCTAAATGATTTTCAAGATTAAAAACTAGTACACATAAGTGATATTTGAAAAATATATACTTATTCAAACAACTCATCGTATATTTTAGCTAAATAGAGCACTATATGTTGTAAATTCATCCATTCAAGCAGAACTTGAAAATGTTCTGTGTAGAGATTATTAGATCAATATAGAATAATGTCACATGTGTTGTCATGCAAGGCCAATTTTATCATTTTAGCTTGGTTAGTTGGTTTCCCTGTAACAGAAAAACTAATAAATTTTTAACTTTTTTGTAAAAATAGTTATTGATAAAAGCAACATCAATGCAAATATCTATTCAACTGGGCATTTTTTGTTGAGTAACTATTTTCTTTGCACATATTTCGTTTTCAGTGGAAAGTCCCAGTCAAGTAGGCCCAATCTGCAAAAGGAGATAATTCCTAGACATGTGATTGTGTCAGAAAAAATTGTAAGTCATTAGAGGTGACCAAAAATGAGGTCGTAGGTCATTGGGGAAGAGATAAAGATTTTTAATTGCCCTTGTATAGACACATTTTGAAGCCTCAGCAAACAGAGTCGACCAGAAGTAGGATCTGACTGATCAGGGTTTCCGCTGTTTGCTCATACAAAATTGTAGCTCAGAATCACACACAGTCTGCATGGCCAAAAAAAAAAAATCAATTTTATCATTTACCATTTAAAGTTCAGTCATTTGAATTTCACTGAGTCATGTACATGAATATTAATGAGGTAAAGGGTTAGGGAATTATAATTCATGTTTGTAACAAGGTCAGTTACACATTATCACAAACAACCCATGTGATGTTTTTTGTATAAACCATGTCAACTGTTGACCATAACAGCTGCAGCTATTAGATAACCTGATATAAATTATATGTTAACATCTCGGCCTTTTTTTTTTTTTTTTGGTCTTTATTTTACAGATGGTCAGGTCAAATAAATCAGAGAAAAACAAAAACAAAAAAAAATACAGAAATATGGAATTATTTAGTTTGCTCAACTAAACCATCATCTGTAACATTAGAAAGTTTATTCATGGCAGCTTAAGAGCAAGAGCAGAAGGAAAGAGGAAATGTGGTCTTTCATAAATAAGTTAATTCTCCTAAACATAAGATTTTTTGCATAAAAAAACATGACAACAACAAAAAAACAATGCCCTTAAAGAACCTGGTGAGAATCAAAACACTAATTAGCCCTTCAATTGTCTGCAGGTATATCTGCCCTTTGTGTTAAGTTCAGGATATCGCTTGGAATTGTTCGTTTCCTGCTTGCATTAAAACAGGGATGCAAATGCAAACATTGGTGATTGTTACCGGTAACTTAATGCAGGGCAGGTTTATTATGGACTGGTCACATGGTACTTGAAGGCTGTTATGTATATAGGATCTGATATGAATTGTTATTTCATATCAAATTTTACTAAACGAGTTCATGAAAATGTTATTATGCGAGCCTCTGGTGAGCTTAATAACATTTTCATGAACTTGTTTAGTACAATCTGATATGAATTTAAAGGACAATTCATGTCAGATTCTTTTAATAATATGACCTAGACTTAGGAAACCACGAACAAAACAACAAAAAACAAAAATGAAAGAACAAACTGTGAATGAATTACTATTTGTAATCTTTTACCAAGAAAATAGTTTCAAATAATATATGAAAATAATGATTTAACATGAATATCACTTTCATATGAATAATGCATCTTTTTAATCAAAGTTAGTTGCATCAATCACATTCAATTCAGCAGTTTGTGTTAATTCAACACAATATGCGTAATTATACAGAATACACGCGGGTAAAGCGGAGTGATGTAATTCAGCCTTTAAGTTATATGTAATGTGTTAAAAATAAGAATATATGTGATGGTTATATGAAACTGCTGAAACAGCTATTTAACCCTTTCCCTCATATAGACTCATTTTGATGCACTCAGTAGGTACCACATAATGATCTGCCATGATCTGCAGAAAACCACAGTTAAACCTTACCAAATTTAATTACAAAATCCTCATTTCCAGACCACTGAGGAGCAGCGAACAGCATAGGTCTTTTCATGGTATCCTCTATGAGGGAAAGGGTTAAACATGATGTCATATGATAAAATCTTATACTGGTCACAAGGGTTGGATTATCACAGATGTGACCTGAACATGTCATCTACATCCCTGGTCACACTTTAAATTGGCTTGTTTTCCAGTATTTCTTAGCTTTGTTAATTAGGACTTTCTGCCTACAGGCAGAAAGTCATATTGGGTTTGTACTGTTTTTTTATTATTCTTCTTCTTCTTCTTATTATTCTTTTTTTCTTCCTCTTATGTTTGTGTTAATTTCGAGGTGTTGCCATTGACTCAGAACAATGAAAATTTTATGGCATATATTTCAAACCATGAGCTTTCGGATGCAATGAATTTTATATTCATACGACGTCATATAACGTCAGATTTGACGTCGGGTGAAAAAGTTTGTACGCGGTGTACAACCATTATTTCTGGATCGATTGTTATCAAAATTTCACAGAATGTGTATGTTAGGCTCTAGTTGTGCATCCCGGTGTCCGTTTTTCCAAATTTGAAAAGGCAAATGTTTTATGCGAATCCAAGATTCGAACTAATGACGTCAAATTTCAGATGCGTATAAAATCGCTTCCAGAAAAGCTAGAAAGCTGAGATTTGGATTGAATATTAGTCTATATGTCTTCTTTACATTCTGAAAAGATGAACGCCATATGACGTCACATGACGTCATAATGCTATTAAAACTTTCGTATTAAAACTTAACGGTTTTTAATCCCTGTAGGCTTTATTTTTTGTATGATTTGCTTGAAATTTTGTCTGAAGATGCAGTATTAGATTCTATGGAGCCATGTCACTTCCGTTTCCGGAAAATCCCAAAGGTCAAGGTCATATATCAATTATCGGGTTTTTCTTCGGCCTTAAATATCTCAAAAACGGAAAAAAATCTATCGAGACACTATGCGTATAATTTGTAGTGCTTAGAAAGACCTTTCAGATGATATTTCGTTTTTGATGATCGGGATTGAATCGGTTGAGTTATGGCGGAAAAACAAAAATTCGGTAACCCTCAGTGTGTTTAACAGTTTATATCTCGAAATTCTTTGATTTTTGAAAATATGATGATGAATATTATTTGTAGAGCAATGTTTGGCCGTTCTTTTGATGCTTAAAGTTTAATGATTGACCTAAGATTCATGGAGGAATGGGGAAAAAACGAAATTCGTGCATATAGCTTTGGTGATTTTTTCATTTTTCAAGAGGTTTAAGAGCTTGTTTCTCAAAAAATATTAAAAATATTCCTATAGATAAAGCGTGTGAAATGTAGAGAATTTTAAGACGATTATTTTGGTACCTAAAGTTTTGAAATTGATCAAAGTATAAGGAAGTTACATCAAAAATAAGAATTTAAACATATAGAATTTCTGCGATTCTGCCGTCATGTCAGAGTTTTCCGGCTTATATCTTAAGAATCATTAGAAATATGTGCTTACATTAAGCAAGTGAGATGTAGAGAATTTTAAGACGATTATTTTGGCACCTAGAGTTTTGAAATTGATCAAGAAATAAGGAAGTTACATAAAAAATACGAATTTAAAGCCAATTGTAAAAATTTTCATAAAATATCCTACTTGCGCTTTCACCTTAATTGAAGCATTTTCGGAAAATGTAAGTTTACAGATATGTTTTAGTCATATAAATTGGAAAAAAAACAACAACTTTTTACTTATATCATATTGATATTACTAGTTAAACAGGTGTACCGTTCCCGGTGGCCGAGTGTTTAGAGCGTCCGCCTCGGGAGCGGGAGGTCGTGGGTTCGATACCAAAGTCGTAAAAAATGGTACTGTTATAGCTCCCTTGCTTGACACTTAGCATATAAGGGTAGTTGCAGGACTGGTTGGCCCGGTATCAGGATAATGTGACTGGGTGTGGTATCATGCCACATGTCTACGACGTGATACTGCAGTGTGGCAGCACTATAACTGCATTAAGTAGACATCGTCTCCAAATGACTGAAATACTGTTGGTGGGACGTTAAACCCAACAAACAAACAAACAAACAAACTAAGCAAGTGTTGACAATGATTTAATGTTTTGTCAAATCATTTTATTTACGTTACTTATGAATATCAGTTGCAGCATTGCGTTACCCATAATCCTTTGAGCGTTTTGACACATGTCATTTAGACCGTTGTTGAAACATTGCAATTTCCCGACTTTATTGTTGCATCTATCGATAAATGTTGTACAAGCTATATTCCAAATTTATGATAAATGATAACCTAAGTGAAAATATATGTAATACAATGTAATTTAATTGCCAGCTTGAGATACCATGAGCGTGTATAAGTGTAGACGTTTGAAACAAAATGATCAACACATGTCATCCGTTCAAGACGCTGCAAGCTAATTTGTCTGTAATGCGGCGTTCACACAGTGCCGATTATGGCTCCCGTTTGAGATCAGACAGCGCTACGACACGAAAAGCGAAAAAGTCGGATTACTATCCTCAATGTCCTATCATTGTCTGAACGCAGTCGTATATGTTCGTAACAGAGTCCTACGGATCGGGAATGGTCCGGAGAGGTCGGCCAAGCACTCCTGACAGTTAGGTGCGTCCCGTAACATTCGGGAAACTCAGCCGATTTTGTCTAGTCGGATTACAATCGTGACTATGTCGTGACAGATTCTGCTGTATCGGATCAGAATCGGATTGAGAACGGGATAATCGGGACGAATTCTGCTGGAAACGGCTGGATCGGGACGCCTCCTGAACAATATCTGATTGTTGTCGTGATTAAATAAATGTTTTTACAAATTTTAATAAGTTTGAATTTCCAGCCACGAATCACAGGATCTTGATCAGACTTTTGACACATTTTAATCGGGAATGGTCCTATCAAGGACGGCAGTAAAAATCCTGAATGTGTGACCAAGGCATTAGCTAAAAGCGCAAAATTTAGTAACTTTGTGTAATACAGTCGTCTCGATCGTATGTACAAGCGTTATTTGAATTTTACTCACGAGGCTACACGCGTCGACGATTCTATTGCATGGTAGCATTTACTATTTCATTCCCGCGACTGTACACGAAAATAAAAAAAGAATTTTGATATGCAGAATTAAGAGGTTTAAGTTTAATTGTTTATATTTTGAATACCTATAAAACTAGAACCAAATATGCTACAATGGAATTTCAGGCCATTTATTTTGGTACCTAGAATAGTAAAATTGGTCAAGTTATAAGAAAGCGATATCAAAATAAAGATTTATTAGTCCCCTACCGGAGTTCACACCGGAGGGGACTATAGGTTTGCCCTCCGTCTGTCCGTCCGTCCGTCCGTCCGTCTGTCCGTCCGCTCAAATCTGGATCCCGCGATAACTTAATAACTAAGCAAGCTAACTTGATGAAACTTGGTTTATGACTAGATGCCAATGTGCAGATTATGCACGTCATTTTATTTTTGTTCTTCGATTAAAATTGTGGTTGCTATGGTAACGGAAATAGTGAAAATATGGCAAAAATGGGATCCCGCGATAACTTTATAACTAAGCAAGCTAACTTGATGAAACTTGGTATATGACTAGATGGCAATGTGTAGATTATGTACATTGTTTTATTTTTTTTTATTCGACTAAATTTGTGGTTGCTATGGTAACGGAAATAGTGAAAATATGGCAAAAAAATGGGATCCCGCGATAACTTTATAACTAAACAAGCTAACTTGATGAAACTTGGTATATGACTAGATGGCAATATGTAGATTATGCACATCATTTTATTTTTGTTCTTTGACTAAAATTTTGGTTGCTATGGTAACGGAAATAGTGAAAATATGGCAAAAAATAGGATCCCGCGACCGCGATAACTTTATAATAAATTTTATAAGGCATGTATATAGTCAGGGTGGTGATGCAGAGTGAAAGTTCTCATTTCTCATCAACAAGACTAAACACGTCTAAAGAAAAACATTTTGGATCAGGCAAGGTAACTATTATTAATTCTATTTCTTGCATCTGTCTTGCTTGCATGAATTGTATAGTGGGCACAGCAGAGACAACAACTCTACATGTAAGTCTTGCTTAAATGGTCATAACTTAAATATTCCCTTACATTTACTTTTACCAAAGTTTTGTTTTTTTTTGGACCAAAATTCTGGTTGGTGTGGTAATGGAAAAATTATGCACCTCACCGGTAGGGGACTCATGTGTTGCTTGCAACACCAGTTACTTGTTTATTTTTGGAATATGGCTTATTTCAAAAAGTTCATGCATGAGAAGTCCATACGAAAAAAAAGAGTAAAAGGTAGGGAATTTAATATATATTCTTCCTAACGGAATTAATCTTTATATTTTTCAATGTTAGCAGAAAGTCCTATCATTCGTATCAACGAATGAAATCTAGTTATTCTTTTTTTCTTCCTCTTATATTTGTGTTAATTTCGATGTGTTGCCATTGGCCCTGAACAATCAGAATTTTATGGCATGTATTTCAAACCATGAGCTTTCGGATGCATTGAATTTCATATTCATATGACGTCATATAACGTCAGACTTGACGTCACCTGAAAAAGTTTGTACGCGGTCTATAGCCATTATTTCTGGACCGACTTCCATCAAAATTTCACAGAATGTGTATGTTAGGCTGTAGTTGTGCATCCAGGTGTCCGTTTTTCAAAATTCGAAAAGTCCATGGTTCTATGGCGAATCCAAGATTCGAACCAAGGTCGTAAATTTTCAAATGCTTATAAAATCTGTCATATTTAAGATAGAAAGTTGATATTTAGTCAGTATATAGGTCTCTAGAAGTTTTAAACATTTTGTGCAAATAAATGTCATATGACGTCACGTGACGTCAGTATATGATAATGTATTTCTAATATTAACAAGAGTATTTCTATATGTTGAAATTGTCGAAGGGCAATGAAAATTTAATGACACATGCTTCAATCGCTGAAAGTTTGATTTTTATGATTTTCATATGCCTATGACGTCATATGACGTCACACTTGAAATATGCAACAAAAGTTTGTACGCGGTCCAGAGCCATTGTTTATGAACCGATTTTTATCAAATTTTCACAAAATGTGTATATTAAGTTCTAGTTTACCTAGGTTTTGTTAATTTTCTTCTCAACATCTTCAGAACATGATTAGTTTAACCAATTTTCTTTTAGCACTTCTTAAATGCAGACGAAGGGTATAAAAGATAAATTTAAATACTTTTTTAGAAATATGATAAAATATAAGTACATGACTCTTCCTGCACCTGTAATTAGCTTGACATTGTGTAATTAGCTGGACTCTATTGTATAACTGAAATTCTTTTGTGGCAACAGAAAACCCCAGAACAACAACAAATACTTGGGAGACTAGCTGACCTTTCCTAAAGTAGTAGCTCACATCAGCAACAGTTTGTGAAAGCAATCTCCGAAAACTTTAATTTTCCATGTGAAAATCTGCTTTTTGTGCCCATTGGGCCCTCACAATTACTTCGTAAACATCACGGAACAAGTTAATTGAAGCTATTGCTTTGCCAGATTTTTGCTCAAACAATCCTATCACTTCTGCATCACCAGGTTTTTCCATTATTAGTGTTGCTATTTAAACAACAATTAGTTTTCATTTTTCAAGTTTATTTCTAAAATTAAAGGCATGAGTGGTGAGTTCATGGTCAGACGCTTGTGTACTTTTCGATACTCTCCAATTATTCAGATGGAGGTCAGACTGTTCCCAACATTCCGTAACCTGTGTAGGTCAACTTAATCTCATCTTCTTATTGCCGTTTTATGACAATTTTACTCTCCAATTACTGCTTTTATACTGACTTTAGACTATTATTAGGCTACTTATCCTGCTAAACGTAAGATATTTAACTGAAACTAGGGTACACATCTTGTGAATTAAGGAATCAGGGCCATTAATGTGACTTGGTAGTGAGTGTCTATTTGTTTGAATATATTTATTTTCAAGGATATAATTACAAAATTTTCTTAGATTTCTTCTGTGGATTTATCTGAAAATGGCACTATGGAGAATATACTGTACATGTTTTTACAGATCAATTCTAACTAAATTTATCAGATTATCCAGTAGCTGCACTGGAATACCAAAGCAATCAATGGTTGACCTGGTTTACACAAAAGAACGCATGGGCTTATTTGTAATATTGTCTGATGGCGGTTGACTTCATCCTGAATAGAAATTAATTCCTTAACCCTTTCCCTCATATAGACTCATTTTGACGCACTCAGTAGGTACCACATAAAGCCTGATCTGCAGAAAACCACAGTTAAACCTTACCAAATTTAATTACAAAGTCCTCATTTCCAGACCACTGAGGAGCAGCGAACAGCATAAAACCTGATCAGCCTGCGAGTTACTCGCAGGCTGATCTGGTTTTATGTTGTTCGCATAGGTCTTTTCATCATCAAATCTTTATTTATAACCTTGAAAAAGCTGCATACACATTAAGCTATGGCATTAATTAGTATACTGTTCTTCCTCTACCTGTTAATTAGTTGGACATACTGTCATGGTGATGGTAAACTCCAAAACAACAACAACAAATCAGCCAATGATAGCAGGAGTGTCCTGGCTGTCTAACCATCATTACTATGCTCGTCTGTCACTGTTAGAACGTTAGTACCAGTCTGTAACTGTTAGAACGTTAGTACCAGTCTGTCACTGTTAGAACGTTAGTACCAGTCTGTAACATGCTGAGAGAGACTTTATATTCTCCGGTCCTAAACCTCTGGAATGTGGTTCTCACTTACGCTGGTTGTACCCGTCATTTTGACAATAAATTGACACTGTCTTCACAGCAAAGAAAGACACTATCTTCACAGAAAAGAACTTGTTTATGAGATTATATGTTAATGGGATAAAGTGACTAGAATCTAGAAATAATAGCACAAACAGTGCAAGATTTAAATTAACTTGTTCAGGTGATAAACATTATTAGGTCAAACAAGTTTATGGGGTAGGGCTAAATAAGAAGCACTTTTTCTTGAAAATCAGGCTACATTTTAGGTGTGCTTTACATTCTTTTCTGGAAGCCCCGAGTCATCATAACTTTCCGACAAAGGATCTTATAGATGAATACTCCATTTTTATAAAGAAATATTGAACTATTCACTTTAATTAAGGATTTTATTCTGCAAACTAATTCATATAAACATTTAAAAAGTTAAGTATTTGCAAGAAAAATATTGATAATGTTTGCCATATGGACAAGTATATCTTTGCTTTGGGAATCAGCATATAGGCTGGAACTTCAGTGCCTGGTTCCTTGTCATAAGCAGGTGTCTGTTATATTGATGTTCCTGTCCATGGAAAATGAAATCTGTAAAGCGTTGATCATCAATTCTGGGATATTCTGTTACCGCTGAAATCTGCTGATATAGGTCACGGGAAATATATGGAGAAGATATGTGGACTGATTAAAAACTAGATCTCACTGATTTCATGCAGTCAGGCAATCTCCCTGAAGGAATGAAATCATGCAAACTGAATTTCTACTTTTGCTAGATATGTTTGAGTCAGTACAAATTCAACCAAAAAATGAATGCTATGGAATCAGCATGACTCACTAAGCCACAAAAATTCTAAAAGTCAGTTTATCTCTAATTTCCTTACTGTA
>CM037784.1:46677557-46727557 GCA_021229015.1 Solen grandis | reverse complement strand
ATACTGAACCCGATTATTCGTCTGTCAATGATGTCATCCCTGGGACAATCATAATCTTAGAAGTATGCGGAATAAATTTAATCATATTTTCGACCAATTTGGTGTTTTTGATATTTTATGTTTTACAGAAACTCATTTTGATAACCAAGCAGATGATAATTTACTATCAAGCGAATATTCTGATTTTACTCTATACTCTATAACCCTTTCCCTCATAGAGGAAACCATGAAAAGACCTATGCGAACAGCATAAATTTATGCATTTATGCTGTTCGCTGCTCCTCAGTGGTCTGGAAATGAGGATTTTGTAATTAAATTTGGTAAAGTTTATCTGTGGTTTTCTGCAGATCAGGCTTTATGTGGTACCTATTTAGTGCGTCAAAAAGAGTCTATATGAGGGGAAAGGGATAATTATACAGGAGGGATGTGTTCTTTCATTCTGGAAGCGTGACTTTATATGTTAAGAATAGTTTACATGTAAAACCCGAAATAACAAATTTCCAGTGTATATGGCTAGAAAATGTATCACCATCATCAGCACCATCATCAGATTCACCTGTCTCGATGTCAACTTAATGTTGTTATCAGGCCTGGATTCACCGGGGGGCTTAGGGGGCCGAAGTCCCCCCCCCCCCCGCCCACCCCTGCAGCTTGCCTAATCATACATTTTCTAGTTGACTGAAATTGCCTTGTTTGGGTAAATGCTTGTGGTAAGTAGTGGAAATCCCCATTGTGAGCCCCTTACTGCAATAAAAGCTAAATGACCAGCCACCCAGGCTCCTGCTGTGCGAACATCCGCTGTCACACTTATCTCTGCTGTCAACTTGGTAACGTCATTTGTGTCTGCTCTAATCTGAATCAGTCAAACGCTTTTGTGCATGTCACAGGCGTCAATTAATGCACTGATACTGATTAGTATAGATTTAAGTCATATTTATTGTGCATATTATAGTAAAATTAATAAATGATCGAGGATCAAATCAAACTCAATATTATATACATACGACAAAAAAAATCCTAACATTTATTTTATGATTTTATGGACGGCTCTCTCTCTCTCTTAAAGATTATAGGGTGACATAAATATATGTATTTAGATAGAAATAAATCATATTTAAGATAACAAATGAACAATAACAGACATGTAAATTGTAATAATTTAATATAATGTTACCAATTTATACTCTTTTAATGGAGTCCAAAATATAATGTAATACTGTATTGTACAAAGAAAATAATAACCTTCTCATAAATCATACAGTAAAAATATATTCACGGATCTAGATATATTGGGTTAAAGGGCTGTGAGTTAAAGCCCTGGCTACCATCTATTTTGTTGTTGTTTGCATGCGAGCATTCATTACGGAGAATGTGAGTCTAGTACTGCACCTTCCCAAGAACGATGGTTAGGTTAACTGCCTGCCTGGGTCAAGAAATCTTGTCAAAACAAAAGAAAGCAAGTAACTGGTGTTGAACGCATGAGTCCCCTACCGGTGAGGTGCATATTTTTTCCGGTACCATAGCAACCAGAAATTTGATCCGAGGGAAAAAAAAGTGACGTGCAGAATCTCCATACTGCCATCTATTCATATACCAAGTTTCATAATATAATTTTTAAACGGTTTTTTAGTGATTGCGGGATGCAGGTCGATTCCCGGACAGAAGGACAGACAGACGGAGGGCAAACCTATAGTCCCCTCCGGTGAAAACAGTATATATTCTTTTACAAAATAAGGACAGGAACGGAGAAACTTACAACACAGTTCAGCAATTAAATCGTGCCGGCTTGTTTTTACTCCGTTTCTTCTTTCTTTCGCCGGCAACTTTGTACGGGCCATGTCTCGGAGGCCGCTCGACCTATCTTTACAAAACTTCACACACTTATATTCCTCAATGAGTAGTGGTGCCCCCCACCCCTGATTTTTGTAAATGGTGGGTCAGGCCACACCTCCTCAAATGTGGATTTTTGCATAAAAAAATGTATTTTGGATAAATATTTCAAAATTCCAACCGTGAAGCATATTTTTTTGTTCCTCATAATGAGAAGAATTGAAAAGTACTACTTTGGTGACCCCGAGGTCACTCAGGGATTAGGCCCCAACCACTAAATTTTGCTTAACACCTTATATCTTAAAAACTGTTCAGATCCCCACCCCTAAACCATATATATATTCTTGTTCCTCATGATGAGATGAATTGAATGGTACTTCTTTTATGTTCACATGGGTCACCAAGGGGTCAGGCCCCATCCCCTCAATTTTACTTAGGACCTTATTTCTCAAAAAACATTCATGTATGATTGAGAAACTTCGTTTGGGAGACTTAGTAACAGTTCACTGTTACAATCATTATCTTTTATTATTATTTTTTTTATTGGTAAATACAGCTGAAGACACGATATTATTACACAGATGTTGTTTAAATAATATGAGTTTGCACAGCTATACGCTAAAGTAAAAATTTCGACCCAAGCTTACTTCTAAAGAAAAAGTTTGACAACTACTGGGATTCGAACCCACAACCCCAGTTTCAAGGCAATTGATTGTAATATTTGCCAATTTATGGATGCTCTTTAACTGGGGGTGACGAATTAAGGCGTGTCACCACGACTACCTTAAAAATACCCCCCCCCCCCCCAAAAAAAAAAATACCCTTCATAATCATTATGCATCTCCATCAGACTAGAAAAACTTTTTTTTCATGAGGGAGCGCCCCCGGACACCCCAAGTACTGACATCACAATCAGATTGTGCCCCACCTCCACCCCCTTAGGCTGGATAACTTAAGCAGAGAAGTTATACTTTGCAGTTTTGATAAGTTACCTCCCTTGTTGAAAGAAAATTAATATCTACACGTGAACGTCAAAATGGATTTTGACCAAGCAACTATACAGATGAAGGCATTATTAGCAAATGTCAGAGCTGAAAATGTTGTCGAATTTCTAAGCTGGACGAGAACATTCGTGAACGGTAAAATATTTTGTAGTTTTTAACACAACTAGATGAATTAACATTGTCTCACAATGCTGATAACTATCACATGCCTGTGACATTGTTTACATAAGAATTTCACAGCATGTAAAAATTAAAATGCACCCGATGAGTAATCAAACAGCCAATCAAAGGTGTTCAAATGAAATTCAACATCGTTTACATGTAAATTCAACATAGTATTAGGTCAGCGTGACATTCACTGTTAAGGTGCCGATAACTGTAGCACTTGCTCTAGTTCTTATAATGAGGCCATATGTGTATATATCGTGCTTTGAATCATTATGCCGTGTGGGATTCTGTAGAAACATACATTTATATTTTTATATTTTGTATATCCCTCCTATCTGTAAAACTCAAAATAATATTATGTAAAAAAAAACAAGCAAAAGCTTATAGAAATAGGAGAAGCTTTGAAGAAAATCTAAAAACTTCTGAGACACCCCCTCATATAAACAATGCTCTGAATGCTTCATCAGTAAATTTGGAAACAATTTCTTACTCTTTATACTGATCCCCTTTGATAGTTCCTGGGTTAGACTAGTACTGTGCACCTTCCCCACAACAAGGTTCATATTCATAACCTTCTGATCTGCAGTTTAGTCTAATGTATCAACACAGTACACAGAAACTCCAGTATACTGGACTAAAGCTGTTATTGGTATTGTGCAGCCCAGGTCTGCATGGACCCCATATTTTTCAGAAAAGGTGTTTCTGGATTTGCCATGTTTTGTTGTTGTTTTTTTCTCAACACCTTGTACTCATTGTTGTTTAGCACTTGTATATACGCAGATCATCATTTGTCATGCTTTCCCACAGTTCATGGACAATTGTAAACTTCTATTCTAAGCATCCTAACATTATACATTTTTTAATCAGCATCTAGGAGGACTTGCAATCCATCTTAAGTTATCTCAATAAAGAAGGTGTTACCATTCAGTCTTCCACTAACCAGGGACTCTACATATGCAAATATAGAGTCCTTGCACTAACTCAATTAACAGAAAATTTGTAAATCATACCATTTGGTATGCAACAATATTTTTTTTCTTTATCACATACTCATAAATTAATATATGTACATATAGCACTAAACAGTCAATAAAAGTGGAAAAGACAGTGTAATTTACAAAACAACTATATTCAGCTAATGAAACAGTAATGGTGAAGGGCGTAAAACAACATTTGCCAAGGGAGATAATGTGTAAATCTTGAAAAGGTTACAGTATACTTGGCCCTGATGTGCTTCATTCAAGAAATACACAACAAACACTGTTTTTAATTGGTATATTGCAAGGTTTTCTCAAAACATGGCAAAACACTTTCCACTTTTCTGAAGTTAGTAAGTTTGACACAACCTTGTAATAAAAGGCTGCCTGTGTATACAGGAAAAAACAACTTTTAGTTTCAACAACATGTTACTAATTTTAAAGTATGCATTTTTCATTTTATATAGACAGACATTGGCGTTACATGCAAAGTGCTTTTAAACAATAACATGGTTAACTTTTTAATGACAAAACAATAACATAGTTAACTTTATAATGTCAATCATTCACCAGATGATGTGGATTTGTCTTTAGCAGTTTTCAGTAACATTTAAATTTATTGGCTAACATTTTTCATAAAATACTTGTTTTCATTTTCTCTAGATAGTCAATGATATAATTGATATTAAAAGCATTACAAGTAAGTCTTATGATCAAAGATCCTTTCACATGTGTGCAACATTAAATGATGATGATGAGTTCATAATAATGACTTAATGATAAGATAAACCAAAAATTGTTAATTTTTAAATGTTAATATACAGAGAAATTGGAAGAAAAGGACCAGATGTCAAATGCCAATATAATTTTGGAAAGTATCCGAGCAGACATACGAGAGAGTCTCCCACTGGATGCTGTTACACAGACGGAGACGATTGTTAATCCAACCACTGGACCTGTGAGTCAAACGCATACACATTATTTAGTCTACCAGTAGTTATATATCTGTCCTGACAATTCTAAATTAATGTTAAGACAATTATCATATCAGGTTAAAATGTCCTTGTTTAGTCAAATGCAGATTTTTACCTCGTCTGAAATATCAAAGGTCAGGCTACAGGCTTCTTAGACCAGTTCCACTGGCTGAGGGGTGAGAGTGTCCACCTGGATTCAAGAGGTGGGTTCAGTCTTGGTCACGAAATACCAAAGAAGTAAAAAAAAAGTACTGGTATAGTTCTCTGTCTTGGCAGTCAGCATGTAAGGGTAGTTTCAGGATTGGTTGGCCTGGTGTCAGGATAATGTGACTGGGTGTGGTATCATGCCACATGTCTCCAAATGACTGAAATACTGTCAGCAAAACGTTAAACCCAATAAACAAACAAACAACTTCTCACTAACTCCATATTTGGAGTTCTGGACTCCACTTTGGGGGAAAAGCATTTCTTAAATTACAATATGGGAGGACTTGCACTATTTGGAAAATCTTTGTCAAGGACAATTTTCAGAATCCTAGTGATACACTGGAAGAATGAGGTTGAAAGGTAGAGGATGGAAGACCATTGTGACACCTGGTACCCCGTGAAATGTTGTCATGATGTGATCTATAGACACCTGGTACCCCGTGTAATGTCATGATGTGATCTATAGACTCCTGGTACCCCATGCAATGTTGTTATGATATAATCTATAGACACCTGGTACCCCGTGTAATGTCATGATGTGATCTATAGACACCTGGTACCCCGTGTAATGTTGTTATGATGTAATCTATAGACACTTGGTACCCCGTGTAATGTCATGATGTGATCTATAAACACCTGGTACCCCGTGTAATGTCATGATGTGATCTATAGACACCTGGTACCCCGTGTAATGTTGTTATGATGTAATCTATACTTGGTATGTGATATTTTGTAGAATGCTGACTGTGAGCCTGGCACCACTGTGCATGTGGATGGGTTTCTGTATGATGAAGATGCTGTGGATGATATGTGTGACCAGGGAGTCATGTCTAGAAACTACTGCGCTCAGTGTGGCTCCAGGAGTGTTAAACCCCTCAGTGAGCTTCCATTAGTCTGTATTATATATTCTAACACAGTCAGCAAAATATGCTATATAAACATAGACAGAGTGTGGCGTGTGTTATATTCAAATTTATGCATATTTCAAAGATGATGTATATTTATATGATCCCACATGACTCCTTAAGTCTAAAATAAACCATGTTAGAATGGAAATTTGAGTTATGTTTTGCATGATATATTGCAGATACTTTGTAATTAGTCACTCAGGCCTATGACCCTTGTGATTAGATAACTGCACATCCATCTTCACTTAAACACTTTGCATTATTCTTCAATAAACTGAAAATGGAAGTCTTTTTACTAATTTACACAACAAGAGAAAAGGGTATCTTTTCCTAGTAACTTTGATTCATTAGTTTGAGTGTTTTCTTTTTAATATTACCTCTCTAGAATGTATATTTGTTTCAAAAAATAAATGTTAATGTACATAGAATGGTGACTTCTTTTTTTTTCTTGCTTTTTGTTCATTCCTTCATCATAGAGGAGTTTTTAATGATGATGAAGATGAGGATAAAGATAGATGATGATGATGATGATGATGATGGTTGTGGGGTTATTGATGATGATGATGATGATGATGATGAAGACAATGATGATAATCTAATGGTGTGTCTAATCATGAGATGTTTGTTCCAGCATTCATCACACATTCGGCGTCAGTGCCCCAGATCCAGTACATGTTCCAGTATCTCCTGCAGGACCTCCGTGGGAAGATGGTGTTGGATGTGGGGTCCAGGACAGGGGCTGTCTTGTATGGGGTAAAGTTAACTTGCATACCACCTGCTGTATATTAAATCAAAATATATATAAAAAATATGATATGTTCTTGTGTGTCTGTAATTAATGAAAGCTAGTAAACAAGGTTTCTTAATGTGAAACAATCGTATTTAAGACATTGTATTATATGCTGGTTACTCCATGTCAGGGTAACATTTACTAAATTACTCAATTGGGGATGGATTGATGGGCATCAAACTGGTAGAGTTTCCATTGAATATCTTCTGTTAGAATTGAGATACAGTTTTTTTACTTAGTAGGTAGAAATGGGAAGAGGAAGATTGGGATTGTTTTTCAGGTCAATAAGGTCAAGGTCACTGTTACTAGATATAGTTTTGCTTGCCTGGGGCGACACTTGAAAGCCTGGTTTCACATCATTTGAAATGTTTTTTGTTTACCACTGTGACACAGTGAAACCTGCCTTGAATTACGTTCAGTCTGATATTGATCTTTCTTGCTCAAACAAGGTGGTACCAATAAATTTGGTCTATGTTGGGGATTTTTGGGGGGAGGTGGGAGGAGTTCTTTGGTGGCTATATAGGAATCGTGTATAATTGTGCCTTATTTCCTGTCATGTTTCACTTCATTCATCATCTGGAGAGGACACCAAGAATTAGAAATAAAACTTTGTAGAGAGAGTCTATCACCAATGAAATCCCAATATGTATCTCAAGTTTGATTGTCCTTTTTTTTTACCTAACTTTGACTTCATTAAGAAACAAAAACAACACAAGATGTTCAACTTTCTTCAATATACTCCACCACTAAATGTGTATTTGACTGTTTTTATACCCCTGCTTTAATGGAGTGTGGCCTATATTGGTGTCATGCTCTTCACATCTCATCTTAAATTCACATTACACTAGGACAAGTCAGGATGCAGGGATATTAATTTCCTTCAGTGACAGCTCAAGTTCATCATGAATGTTGTGTATTTCATTCATGTAGAAGAATATAGCTTGATGTCTATATCATTATCAATCTGGAGATCTATGGGTTCGATCCCCGACCACGACATACCAAAGTCATAAAAAATGGTACTGGTATAGCTCCCTTGCTTGGCACTCAGCATGTAAGGCTAGTTCCAGGACTGGTTTGCCCGGTGTCAAGATAATGTTACTGGGTGTGGTATCATGCCACATGTC
Organism: Solen grandis; assembly: GCA_021229015.1. Classification (NCBI taxonomy): domain Eukaryota; kingdom Metazoa; phylum Mollusca; class Bivalvia; order Adapedonta; family Solenidae; genus Solen; species Solen grandis. Next base: position 46,719,572 of record CM037784.1, on the reverse strand, counting down.
TACAGCGTGATACTGCAGTGTGGCAGCAATATATCTGTCTCAAGTAAACATCGTCTCCAAATGACTGAAATACTGTCAGTGGGACATTTAATCCAGTAAACAAACAAACATACCATTATCCCACATTTTTTGCCCAATTACGTGTTTCCTATAAATATCGGTGAAGTTGTGTTTCGAAAATAATCTTATAATTTTAAGGTAAAGTCCCTGTAATGGTTCTGCTACATTTCAGACCTCATGGGCTTTCACAGAAATTACCAAGGTTTCCTAATTTTTCATTAGAGTACCTTGGTTATCGTGGAAGATGTTAAGTGATCCAAGACATAGCGGAACCATTACAGGGTTTTTACCTTAATAGAATATGGAGGTCAGAATCTGTTTCTACTTATTAAAATGTAAAAATCCATATAAAGGCATAGTTTTTTATGCAACTATTCAAAGAATATAGAGGGCTGTTCTACACACCTGAGTGTCAGGGTCACCATGAAGTTAAGTTTTTCGCAGTTTTTCATTGAACTCCTTAGGCATTGCTTTGGAACTTGGAGTACAGTCTGAACTTGGTTATTCAAAGACGTTTTGGCCAACATTTCACTAAGAATAAAGCACAAGTTTGAATAATCTGTAACGGTCAAATGTAACTGTTTGTATGCATGCTTTTAAGTTTATATTAAGTGGTTTGTTGTCATTTATGACAAACACTGATTATTCCTTTAAATCAATCTTAATAAAGAATGTCAACAATAACTAATACGCTTATGTTGCTATTTTAATTCCTTAAAGTACGGCCATTTTGTTTCCTATGCTTTTACATCAGTCATGTGATTTCATTCCAGATGAAGGAAATATGAAATGAAAATGATATGGAAACTAATCTGGATATTCACCCATTGCTGGGTCCTTCCCTAGATTGCTCATCTCAGCCTACTATAGTCATTTAAAGTCATTTTCGAAGAGATATGACTGCAATAAAATCCTGTAAATTTGCTCTGTAGGTAAAACACAAAGTGAGTACCAACTCCTCCTTAATTTCTTAACCCTTTCCCTCATATAGACTCATTTTGACGCACTCAATAGGTACCACATAAAGCCTGATCTGCAGAAAACCACAGTTAAACCTTACCAAATTTAATTACAAAATCCTCATTTCCAGACCACTGAGGAGCAGCGAACAGCATAAAACCTGATCAGCCTGCGAGTTACTTGCAGGCTGATCTGGTTTTATGCTGTTTGCATAGGTCTTTTCATGGTTTCCTCTATGAGGGAAAGGGTTAAATTAATGCATTCTTTCATAGTTTGACTGCCAGTCAGTTGTTATCCATTCATGTGAGTCCTTTAATTGATTGCCAGTCAAATTCATATTCAAATTAATATGTGCTGTGCTGAAGACATTATAGTGATCTTTCCTTAACTGTTCAACAGGTAAGGTGTGAAAAGACAGAAGCCGATCAGCACATAATAGACAGGTTCAGATAAAAGGTGTGAACAGGTGATTAAACTGTACACTGGGGACCCAACTTTAACTTCGGAAGGGATATATTTGAATAAAGCAAACGAATAAAGGGTTGTATATCATATTAACTTATATAAGGAAAAAATCAGGACTGAAGGTTAGGTTTTTATAAAGGGTAGGCTTTTGATAACACATGTTTGAATAACCAAGATCTGACTGTATTTGTTTATGAGCATCAGTTCCACCTGTAGACAAGGGTACATAACTCTGTCATGGATTTTTGCCAATTATGCCCTTTTTTTTGACTGAGAGTCTTAGTTAAGGTATTTTGTACACCTCACATTTTCGTTGAACACTCTGAGATATTGCTTTGTGTATTGCCCTTGTTAACCACATTATAATACAGAGATTCTTAATTTGCTTTTCACTGCATTTCTTTTATTGAAAGCACTACCATAGTTGAGCCTGTGGTCTTATTGGACTACCCTTATCTGCTCTGTTTGCCAATGCATCAAAACAGGTCTAGATGAGGTAAAGGATTAATGTAAAGATTTTCTTTTTTTGTGTCTGCTAATCTGATGTAGGAAATGTGATTGTAGGCGTACCTGTACAGTGAAGCAGAACGGATCGTGGGTGTGGAAATAGACTCAACATTCTGTGAATTACAAACAAGGGTGATGGACAAATACAAGATGGCAGACAGAATCCAGGTAATTCCAGCTCCAGTGTTTATTTAATATTGCGTACAATTTGTCTGTTTTTCGCTTATTATCTTTAGATGAAAAATATTAACCATGTAATGTACTGATATTGATGTATTGAACACTCAGTATCACTTTTAAATCAGGTTTGTGTGTCACCTGCTGCTAGGGATCACATCTCTGTGGTCTGTCTGTCTGTCTGTCTGTTATGCTTTTTCCATCACACTTCTTTCAGCAGGTGACACATGTGTTTCAGGGAACATTTCTTGTATTAATCTGTCATTAATTGATCTTGTTCAACAACTTCACATTTAAAATCAGTTGAGTTTGTATAAGATACCTTTTCAGATTGTGAATGAGAGACTTACTTGTCAGTAGTTTTACAGATAATAAGCCAATGTTGTTGTTGTTTGCGTTGGCACGCAGGCATATTGTGCATAGTGCTGCGCTTTTTGACAGAGAATGCCTAATAAAGACCCAGCACCTCTGACTTCGGTTCTCTTGGACTTTTTCTGTCAGGGTTGCCCTCCCTTAGCACCTCTAGACAGGTGTACCTACATACAGAGAAAGATGCGGATACAAGGCATCTGGATGCTCTACTCTAGCTCAATTTGAATAGATCCCCTGGTACTTTAATGTGCCTGAAGTATAGCACCAATACACACGAAGCCCTTAACCACTGTCTTGATGAATTTCTAGTAAGGAAGAAAACACTGAAAAGTGTCCCAGAAATTTTCCAACATTCAACCAGGATTTGAACCCCGGACCAATAAGCCAGTGTCTTTCTCATTTTAAGTTATGTCATCCAAACTTCAGACTTGTATGTATGGATTCCCCATGTTAATGGTTTGCGCATACATGTCTCATTACATAAAAAAAAATTGGTATACTCTTACCCTGTACACACTGGAATCATTCCAATGTATTTTCACCTGTCCAGGTTGTCCATGGTGATGTGATGCTGCAGGCAGAACTGGTCCAGAACTGTAAGTTGGTCTTGTTTATACTGTAGTGTTTAATATACTGTATAAAAATCTTAGGTTTTGTTCTTAGAAAACTTTATATAGACTAATAGTAACCAGGTGAGTGATCTTTAGTCACTTTGGTACTTTTGTTTTTAGGAATACAATATATACCAGAATTACAATATCTCTAATTTTCAGGTGATGCCATCATTTTAAACAATGTTTTTGAATTCTTCACACCAGTGGAAACACAAAGACAGTAAGTACAGTGGAATAAAATATATCATTAAAAATGATTTGATGTTACAACTTATGAATGATACCAGGAATATATATAAAAACAAAAACAAACAAAAAAAGTTACCATTCAGGGATGTGATGGGGATAAAGGAAAATAAAGTTGAAGGAAAGAAATTAATTATTTGTCACCAGCATTAAGAAGAGGTAATACATAGGGATCATGATTTCGTCGTCTCTGTCACACTATATCCGTCATGCTTTTTTCAGGGAACACTTCTTCTTAAAGTTTACAACTTAACAGCCATGTTAATCTTTTGTCTTCTGATTTATATATTAATAAGCTGTTGAGAATCTAAGCATTGAGATGCTGTGACAGATCTCAAAAACTAATATAACAATGATAGTTTATGTAGATAATCAGGATGCAGTGTTTGAAGAGTTAAGTTATTCCTAATTTCACAGGATTTGGACATTTCTGTATCAAACATTGAGGAAGAAAGGCTGCATAGTTATAACAATACCCAGTATTGAGGAATCCATATCTTGCATACAGGTAAGTCTCTCAGCCCCTTAACGCTGTGGGTTCGAATCCCGGTAGGGACTTCGGATTTTTCATGTGAGGAAGCCTTCCAGCTGGCTTGCCGTAGGTCGGTGGTTCTACCCGGATACCTCTGTATACTCGGGGTCTTCCTCCACCTGTAATTAGCTGGACGTCGCTATATGATTGAAATACTATCGCAGCATCCCAATACAACAACAATACAGGTAGGTATGATAAACTGCAATGTATAGTATTAACAATACCCAGTATTTAGGTAAACCAAGTAAACTGCAATGAACAGGATACATCCCTGTGTAAGGGGATACTTCACTATCAATAATTAAAAAAACACAGTTTGCAATAATCTTTTATAGATAGAAACTGTTTTGTATGATAATAGCCCAATATCTCTAAAAATAAATTGTAAATCTCAAACTCTGATTCATACTATCATGTTTGTTTGTTTGTTTGGATTAACGTCGTCCCACCGACAGAATTTCAGTCATTTGGAGACAATACTTAGTATCAATACTATCATGCTTTTGCTGAAGCTTATTATGATATATTACTTAACACAGTGAAGTAGGGGCCTTACAGGAATCATGCGCAATGTCTGATGTTTTTCTCCTCTGTTAAACATAAAGTTTACTAGTTTTTCGTATCCTTAAGTCAAGGCATTTAAGCAGGGATATTTTTCACCGCCATTGAAAGCTCTACTTTAAGATTATTGTCCCCTGTGGCCGAGTGTCCTCCTCAGTAGCGGGAGGTGATGGGTTTAATCCCTGGCCGCGATGTACCAAAGTCGTAAAGAAAGGTACTGGTATAGCTCCTTTGTTTGGCGCTCAGCATATAAGGGTAGTTCCAGGACTGGTTGGCCCAGTGTCAAGATATGTGACTGGGTATGTTATCATGCCGCATGTCTATGGCGTGATACTGCAGTGTGGTAGCACTATATTTGTCTCAAGTAGACATATATCCAAATAACTGAAATTCTGTCGCAGGGACGTTAAACCCAACAAACAAACAAATATATCTTCTTTTAGATTTAGGTTTAAAACCATACATTGAGATCATTAAAAAAAATGTTGTTCTATCAAGATACAGGGGAAAAGTATAAATGAATACTTACATCTGATCTTACCATCTGGCATCATGCTAGTCATGGTTATTAGTTAATTCAAATAGTTTCATAATGTTTGTTTGGTGAGTAACCTAAGTATTTTTTAGGATACTGTCATAGTAGCAAGGTCCAATTGGATGTCACCAAATTACTAAACATAAAAGTACTGGTCCGGTGGCCAAGTGTTTAGAATGTCCACCTCGGAATAGGGGAATAGGGAGGTGTGTGTTTGATCCCCAGCTATAACATTGTGAAGTTGTAAAAGAAAAATGGCCCTGTGTAAGGATAATGTGACTTGTGGTATCATTCCACATGTCTCCTACAGCGTAATACTGCAGTGTGACAGCACTATGTCTGTCTCAAGTAGACAGAGTCTCCAAATGACTGAAATACTATCGGCATGACTTTAAATAAATAAAGAAACACAGATATTTTCACACAAAAATAGGTATTTTGATATTTATAGTGTTAAACAATACTCTGCACCAAATTCCTATCCTATCAGGGATTAACTCTTTCCCTCATAGAGGAAACCATGAAAAGACCTATGCGAACAGCATAAAACCAGATCAGCCTGCGAGTAACTCGCAGGCTGATCAGGTTTTATGCTGTTCGCTGCTCCTCAGTGGTCTGGAAATGAGGATTTTGTAATTAAATTTAGTAAGGTTTAACTGTGGTTTTCTGCAGATCAGGCTTTATGTGGTACCTATTGAGTGCGTCAAAATGAGTCTATATGAGGGAAAGGGTTAACTTAATTTTGCACATTGAGGGGTAAGAATGAAACCAGGCTAAGTGAATTTAGACAGAGAAGCACAAGTTTCACTCTCACTTTTGCAGATTTGTGTACATTTTAGGGCAAGGGTTTACTGGTGAGCCTCATTTATTTGTCATAATTGGTGAGACTGAATTTGGTTTAATTAGGTCATATTATAACACAATATTTAGATCAAGCAGCATAATAATGTTTATTGAATGTATTGAATTTAAAAATTGAACTATTTTGCAAAGAATGTTAAGCATATTGTGTTGATATTTTTTCCTCTGCAATTTTCATAAGTTTGGTTTTATTTTTTTTATTTTTTTTTGTAAATTAAATGTTTGTTTCATTCTAACTTGAGTAAAACTTAAAAAACATTTCACAAATCAATGTTTACTTCCAATATAAGTCCAGTTCATTGATTTTCCCCCTCAAGGCTCCCCTTGACGTATCATCATGGTTGAAGCCAGTAGACATCTCCTCACTGCGGGAATCAGCAACTGCCAGGTACTTCAAGGATGCGGAGGAGTCTGACTTAGATGATATTTGTGTGTACCAAGTCTTGTAATAAACATATTTAATTTTTTTTTTCAGAGGTTTGTGTTTATATCCATTTTAAACTAGCAACTTGGTTTAGAAGGGCACTGTAGTCCAGTGGTAAGAAATAGGACTGTAGATCTCAGAAAAAAAAAGTTGCGGGTTTCGAACCTCATTGAGGGCAAGAATTTTTCATGACCTTCCCAGGTGCAAAGTACTGGTCCAACCCAGGAACCATTGAAAGGGATAAGTATATGAGTATAATTTGCAAATATTTCTTGTAAAATAAGTTAAGTCCATTTACTAGTCTGATAATTAAACGCCTTTCATTATACCCCCCGCACAAAAAAGTTGTCAGTGGGGTATACTTGATTTAGCTTGTCTGTCTGTCCATCCGTCTGTCTGTCTGTCTGTTGAGTTTTTTGTCTGGGCCATAACTCAAAAAGTATAAGAGGTATCAAGATGAAATTTCATATGTGGATAGATCTCATTGAGAAGGAGTGCAGTGCCCAAGAACTAAAACTCTATGTTGTGTACTTTTGGAGTTATTGCCCTTTGTAAATGTTCACCATAACTCAAAAAGGTTTCAGTATGAAACTTCATATGTAGATAGATCACCACATTGAAGAGAAGTGCAGTGCCAAAGAACTGTAACCCTCATCCCTCATTTGCATCATTTCAAAAATCCCTGTGACAAGGGGGGGGGGGGGGGTTCGTCATGACAATAGCTGTTCTAGTTTGATCTAGTTAGTTCTAGATTTCACAGCAGTAACCTCAGCCTTACTGAATTCAGGGATTATTAAGAAGTTGAATAGTAGACTGGCAACAGAAGGTTCACAAACAGTTCTCTGTTACAATTATACTTCTTAGTTTAGTGGCCAGGCTAGTGTTGGCTAGAGATATTTGCATGTTTGTGCACATACATGCTGTTACTGCATATACATGGTGTTTGAACCTGTAGGTACATTGGTTCTGTCTTTTTTTCTAGCTTTTTAAATCAATGGTGTTTGGTCTTCCACACTTGATTCAAATGACATTTCCTTTGAAACCACCAAACCAAATTTGATGATGTGTTCATTGCATGAAACTCCAAGTTGTTTAACCCTTTCCCTCATAGAGGAAACCATGAAAAGACCTATGCGAACAACATAAAACCAGATCAGCCTGTGAGTAATTTGCAGGCTGATCAGGTTTTATGCTGTTCGCTGCTCCTCAGTGGTCTGGAAATGAGGACTTTATAATTAAATTTGGTAATGTTTAGCTGTGGTTTTCTGCAGATCAGGCTTTATATGGTACCTATTGAGTGCGTCAAAATGAGTCTATATGAGGGAAAGGGTTAAAAGGTTCCATTGCATATCAGGGTCTCCTTCCCAAACATTCATTTGTAATGCACACACAGGATGCCTGGATAGCATAGTGGTAACACGCCTCACTTCTCACCAATGCTTCCTTGGTTCAATTCCTGGTGATGTACGTGAGAGGGTACACTGGTCACCTGTCCAGACACATGGGTTTTTCTCCAGGCTATCCGGTTTCCTCCCACAATAATGACTACATACGCCACCACCAGAGCCATCAGAAGTGATTAATATAAGTTGTGATAACTTGCTTCGTAGTTGGTGTAGAATAAATAAAGTTTAATCTTTTTTTAATGCAAACACACGGTGACACCCAGATCAATTAACCCAGGTAACCTTTTTATTATGCTCACCGAAGGTGACGCATATAGTCGCCGCTTCGTCTGTCCGTCCATCGGTCCGTCCGTTCGTCCGTCACACTTTCCTTGTCCGGACTATTTCTCAGGAACTAATGGCTTGAATTCAAGGAAACTTTATGGGAAGCTTTATTACCAAGAGGAGATGTGCATATCCTCAGCATGACCCGGTTCCTAAATTTTTCAAAGAGTTATGGCCCATTGACTTTTCGGCCTATAGTACATATTGCATGATTCTTGTCCGGGCTATTTCTCAGGAACTAATGGCTTGAATTCAACGAATCTTTATGGGAAGCTTTAATACCAAGAGGTGATGCGCATATCGTCAGCATGACCCGATTCCTAAATTTTTCAAAGAGTTAAGGCCCCTTGACTTTTTGGCCTATAGTACATATTGCATGATTCTTGTCCGGGCTATTTCTCAGGAACTAATGGCTTGAATTCAACAAAACTTTATGGGAAGCTTTATCACCAAGAGTAGATACGCATATCGTCGGCGTGACCTGGTTCCTCAATTTTTCACAGAGTTATGGCCCCTTGACTTTTTGGCCTATAGTTCATGTTGCATGATTCTTGTCCGGGCTATTTCTCAGGAACTAATGGCTTGAATTCAATGAAACTTTATGGGAAGCTTTATTACCAAGAATAGATACACATATCGTCAATGTGACCTGGTTCCTCAATCTTTAAGAGAGTTATGGCCCCTACTACCATGTTGTTGACTGATATTCATGTCATTTGCCTAATTTAACAGGAGATATCATTTAAACAAAACCCCACAAAATTCAATATGCTAGTAATGTCAATCACTAGATGTGGGTGTTCCTCGGAACACTTGTGTCGCCTGCATTTAAGCATGTTTGATGAAAGAATTGACTAGAAAATCGATCTTTTGACAAATTATTGATAAAGCATAATCTATTTTGTGAGGTACAAAATAACACCAAATCACACACACACACACACACACACACACATATATATATATATATTTTTTTTTTGGGGGGGGGGGGAATAAAATATTCAAACAGTGCAATATGTAATAATTTTCCCGAGCACTTTCGACTATACAGTCCTCATCAGAGGAGTTTCAGAATGACTATGAATTCAAAACATTAATTGTAAGAAAAATTATGACGTCATTAAGCACTTATGACGTTAATTATATATATGTTGCAAGTTTGTAGTCATCATTATCATTATTGAGTTATCATTCTTGTGTACTGCACTCAGACCAATGAGATCTATCTACTATAAATGTTTAAGGCAACACTTCAAATACTTTACAAGTTATGCACCACACAAGAATTAAATCCAAAAAAATAAACAAAGGGAAATAACTCCAAAAATACAACAGTTATCATTCTTGCACAATGCACTCCATGAGATCTTTCCACCTGTGAGGTTTCAAAGTAATACCTCAAATACTTTTCGTGTTATGCTCCAGACAAAAATGAAGTCTGAGTATCAACAAAGGGCAATAACTCAAGGAAAAAGAGAAACAGAGTTATCATTCATGTGCACTGCACTCAGACCATTGAGATCTATGAAGTTTCAAGTCAACACCTCAAATACGTTTCGAGTTATGCCCCAGACAAAAATTAAGTCTGAAAATCAACAAAGGGAAATAACTCAGAAAATAAAACAAGTTTTCTGACAAAAATAAAGACTGAGAATCAACAAAGGACAATAACTCAGGAGAAAAGAAAGTGAGAGTTATCATTTTTATGTGAACTGCACTCCTCTTCAATGAGATCTATCCATGTTTTAAGTTTCAAGGTGATACCTCAAATACTTTTTGAGTTATGGTCCGGACAAAAATAAAATCTAAGAATCAACAAAGGGTAATAACTCAGAAAATACGAAAGTCAGAGTTATCATTCTTGTGCACTGCACTCCACCTCAATGTGATCTATCCATGTTTTAAGTTTCAAGGTGATACCTCAAATACTTTTCGAGTTATGCTCCGGACAAGAAAGTGTGACGCCGACGACGCCGACGACACCGACGACGCCGACGACGACGACGACGACGGACAAAGTGATCCCTATGTGTCTGCCATGCTATGCAGGCGACACAATAATCATGTCAGCTAATTGTTGTTTAGGCCATTATACACTATTTCAAATATCCAGTCATATGTCAAGAGTGTTGGTTAACCTCTTTGATATGAGCACACATTGAAATGTATGACTTAATTTTCAGTAGTATAAAAACTTCAAAAAAATCAAGGAAAGATCTGATGAGTAACACGTATTATCATATTAAATAGTAAACTGTTACAAAGTCTCCAAATTAAGAGTTGGTAAAACATCTCATCTGATGAGAATAGATATGATTTAGGAACGGGGATTTCAACAGCTTTGAGCTGAAAGGTCCTAAGTAAAATTTTGGGGGTGGGGCCTGACCCCTGTGTGATCTTGGGGGACACCAAAGTATTTACCATTTTATCTTCTGTCTCATCAAAAGGAACAAGAATATATAATATGGTTTACTGTTTAGAGAGTTAAGAGCTTTTTTTTACCTTTTTTTTATGCTCACTGAAGGTGACGCATATAGTCGCCGCTTCGTCCGTCCGTTCGTTCGTTCGTCCGTCACACTTTCCTTGTCCGGCTAACAGCTTGATTTCAACAAAACTTTTTATGTGAAGCTTTATTACCAAGAGGAGATGCGCATTACCTGGATTCTATACATGATAAGCATGTGCTGATCCCATTCTGGTCCTTAACATATCCTCCCACCCATTGACCAAGGCCTTATTTGTAACAATGACGTTCTTCGGGGAGCATCTGTCAGTTCTACTGACTTTCTTGTTACCCCCTGATTAACCCTAAACAGGAAATTACATAATCATACCAAACAAAAACTTAATTCTTATCAGTAGATATGTTAGGGATTTTACTAATTCAGAATCCTGGTTTCTGTGAAAACCCAACGCAGATACAGGGTATTAAATGAAAATAAGATGGATTTTGATATGAAGGTATGTAAAACGTTTATTAACATTACTCATATTTTTTACATGACTAGGACATTTATTTCAATATTATCAAATGCTGTTTTTAGAATACATCCTGATATGACATTTTTTTCCTTTAAATGCCCCCTAACCCCATCAGTATTCGGTACATTTAGCGATCAGTTTTATAAATTCTGAAGAAAATATCTGAAAGTTTTTTATACGAATGCAAATTAATTGTCATCTTGGATTTAGCTTGAAATTAGTTTACAGTAACTGTGAATTGCTCAATTATATTTGATACGACATAATGTGCTGGCAGAGTTTTGTCTATTGATGACGTCACAGCAAAGGGAGAGAAGTCAATCAATCCTTTTTCACTTCAATATGTCATCACCGATCTGAATGACTGCAAGCAAGTGACATCACAGTCTCTATTAATAGATTGTTCTCACCTGGGTCATTTGGACTAAGACCACAATTACCTGCCCTTGGTTACCCTCTATCCGGATGTACCTACACAGAAAATAGTGACCCTATTTAATGCTGAATTAAGGTGAGTTTTTGACTGAAAGACATGCAATAAAGGATTAAATTCTATAGAACACAGTTAAAATAGTCATAAAATGCCCAATTTGGAGGCCTTATTGCACAACAACCTTAAAAGTTGAGCATTACTGAGAGGGGAATTATTGAGAAAATTGGTGTGAAATGGCCGACAGGTGCACTAAATTCATACGTATGTTATTTAACCTTAAATAGGTCAAAAAGTAGTCGGGTGACCCCATGTTTAAAATGTACAGAATTATTTCTCTTGAATAGATCTATCTAATGAGGGTAAGTTTGGATGTCAATTTCCCTTACAGAAATTGTCATTTGCATATATGCTTATATAGAACATCTAGTAAAATTAATTGTGGTCTTAGTCCATTCACGCGACTTTCAGTAGTCGATTTCATACAAACTACAAATAATTTTAACATATTTTTAGTACAGAAGGTCTTGCACTAATATATTCTAACAGATAATAATCAAAATGAAATATTTGTGGTTGACCTTTAAGCAACTTTTAAAATTCCCTACTTTAAAAAATAATGAACTATAAGCATAAGTTATCATTTATATTTTAAATTTTATGGATTTGCTAGCAAGCGACACAAAGCAGAGCGCTGTGATAAATCCATGTAACAGTTAAAATATGGACCCGCCTCCCATTTGATTGACAGTTTCACGTGATATTAAGTTACGGTTCAGACTCAGTGTCGCTGGGTACATTTATATTTTGAGCTAGCAAAACCTGTCGCAACAAGATCGCCCATAATCCGCTCTAGTCACGTGGGCACCATGCACACTCATATTTTCCGCATAACAAGACTTCGCGGTACATTTTATGCAACCTATATATATTTCAAATTTTAACGATGTACAGGCATTTTTTAGACGACTAAGTAAAGCAACTGTAATATATACAAAAGTAACATGTATATCCATCATATTACATGTTTTATTAGCTCAAATATGTAAATGTACGCAGCCACAATGACTCTGAACCGTGCTTATAACGTCATTTGAAACTGTCAATCAACGGGAGGCAGTTTCATAATGCGATGTCAAAATACAAAGCTGTATGGCGTAGGCTACTTGACAAACTGTAAATATGTCATCGTTTATGGTTTAAATTTTATGTACGACTTATAGTTCATTATTTTTTATTTTATTTTTAAATATGGAATTTTACCCAAGCGAGGCGAAGCAGGGTTAAGTTCTATATATATAGTGGTTAACCATTTGTTCCACTTTTGTCACGTAGGCCACAACGGGGCCTTTGAAGTACGCAGCTCACGTAACCGTTCAAAATAAACATATTTTTTCACATAACCTTGGCAATATATGAAAATACGTAACACATGTATTTTTTTTTTATTTGGATTGAAAAAGAGCTATTTCATTGGCAGAAAAAGTGGGACAAACGGTAAGGATTTATCGAAGCGCTCCGCAATGTGTCATTTGCGATAAATACCCTGAAATTTAACTTATCCTTAAAGAATATAACTAGACTAAAATGTGAAAACACTTTGGAGGTAATTTATCAAGGGAAATAACTGCTGCTGACAGTCTATTCAAATTGTACGAGTAATCTTTCATTTAACATGTACAGTATATTACTTCCTGTTTGAAATATCGGATATCAGAAATGTAGCCATAACAGAATGGGGATGTAAAAACGGGATCAAATCGGTTGCCAATCTGAATTTACAGGATGCCTGGTATGATTTGTTTTCTTTTCTATCCAGTTTTATTGAAATGGATGTGCAGTTTTGTTTACCAGTTGAGCTTTTAAAAACGAAAGTGGGTGGGGAAGTTTTTTTTACATAGATTGGGAAACAAGTTTTTACAGCATAAACTAATCCCGCTGGGTGGCACGATTTACCCAAATACACCCAAATACACCCAAATACTCCTGAATTACCCAAATACTGTCTTATTTAAGCATTTGTAGCTCCAAATTAGTAGTTATTATTATCTTTGGTGTACACATGTGTCTGTTAGGTGATTAAAATAAATAATTTAATTTAATAATATTTAATATTGTTTTATTTATGATTTCATAATAGATCTATTAACGGACAAATAGGTTTCCCAAATACCCCTGATGTGCCCAAATACAGTTAATGTTTAACTTCTTTACTAGCTCAAATAGCCCATGTATTAATAAATTATGAAGTATACACATATTTATTGAGATATAATTAAATAAAATGTATTAATTACTAAAATAATACGGACCATTTGTAGGAATCGGTTACACAAATAATCTCTAAATTCACCCAAGCTTCTGAATATTCCCTACTTCAAAGACAAGTAACACGATAGATAATAAGTTAATTGAAAATATTAAAACAAATTAGAAATATTAAATACAAATATACAAAACGGCAAAATTTTCCTTCTTTCATTTTGAAGAGCTTTCGATGATCCGATTTCCGTATAACGGAATTACTATCTGTTCTGTATATGACACCTTTTGAGTTTTACAAACGCCTCATTTTTTTTTTTTGAGGTTGGGTTTAATATATGTTATAGGCTGTGAATATGTTCTTTTAATTATATAATACAATGAATAATCAATATTTTGCTGTTTAACACTGTATTTGGGAGTATTTGGGTAATTCAGGAGTATTTGGGTATATTTGGGTGTATTTGGGTATATCGTGCTGCCGATCCCGCTTGACCGTTCCTGGGTTGAACCGGTACCGACAACAGTCGGTATCTACTCATGGATAACGACGACAACAGTTGAATAAGGTTAATGAGAAAAAGAGATAAAATTTATTTCAGACTCAAGAAGGAAGGGAACAACAAGACGAGGGCGGCTTTTCTAAAAATGAAAAATCACATAAAAAAACAAATTAAACTGTCTTATAATAAATACATTGAATATATTTTAGGCCTGGAAGACAACATAGACGACAAAGAAAAGAACAGCTTTAATTCAAAAAAACTTTTCAGCCTTATCAAAAACGCCAAGCAGGATGCAACAGGCATTCCCCCACTATTTGACAAAATTTCAGGTTCCATCAAATCAGACAACAGTGAAAAAGCAGATATTTTGAACAGACAGTTTCAGTCAGTATTCACTCAGATGACACCTATCTCACTTGCTCAATCTTGCTTCGCAGCTATTCGAAATATTAATACACAAGATTTTTCTTTTTACAGGAAGTACCCAATCATGCCTGAAATTACCATAAACATCAGTGGAGTGGAAAAACTTATATCAAATTTAAGACCAGATAAAGCTGCTGGACCAGACAACATCAAACCATTAATTTTAAAAAATCTTTGTCAACAAATCTCACCAATCTTGCTAATACTATTCCAAAAGTCTCTTGATACAGGTACCCTCCCCAAGGTATGGACATCTGCAAACGTGACCCCTCTATTCAAGAAAGGAAACAAAGAAGATCCAGCAAATTATAGACCAATATCTTTAACATGTATTCTTTGTAAGGTGCTTGAACATATTGTAGCTTCAAATTTAACAAAGCACTTCAATAAGCATAATATACTTTATGACTTACAGCATGGTTTCAGAGAAAAACGTTCCTGTGAAACACAACTCCTGCAACTTACTGACCAACTAGCGAGAAATCTTGTTAATGGACAACAGACTGATTTAGTTCTTTTAGATTTTAGTAAAGCTTTTGACAAGGTCAGCCACTTAAAGTTATTGTACAAATTACAGGAACATGGAGTCAATAATTCAACCTTGTTGTGGATAAAATCTTTTCTCATAGGCAGAACACAAAAAGTCGTTTTGGAGGGAGGATGCTCATCAGTAGTCCCAGTAACATCAGGAGTACCTCAGGGATCTGTACTTGGCCCACTTCTCTTTCTGTTATATATAAATGATCTTCCAGATACCATAACTTCTCAAGTTCGTTTATTTGCAGATGACACTGCCGTTTACCTAGCTATAAACAACAAGCAGGACTGTATTACACTTCAGAAAGACCTCGACAAGCTGGTGCAGTGGGAAAAGAAATGGGAAATGGAATTTAATCCCAGTAAATGCATTGTTTTAAATATTACTAAAAAGAAGAAAGCACTTTCCTTTGATTACAGATTACATGGACAAGCTTTAGAAACAGTGGATAATGCCAAATACTTAGGAGTTACAATATCAAAAGATCTCTCTTGGAATAAACATATTGACAACATTACTTCTTCTGCTAATAAAACTCTTGGTTTCCTCCACAGAAACATCCAGACAAAGAATAAGGAAGTTAGAGAAGCAGCTTACAAAGCATTGGTTAGACCTCAAGTAGAATATGCCTCTACAGTCTGGAGTCCTCATACACAGACATATATAGATAAGATAGAAAAAGTACAACGCAGAGCAGTCCGATGGGTTAATAATAACTATTCTTATTACGACAGTGTCACCAGCATGCAGAAGGAACTTGACTGGCAAACCCTTCAGTACAGACGTGATGTCACCAGACTTCTTATGTTTTACAAAATAGTAAATAACCTTGTTGCTGTCCCATTACCTGCATATCTTGAAAGACCAGCGAGGATATCCCGCCACTTACACTCTTTATCTTACAGGCAAATTCATACTCCAGCTAGCTACTTTAAATATTCCTTTTTTCCTTATACAGTGATACTTTGGAACAGCTTACCAGAAAATATAGTCTCACAAAATGATCTTTTAGCATTTAAACAAAAGCTCCTCTCGTTTCAGATAGTAGACCGTCCCTGAATCAACAAAAAGATGTTTTTACCAGATCTTAAACCTAACATAATCACCTTTTTTTTTTTTTTTTTTTTTTTTTTTTTCAGAAAATTTTCTCACCCTAACAAAAATTTTTATTTTTAACAGTTTTATCCTTGCACAGACGCGCACCTGCCAGTAATACCCGAAAGGGGAGTTTGTGCAGTATATATAGATAGATAGAATAGCTAGTATGGATAACGTTGACAACAGTCAAACAATCGCGACAAATCATGTCATTCATCTCATAAAACTATTATATAGACTAAGAGAAACATATTCGCGAAAAATATAGTTTTGAATCACAATGAAACATAACCATATTAATAAACAATGATATTTAATAGATTTAGAACTCGCGACCTATGAATAAAAGATCCTCTGAGGCATATGTCCATAAATATGAATGCAGCATTCTTTGCTCGTTATCATTACATTTGTGTGATATAAACTAAAGAAGCTACTTTTTTGACAGATAGGAACATTTTCGAAATAGTTTATACAATAGTATCTATCAGAGCTTTTTCTACTTTCACTTTCATTTCCAATGTCAATTGTATTATTTTTCTCAATTTCGGTTGATATGGTATTTATTGTAAATAAATTCTGATTTTATTTTGTACATTTTCTCTATACTAAGACGTTTCAAGATAAGGTCAATAATAAACTATTGCATTAACCCTGATACTTTATTTTTATTAAAATTCTTTCTTTAAATCCATGCAAATGGTATTGTTCAATTCAGTATGATTTTGGGGTTGCCATAAATTTTCAATTTTGAGTCTATTCTGTTCTCTTCAGAAGAAATCTCAATATATCTCAAAATATATCCCATGGACATTGACGACAATCCAATTCAAAATGACATTGAACTTAACTTAGATAAAAACTTCTGTCTATGTGATGGCTAAATAGTAATCTCATTAATTACAAATGTCATTTATTTATTCAACATTTCGATTTTTTAAATAAAACTGACTGTTGTCGTCGTTATCCATACTAGCTATTCAACTGATGTCGTCGTTACTCAAATTTCGAAGACATGCCAACTTTAACAGCTTATATCTCTTCAAGAAACGCGTTTGGGAAACTGTGATTCAGATCAATTACAGACAAAATGTTAAAATTAATGATTCGTTGCTTGAAATTATTCACTACAGCCAGAAAACAAGTTTTTGTGACTATTTGGCCAAATGGCTCATCCCATCGAAACGGTTGGTCTTCGAAGAAAAAAAAACGAGCTATTGTCGTAAATCTGGCGTTTGCGTTGTCATAGTCGTTAGTTGTTGCCCGGAATCTTAATGTTGGCCATAACTTCTCTACTATTCAATAAACAGCTTTCATTTTTGGTATGCATATTTATCTTGACAAGGCTTTTTTGCTGTAACTTTTAACAACTTTAAAATGCCTGTTATTTCAGAATCGTTACCAACAGGGCACTGATATTTCACATGTGAATACCTTGTGACAAGACCTTTCCATCAATGTTACACTTTTGGATTCTTGACCTTGACCTTTGAACTTTGACCTATTTTTGAAATGTTTAACAAAAAACTTTAACATTGATCTTAATTTCTTAACTATTTGACATACAACTTTTTTTTGGTATGCATATTCATCTTTGCAAGGGCTATTCAGATATACCTCAACATTTCTCCTATTGACCTTGACCTTTGACCTATTTTGCTGTAACTTTTGAAAACTTTAAAATGCCTGTCATTTCAAAACCGTTACCAACAGGGCATTGATAGTTAACATGTGAACTCCTTGTGGCAGGAACCTTCCATTAATGTCACACTTTTTGACTTTCGACCTTGACCTTTTAATCGACCTTGAACTTTGTCCTTTTTTGAAATGTTTAACAAAAAACTTTAACATTGGCAATAATCTTGACCTTCGACCTTATTTTGCCATAACTTTGGACAAGTTTTTTAAAATAGATATTTCTTTTTCATTTTTCATTTTTTTTTAAATTTGTATACTGGTTTGTCATCATATGAACCTGTGCAGGCTGATTTTGGTCATGATCATTAGGCAGATAAAAAAGAGCATTTTTTAGATGTCTTCAAATTTTAAAGTTTTGTGTTCATTATCAAAAACTCAATGGATTAGCGATTGTGAATTTTTGTTGACATATTTTACATCTTTGTGTTGTATACATTTTATTCCATACATGGGTCAAGGTCATCCTTCAAGGTCAAAGGTCAGATTTAAAGGGTATGGTATTGCAAATTTGCATTTAAAGGCTTACAGTTTTAGTTGTACTTTTCAAGGTCAACTTTTTTAAATGTTTAACAAAATATGTAACTTTGACAAAAACAGACGAGCGTTGGCACCCGCATGCGGTGCTCTTGTTCATTCAAAGTCGCGATAAGTAAAGCGTTTACAGCACCAATAGTTTGTCAGTAGGTCACCTTTTCGATAGGCTTTGAAATTGTAAACATGATTTTACCCAAAATTGGTTAGAAAATATAAAAACCGTACAAATACCCACCTTGTATAGCCACTGCGCCGCGCACTACATGTATATAGCACGATGTTGTCGTCGATTCCAATTGATGTCTCATTTTCTGATTGAACCTGCATGTGTAATTTACAGGTCAACCACGACGACTTCATTTTCATCTGTTGAAATTTGTACTTTTTATGCAATCGGCAATTAAACGTTGCAAAAAATGACACAGGCGAGAAAAGACTGTCTTCTCTCTCTTTGCTTTGAGCCAAAACCGACCAGCCCAATATATTACAGTGCTTACAAAAATTGATCGTACGGTACAGCTTTAATTGTGAAATACTGTCAGTTGTGTTAAGTCTTAATTCATGTGCTTTAGATCGGCAAATGTCATTCAGGAGAATATGAGGGAATTATTATATTATTATTATTGACTCTGCATTTATTAAAATTAAATAAATAAACTAGTTGATAAGACAGGTAAGTAAGGCAAATGTAAACTCAACTGATTTTTTTTATTTAACTATGAAACACTCATGGTAATGATAAACTACATCAAGGAATTAATACGACCTCTCCTTCACTTTCCTCTCAAAGCTAAACCCGATATAGCAGCCTATAAATGTGAATAAGAACCAAACTCTGTAAGATAGTTCATCAAACCTGTATTTAAGTAATTAAATATCAGTGTATTACTCTTATTTAAAAGCTCTGTTTACTGTTTTAAATATCACTCTATGTATTTCACAAATTAATTAAACTAATTAGATAAATAAAAATTATCAAAAATATCAATGAGTCCTAACCATAAAGATATTTGTCGGCGGAGTGATGAAACAAGCAAACGCAAAGCTTTATGACTTGACTTGACTATTTGAGTTTTCAGTCGCTTCGACAGTATTTCAGTCATATAGCGACGTCCAGCTAATTACAGGTGAAGGAAGACCCCGAATGCACGGAGGCATCCGGGTAGAACCACCGATCTACCGCAAGCCATCTGGAAGGCTTCCTCGCATGAAAATCCGAATAACACTGCCGGGATTCGAACCCACGCGGTGAGGGGCTGAGTGAGTGTTAAAGTCAGCGACTTTACCCTCTCGGCCACGGTGGCCCCAAAGCTTTATGATATACCCATACTTACAGTGTTTTAAACTGTTTGAGAATGAACAAGTATAAAATCCGCTAGAAAAAGGCACCTTTGGGATTTCTAATATTTCTAACAGTTTTGAAGCCTTCCCCACAACCTGTCAAAATACAAATATCATATAAACTTATCTAGTACATAAAAGAACATTAAATTGATCAGTTACACAGCAGGGAATCACGTGACTTTTGTGGTAACGTGTACTGACAATATGGTGGATTGAAACCATCAATTCAGACCCATTTTTTTAGGTAATTATACCCCCGAAACGAAGTTTGGGGGGGTATATAGGAGTCACCCGGTGGTCGGTTGGTCGGTCGGTCCAGCGGTCCGTTGCATTATTGGAATTCAATACAACTTCATGCAATGATCAAGCACATGGAGAGGAAGTGCAGTGCACAAGAACCATAACTCCATCTTGACTTATTACAGAATTATTGCCCTTTGTTACTTTTCCTTGTCCGGAGCATAACTTGAAAAGTACAAGTTGGATTTCAAAACAATTTCATACAATGGTCAACCACAATATGAGGAAGTGCAGTGCACAAGAACCATAACTCTATTTAGAGTAATTACAGAGTTATAGCCCTTTGTATTTTTTCCTTGTCCGGAGTATAACTTGTAACCTTGTCCGGAGTATAAGTTGTAAAGTACTGATTGGATTTCAAAACAATTTCATACAATGGTCAAGCACAATGAGAGGAAGTGCAGTGCACAAGAACCATAACTCTATTTAGAGTAATTACAGAGTTATTGCCCTTTGTTACTTTTCCTTGTCCAGAGTATAACTTTTAAACTACTGGTTGGATTTCAAAACAATTTCATACAATGGTCAACCACAATATGAGGAAGTGCAGTGCACAAGAACCATAACTCTATCTATAGGAATAACAGAGTTATTGCCCTTTGTTACTTTTCCTTGTCCGGAGTATAACTTCTAAACTGCTGGTTGGATTTCAAAACAATTTCATACAATTGTCAACCACAATATGAGGAAGTGCAGTGCACAAGAACCATAACTCTATCTAGAGTAATTACAGAGTTATTTCCCTTTGTTACTTTTCCTTGTCCATAGCATAACTTGAAAAGAACTGGTTGGAATTCAAAACAATTTCATACAATGGTCAAGCACAACCTGTGTAACCCGGCCAAAAATCTGGAAAAAAAACTAATGTAAAAATGTCTTTTTCATACTCTCCTTCTTAATCCTAATAACTTCATCATTTCTAAAGCAGTATTGCGGGGGTATTAATCACATTTAGTGATAGTTATAGTTTTATATAATTCATACTTACGTATAAGACCTGCCGCAGCCTACGTGGAATAGAATGTTGGCATTTTTAGCTCACCTGAGCACAACGTGCTCATGGTAAGCTATTATGATCACCCTGCGTCCATCGTCAACAATTTGCTTTAAATGACATCTCCTCTGAAACCGCGGGACATAATTTGATTAAACTTCACAGGGATGATCCATTGGTGAACTTTCACAAAAGTTGCAAAAATAAACTTGATCCATGCAGAACTCTGGTTGCCATGGCAACAGAAAGAAAAAATATGAAAAAAATCATCTCCTTCAAAACTACTGGCAAGATTTCAATATATTTTAGTACAGATGTTCCTTTGGTAATCTACCAAAATTGCTAAAATTATTCCGATTCAAAATGTTTTAGTACAGATATTCCTTGGTAACTCTCTACCAAAATTGCTAAAATTATTCCGCTCCGTTAAAAAATATGGCCGCCAAGGGCGGAGCTAATTACCTTATAAGAATATAGTGAAAAATTTTAAACGACATCTCCATCAAAACCTCTGGACAGAATTTGATTAAACTTCTCTGGGATGATCCTTAGGTGAACCTTCACAAAAGTTGCTAAAGTAAACTTGATCCATGTAGAACTCTTTTGCAATGGCATGACATATTATTATGAATTATGAAAACTTTTAAAATCATATCCTTCAAAACTGTTAGCCAGATTTCAGAATGTTTTAGTACAGATGTTCATCGGGAAAACCTATACTCAGGTGGGCGATTCGTGGCCTCTATGGCCCTCTTGTTTATCTTTATGCTAACATTTTGCTCAAACACTCAAAACTTGATGTGGTCGGCATTTTCCGCCAAAAATAAATCACAAAGGGGAAAAGTCACAAATTGCTTTTCACCTATGATATTAGGATCAAATTAGTGATGAATATAACAGTTAATTTCAGTTATTCATATGTATTTCGTTTGTTCTTGTAACCCAATTTGCTTTAGAAAAAAAGTTTGATGACCCCATTTTTAGCTCACCTCAGCACGAAGTGCTCAAGGTGAGTTTTTGTGATCGTCCTGTGCCCGTCGCCACCGTCAGTCGTCCGTCATCAACATTTTACTTTAAACAGCATCTTCTCTGAAACCGCTGGGCAGAATTAGATTATATTTG
The DNA here is from genome assembly GCA_021229015.1 of Solen grandis. Taxonomy (NCBI): domain Eukaryota; kingdom Metazoa; phylum Mollusca; class Bivalvia; order Adapedonta; family Solenidae; genus Solen; species Solen grandis. The sequence continues at coordinate 46,697,291 of CM037784.1, read as the reverse complement.
GCAGGGATGTTCCTTGGGTGAACCTTCACGTAAGTTGCTAAAATAAACCTGATCCATGTGGAACTCTGTTTGCCATGGCAACGGAAAGAAAAAAAAAATGAAAACTTTAAAAATCATCTCCTTCAAAACTGTTGGCCAAATTTCAAAATATTTTGGTACAGATGTTCCTTGGGTAACACTATACCAAGATTGCTAAAATTATTCCGATTGGGAAAAAAAACATGGCCACCAGGGGTGGGGCTAATTTGCCTTATATGTATATAGTGAAATCTTTAAATGACATTTCCTCTGAAACCGTTGGACATAATTTGATTAAATTTGGCAGGGATGATCTTTAGGTGAAGCTTCACAAATTTACTGAAATTGTTCGGATCCGTACAAAAAAAAAGGACATACATGAGCGGAGCTAATTTGCCGTATACATGTATATATATAATGTGAAATCTTAAAACTACATCACCTCTGAAATCACTGGACAGAATTTGATTAAAGTTGGCAGGGATGATTCTTAGGTGAAGTTTCACAAAAGTTCCTACAATGATTCCAATCTGTAGAAAAATATGGCCGCCACGGACGTGGCTAATTTGCTTCATATGTATAAAGTGAATCTTTAAACGACATCTCCTCTGAAACCGATGGACAGATTTTAATTAAATTTGTTGGGGTTGATCATTTGGTGAAGTATAGCAAAAGTTGATGAAATTATTCAGATCCATAAAAAAAAAACATGGCCACCAGGGGCGGGGCTAATTTGCCTTATATGTATATAGTGAAATCTTTAAATGACATCTCCTCTGAAACCGTTGGACATAATTTGATTAAATTTGGCAGGGATGATCCTTAGGTGAAGCTTCACAAGAGTTGCTAAAATGATTCCAATCCGTAAAAAAACATGGCCGCCACGGGCATGGCTAATTTGCTTTATATGTATAAAGTGAACTCTCGAAATGACATCTTCTCTGAAACCGCTGGACAGAATTTGATTTAAGTTGGCAGGAATGATCATTTGGTGAAGCATAACAAAAGTTGCTGAAATTTTTCAGATCCATAAAAAAAACATGGCCACCAGGGGTGAGGCTAATTTGCCTTATATGTATTAGTGAAATCTTTAAGCTACATCTCCTCTGAAAACACTCAACAGAATTTGATAAATTTGGCAGGGATGATCCTTGGGTGAGCTTCACAAATTTGCTAAAATTATTCGGATCCGTACAAAAAAAAAGGACTTAAATGAGCGGGGCTAATTTGCCGTATATGTATATAGTGAAATCTTTAAACTACATCAACTCTGAAATCACTGGACAGAATTTGATTAAATTTGGCAGGGATGATCCTTGGGTGAAGCTTCACAAAAGTTGCTGAAATTATTCTGATCCATATAAAAAATATGGCAGCAAGGGGGCAGGACTAGTTGCCTTATATGTATATATTGAAAACTTAAATTATCTCTCCTCTGAAACTGCTGTACAGATAAAACTTTGCATGGATCATCTCCTTCAAAACGACTGGCCAGATTTCAAATTGTTTTAATACAGACAGTACTTCCTTGGGTAACCCTATACTCAGGTGAGCGACCCAGGGCCATCATGGCCCTCTTGTTATGCTACGTTGTTTACAAGCTATCATATTACAAATGATGTGGAATTCTAAATACACATGTACCGGATATCCAATGTCATTGTTCTCTAGACGACAAGCTATACGTGCACCTGCTTTCTCGTACCATCATTCTACTATAGTTAAATATGCTTGCATGACGAGCTCCTGTGACATTTTTTTTACGTATCTTACATTAATAAAATCGTTATATAATTTATTTAGCATTTTATTAAAGAAGTTTACAATGAACGATAAGTCTGCAACGATGCATAAGCGGGGAAATTATCGATGAAAATGCTAAAAATTAAATTTTGTGACATTTCGTCCATTATTTATTTCAAATAATGGAAGTCAGCTTCCACTTGGTTAAGAACACTGTATTTGAGCATGCCTTCTTCAGTTTCAGACCAGTTGTACGTATACATCTATGGGCGTAACTTACAAGCCAATATCTATGTTGCCAATGTCATCGCTAAACAAAAAAAGCTCTTTAGGTTCCAAAAACTATTAAAACAGAATATAACTAAACGGTTAAGTTATACGTTGGATGGGCATTTTGTTAATCTTATTCTAACACCGGATGTGAAACTTAAAAACGAACAAATACTCCATCCCAAGAAGTTCATACCATTATATGTGAGAAGTACTCGAGAAAATCATCTAAATGATGAGAAAGCAATTGGCAAGTTGAAGAAACAGTTACGAATTCCATCAAGTCTCATCATAGAAACATATAACAACGACAATGATCTTGATCCGGACCAGCATCATGATATGCGCGAGAGAATTGTTCAACAGATCAAGGCATTCATGCAAAAGGAGACATCAGTGGATGGAAAAAAGGAATTTAACATTAGTTCTGATTACTGCAGTTGCTGCACAGTGTCAACATGTAGTTAGAAGTTGCTCCACAATGTCAACATGTATTTAGATGTTGCTTCACAATGTCAACATGTAGTTAGAAGTTGCTATGTAGTAAGATGTTGCTCCACAATGTCAACATGTAGTTAGAAGTTGCTCCACAATGTCAACATGTAGTAAGACGTTGATCCATAATGTCAACATGTAGTTAGACGTTGCTCCATAATGTCAACATGTAGTTAGACGTTGCTCCACAATGTCAACATGTAGTTAGAAGTTGCCCCACAATGTAAACATGTAGTTAGATGTTGCTCCACAATGTCAGCATGTAATTAGATGTTGCTCCACAATGTCAACATGTTGTTAGAAGTTGCTCCACAATGTCAACATGTAGTTAGAAGTTGCTCCACAATGTCAACATGTAGTTAGAAGTTGCTCCACAATGTCAACATGTAGTAAGAAGTTGCTTCACAATGTCAACATGTAGTTAGAAGTTGCTCCATAATGTCAGTATGTAGTTAGAAGTTGCTCCACAATGTCAGCATGTAGTTAGAAGTTGCTCCATAATGTCAACATGTAGTTAGAAGTTGCTTCACAATGTAAACATGTAGTTAGATGTTGCTCCACAATGTCAACATATAGTTAGTTGGTTCGCACAGGTCTTGAAAAACCCTTAAATTTGACATTTGTCTTGAAAAACCCTTAAAAGCGAGATTTTTCATGAAAAGCCCTTAAAAAGTCCTTAAAAATTAAAGAAATATCTTGAAAAACCCTTAAATATGGAGTTTTCAATTTGACTAGTAGAAATGTTCGGTTAAGCATGCAAAAATTAAGTCATGCGCGAGCATTTTTAATTTATCAATATAGTCAGCATTCTACCGTGCCAAACCGCACTTCAAACCGCGCCATTTATGGATGCGGCCGGCTCGGCTAATCAACTTTACTCTCATAGACGCTTTACTGTATAGCGAAAGTTCAATAAGCGTCTAGTAAGTCACGTGATTTCAGCCATGCGGGAGTAAAACATCTGCCGTCTGCAAAAGGAAAGTGCAACAAGGAAACCGCTTTTAAAATGGGAAAGTGTGTTTTCAATCAAAAATGGTTAACGGACCCGCGATTCAGGGATTGGATTTGTGAATTTAAGGGCGATAAATGTTCGGCCAACTGCTTACTTTGCAACAAAATCATTGAATTAGGTAAGATGGGCGAGCATGCTCTTACGTCGCATATGAAGAGTAAAAAACATGCTTCACTTTCAAAAGGTCAAACATCATGTTGCACACCGATTGATAAAGCCTTTAAATCGTCAACCACGGACTTTACAATCCCCCCACCGCCGTCGGTCAACGATGCTACGATTACCCTACCCACCACTGCTGCAACAGGTTCGTCAAAAAATGAAAGTAAGATTGACATATTTGTTTCAAGAAATGATACATTAAAAGCTGAAATAATGTGGACATTACATACAGTGGCTCAGCATTGTTCATTTAAATCTAATGATGATGTTACCAAGCTCTTCCCCATAATGTTTCCAGATAGTCACATTGCAAAAAAATTCTCCTGTGGAGAAAGGAAATCCTCATACTTAGCTGTGTTTGGCATTGCTGAGCATGTAAAAAAAAACTTGTTAAAAACCATCCGTGGCTATTATTCAGTTATGTTTGATGAATCATTAAATAAATCTAGTCAGAACAAACAAATGGACATACATGTAAGATACTGGGATGAAACTACAAATGTAAGCTCACGATATTTTGGATCTCAGTTTATGGGCCATGCATCAGCAACTGACATGATAGAACATTTTGATGAGGCAGTTATTCAGAGTGACTTGGACATTAATAGAATGATCCAAATAGGAATGGATGGGCCCAATGTAAATTGGAAGTTCTATGATCTTTTGACTGAAAAACTTAAGAAATATTTCAATAGCAGCATACTAAATGTGGGATCTTGTGGGCTTCATGTTTTGAATAACAGTTTTAAGGCAGGGGCAGTTGCTAGTGATTGGAAAATTGACAGTCTGTTTAGCAGTATTTATTACCTCTATAAGGATTCACCTGCGAGAAGGGAAGATTTTACGAAAGTGAGCAATGGGGGGAAGCTGCCACTGAAATTTTGCAGTCACAGATGGCTGGAAAATGTACCAGTTGCTCAAAGAACACTAGAAATATGGCCAACATTAGTGCAATATGTTGAGGAAATGGAAAACAAGAAAAGCAAGCCTACTTGTAACTCCTACACTGTGTTAAAGCAGTTTTGTAAAGACAAACTGGTCATTGCCAAAATTGAATTTTTCAAGTTGATAGCTTGTGCTTTACAACAGTTTTTAACATTTTATCAAACTGATAAACCTGTTCTTCCAATGATGGCCAAGGATATATCTGTTCTCTTGAAAAATTTATTGAGACGTTTTGTGAAGCCAGAAGTTTTAACACAGTGTGTTACCCTAGACAAGCTTGCAGCAGTTGACATCTCAAACAAGGAGAATCTGCTAAATTACAAGAAGGTAGACATAGGCATCAGCACTGAACAGGCTTTGAAGGATGCAGGACAAATTTCTGACAGACAGATACTGGAATTTAGAATGAGTGCAAGAGACTTTCTTAGCAGTACTTGTAAAAAAATCCTGACAAAATGCCCCTTGGCCTACTCACTTGTGAGAAACCTGTCAAGCCTTGATCCAAGGGAAATTAGTAGTGATCCTGAACAATGTAAAGTTAACTTCAGAAAAGTCCTTGTGATTCTTAGAAATGCTGGAAAAGTTAATGAAGGCTGTGACACTATTAGTGACCAGTACAGTGAGTTTATAGAAACAACAGATCGAGAAATCTTCTTGAAATTCTCAAAACAGGTGGATCGTCTTGACACATTCTTTCATGAAAATATGTCAGCTCCAAATTATGACCAACTCCTTCCCTTAGTGAAAATGCTACTTGTTATGTCTCATGGCCAAGCAGTTGTAGAACGGGGATTTTCAGTGAATAAAGAAGTGGAATCTGTCAATTTATCAGAGAAATCGTTGGTGGCACAGCGTATGATATATGACTATATCTCTTACTGTGGTGGTGTTACAAAGGTACCAATATCAAGTGAGCTCTTGAGCTCAGTGGCCAGTTCAAGGCATAGATATGACTTATATTTAGAGGAGCAGAGAAAGAAGAAATTGACAGCGGAACAGACTCTTAAGAGGAAGAATGTTTTAGAAGAACTGGATGAATTAAAAGCCAAAAAGAAAAGACTCAGATCAGATATGGAAATATTAATCTCAAAAGCGGACAAGCTAGCTGAACAAGCAGAAAACAAAGGACAAATATCTCTGATAACACAGTCGAACTGTTTAAGGAAGAGGGAGAAGGAGAAAGAGATAAAGAAGGTGGAGTTAGGCATCAATCAGGCGGTGGATTCCCTTAAAAACTAAGGTAAGACAGTAAAGTAAAAAAGTAAAGTAAAAAAATAAAGTTGAGAGAGTAAAGTCGAAGTAGCATATTAAGATTTATGACAGGCCTTAAATTTGAATTTATGGCCTTAAAAAACCCTTGAAAAAACCTTAAATTTTGTCCCAAAAAGTTTGTATGAACCATGATGTAGTTTGAAGTTGATCCACAATGTCAACATGTAGTAAGAAGTTGCTCCACAATGTCAACATGTAGTAAGACGTTGCTCCACAATGTCAACATGTAGTAAGATGTTGCTCCACAATGTCAACATATAGTTAGATGTTGCTCCACAATGTCAACATGTAGTTAGAAGTTGCTCCACAATGTCAATATGTAGTTAGCATTTGCTAAACAATGTCGACATGTAGTAAGAAGTTGCTCCACAATGTTAACATGTAGTTAGAAGTTGCTCCACAATGTCAACAAGTAGTAAGATGTTGCTCCACAATGTCAACATGAAGTTAGATGTTGCTCCACAATGTCAACATGTAGTTAGATGTTGCTCCACCATGTCAACAAGAAGTTAGAAGTTGCTCCACAATGTCAACATGTAGTTAGAAGTTGCTCCACAATGTCAACATGAAGTAAGAAGTTGCTCCACAATGTCAATATGTAGTTAGAAGTTGCTCCACAATGTCAACATGTAGTAAGAAGTTGCTCCACAATCTCAATATGTAGTTAGAAGTTGCTCCACAATGTCAACATGTAGTTAGAAGTTGCTCCACAATGTCAGCACGTAGTTAGATGTTGCTCAACAATGTAAACATGTAGTAAGAAGTTGCTCCACAATGTCAACATGTAGTTAGAAGTTGCTCCACAATGTCAACATGTAGTTAGACGTTGCTCCACAATGTCAGAACGTAGTTAGAAGTTGCTCCACAATGTCAACATGTAGTTAGACGTTGCTCCACAATCTCAACATGTAGTTAGACGTTGCTCCACTATGTCAACATGTAGTTAGAAGTTGCTTCACAATGTCAACATGTAGTAAGAAGCTGCTCCACAATGTCAACATGTAGTTAGAAGTTGCTCCACAATGTCAACATGTAGTGAGAAGTTGTTCCACAATGTCAACATGTAGTTAGACGTTCCTCCATAATGTCAACATGTAGTTAGAAGTTGCTCCACAGTGTCAACATGTATTTAGAAGTTGTTCCACAATGTAAACATAAAGTAAGTAGTTGCTCCACAATGTCAGCATGTAGTTAGAAGTTGCTCAACAATGTCAACATATAGTTAGACATTACTCCACAATGTCAACATGTAGTTAGAAGTTGCTCCACAATGTCAACATGTAGTAAGAAGTTGCTCCACAATGTCAACAAGTAGTAAGAAGTTGCTCCACAATTCAACATGTAGTTAGAGTGTAATGTAGTTGCCCATGTCACATGTAATTGTAAATGTCCACATTATAAATTGTATAAAGTCTACATGTAAATGTTGCTCACAATGTCACTAAATGTCACAATTCACAGTAGTAAAAGTTGCTCCATACAATGTAGAATTGTCAGAATGTATAAAGTCACATTAGAGTATTGCTCCACAATGTCAATTAGTTAGATTGTCCAATGTCAAATAGTAAGAAGTTCTCCAATGCACATAGTAGAATTGCCCACAAGTTTTTTTTTTTTTTTTTTTTTTTTTTTTTTTTGTCAACATGTATGAGTTGCTCCACAATGTCAACATTAGTAAGAATTTTGCTCCACAATGTCAACATATAGTAGAAGTTGCTCCACAATGTCAACATGTATGTAGTTAGAAGTTGCTCCACAATGTCAACATGTAGTTAGAAGTTGCTCCACAATGTCAACATGTAGTTAGAAGTTGCTCCACAATGTCAACAAGTAGTGAGAAGTTGCTCCACAATGTCAACATGTAGTTAGAAGTTGCTCCACAATGTCAACATGTAGTTAGAAGTTGCTCCACAATGTCAACATGTAGTTAGAAGTTGCTCCACAATGTCAACATGTAGTTAGAAGTTGCTCCACAATGTCAACATGTAAGTTAAGATGAGTTTGCTCACAATTCAAATGTAGTAGACATGTAATGCAAGTATTAGAAGTTGCTCCAAAATGTCAACATGTAGTAGAAGTTGCTCCACAATGTCAGCATGTAGTTAGAAGTTGCTCCACAATGTCAACATGTAGTTAGAAGTTGCTCCACAATGTCAACATGTAGTAAGAAGTTGCTCCACAATGTCAACATGTAGTTAGAAGTTGCTCCACAATGTCAACATGTAGTTAGAAGTTGCTCCACAATGTCAACATATAGTAAGAAGTTGCCCACAATGTAACATGTAGTTAGATGTTGCTCCACAATGTCAGATCTTTATTGTAAGTATATAGAAGTTGCTCCACAATGTCAACATGTAGTGAGAGTAAGTTGCTCCACAATGTCAGCATGTAGTATAGAAGTTGCTCCACAATGTCATCATGTAGTTAGAAGTTGCTCCGCAATGTCAACATGTAGTTTAGATGTTGCTCCACAATGTCAACATATAGTTAGAAGTTGCTCCACAATGTCAACATGTAGTTAGAATGTTGCCCACAATGTCAACATGTATTTAGAAGTTGCTCCACAATGTCAACATGTAGTTAGATGTTGCTCCACAATGTCAGCATGTAGTTAGAAGTTGCTCCACAATGTCATCATGTAGTTAGAAGTTGCTCCGCAATGTCAACATGTATTTAGATGTTGCTCCACAATGTCAACATGTAGTAAGAAGCTGCTCCACAATGCCAACAGGTAGGAAGAAGTTGCTCCACAATGTCAACATGTAGTTAGATGTTGCTCCACAATGTCAACATATAGTTAGAAGTTGATCCACCATGTCAGCATGTAGTTAGATGTTGCTTCACAATGTCAACATATAGTTAGAAGTTGCTCCACAATGTCAACATATAGTAAGAAGTTGCTCCACAATGTCAACATGTAGTTAGAAGTTGCTCCACAATGTCAACATGTAGTTAGAAGTTGCTCCACAATGTCAACATGTAGTAAGAAGTTGCTCCACAATGTCAACATGTAGTAAGAAGTTGCTCCACAATGTCAACATGTAGTTAGAAGTTGCTTGACAATGTCAACATGTAGTTAGAAGTTGCTCCACAATGTCAACATGTAGTAAGAAGTTGCTCCACAATGTCAACATGTAGTAAGAAGTTGCTTGACAATGTCAACATGTAGTTAGAAGTTGCCCCACAATGTCAACATGTAGTTAGAAGTTGCTCAAAAGTGTCAACATGTAGTTAGAAGTTGCTCCACAATGTCAACATATAGTTAGAAGTTGCTCCACAATGCCAACATATAGTTAGAAGTTTCCTTACAATGTCAATATGTAGTTAGAAGTTGCCCCACAATGTCAACATGTAGTTTGAAGTTGCTCCACAATGCCGACATATAGTTAGAAGTTGCCTTACAGTGTCAACATGTAGTTAGAAGTTGCCTTACAGTGTCAACCTAGTTAGAAGTTGCCCCACAATGTCAACATATACAGTAGAACCTCGTTAAATCGAAGTCCTTGGGACCAAGCTGAAAACTTCGAAATAACGATTATTCGGATTAAAAATCCGATGGAAATTTTAGTTTGTGAGCGTGCATGTCTGCATTTTCATTACCGATGCATATTGTGGAAATCGTTATGCCATGAAAATCACCTATTAGGTGTACGTATATAATGTTTGCAAGTTAAAAAAGTAATGAAAATATATCATGATCTACTTAGATGCTTCTGATGAACATAATCATTCTACCATGTCAAACAATGATACATATTTTTACCGTCGATATGCTGCTTCAGGTAGGGTCGCATGCCGGTGACGAACGCTATGATATGGAATGTACTAAAGATCTGACACCTGGGTTTATCTTCTGGCACGTGCATATTATGCAACCTGTCAGACATCGATTAGCAATAATCAACATTTCCGGTGGGACACACGTTGCCCAACCCAATCTCAAAAAAAGGTGTGAAAAACTTGCCTGAGCCATCCCTCCAAGTGCCTCCGCAAAATAAACTGGGTTACTGACCCGGATACGAATGATAATAAGAACGATAATTAGTTCACGAAAATTTATGAAATTTGACTTCGAAATAAAAATTGAAAAATGTACATTAATTGCAACCTTGGGACCGGAATTTTACTTCGAAATAGCCAAAAAATCGAAATAGCGAAATTCGGATTAAACATTTTATTTTTAGTTAAAATAAGAAGGGAAGAAATCGGGACCGAAAATAAACTTCGAAATGGCGAGGAATTCGGTTTAATGATGTTCGGTTTGGCGAGGTTCTACTGTAGTTAGAAGTTGCTCCACAATGTCAAAAAGTAGTAAGATGTTGCTCCACAATGTCAACATGTAGTTAGAAGTTGCCCCACAATGTCAACATGTAGTTAGAAGTTACTCCACAATGTCAACATGTAGTAAGATGTTGCATTAAGAACATATATACAGCACTGTTTTCAAAGTATGAACTGAACCTTAACCATAGAAATAAACGTGTTTACCAATGGCAAGTTTTTATCGTTTTTAACAAGCGAAAAATATGTCAAAATTAGTATATCTATATAAATACAAAGCCTGCTTTTATAACTTTTATATGGTGGCACATATGACCAAACAGATTTGTTTCATTCCATTAACATTTAGAAATAACATTTTATGTGGTCAAATATTTGTTTCAACAAATTATTAGCTATATGAGAGCTATTGCAGTTGGCGTTGTAGCTTTTGGTTAAAGTTTTGCATGCAATACCTTATTTCAACCTTATATCTCAAAAACCATTCATGGTATTGAAAGTTTATGAATATGTTCAGGAGCATCAAACAAGCAAGGTAGATAGCTTTTGACAGAATTTAATGCAAATTTTGGCCTCTTTTTAACTTAGAAATTTTGGTTAAAGTTTTACATGCAATAGAAAATTTGGTTAAAGCTTTGCAAACAAGCTACTATCTAGCTTATATCTCAATAAACTTTCATGGTATTGACTTGAAAGCTTATGAATATGTTAAGGGGCATCAAGCAACCAGGTAGATAACTCTTTGACTGAATTTAATACAAATAACGGCCCCTTTTTAACTTTGAAATTTTGGTTAAAATTTTGCATGCAAGGTATATGTACTTTCATGCTTATATCTCAGTATCCAAGTTTTGGATTGTTATCAAACACCTTTAATATGTTAAGGAGTATCATACTTTCAAGATAAATAACTCTTATTTAAATATATTGCAAATTATGGCCCCTTTTTAACTAAGAAATTTTGGTTTAAGTTTTCCATGCAAAGAATTTCATACTTATATCTCAGTAACCAGGCATGAGATTGATTTAAAGCTTATTTGATATGTTCAGTGATATCATACTTTTGAGACAGATAGTTTTTAACTGAATATACCGGTAATGCAGATTATGGCCACTTTTTGACGTAGGCTTTTTGGTTTAAGTTTTGCATGCAATAGAAAATTTGATTAAAGTTTTGCATGCAAGCTACTATCAAGCTTATATCTCAGAAATTACTTACGGTATTGACTAGAAAGTTTGTGAGTGTGTTCAGGGGCATCAGAAAACCAATGAGGATAATTCGTTGACTGAATTTGATACAAAGTATGGCCCTTTTCTAATTTGAATTTGCATGCACAGTGTCTCGGTAACTAAGCATGGGATTGATTTTAGATTTCATAAACATATTCGGGGGTATCAGACTATCAAGGTTTATCATTTTTAGCTCACCTGAGCATAGCTCAGGGTGAGCTTTTGGGATACTTGATTGTCCGTCGTCCGTCAACAATTTTGATGTTTACACACTAGAGGCCACAATTTTGATCCAATCTTCCTCAAACTTGGTCAGAATATTTGTCTTGATGATATCTTGAACCCTTTGAAAATGGGTGGGGCTGGACAAAAAGTAGGTCAGTAGGTCAAATCTTAGAAAAATCTTACTCTCACACCAAAGGCCACAATTTTGATCCAATCTTCCTCAAACTTGGTCAGATTGATTGCCATGATGATATCTCGAACCAGTTTGAAAATGGGTGGGGCTGGACAGAAAAGTAGGTCAGTAGGTCAAATCTTAGAAAAATCTTACTCTGAGGGCAACATTTTTGGTCCAATCTTCCTCAAACTTTGGCAGAATGTTTGTCATGATGATATCTTTTGTGGATGGGGTCAGAAAATTCCTGAACATTGTTTCACCTTATCATCTTTATTCTTAAGCAATCTGTTTTGTACAGGCAATGAATGATACTTTTCTCAGGTGAGCGATCTAGGGCCATCTTGGCCCTCTTGTTAGCTCACCTGAGCACAACGTGCTCAAGGTGAGCTTTTCTGATCGCCTTTTGTCCGGCGTCCATGCGTCCGGCGTCAACAATTGCTTCAAACAACATCTCCTCCTAAACGGCTTGGCCAATTTGAAAAAAAAAATTTGCAGGAATGTTCCTTGGATGAAGCTCTACTAAAGTTGTATAAATGGTTCTGGTCCATTGCATAATTAGGTCACAGGATCTAAAAATAGATTTTAAAAATGCAAACTTTGAAAATCTTCTTCTGCAAAACTGCAAGGCCTAGAGCTTAGATATTTGGTTTGTAGCATCATCTTATGGGCCATTACTAAGATTGTACAAATCATAGCCCTACGGTGATAAATGCCCCCGCACCAGGGGTCACTTGTTTTACATAGAGTTATATAGGAAAATCTTTAAAAATCGTCTACTATGAATCCATTAGGCCTAGAGCTTAGATATTTCATATGTAGCATCATCTAATGGTTCATTACCAAGATTGTTCATATCATAGCCCTACGGTGATAAATGCCCCCGCACCAGGGGTCACTTGTTTAACATAGAGTTATATTGGAAAATCTTTAAAAATCTTCTTCTATGATTCCATTAGGCCTACAGCTTAGATATTTGGTATGTAGCATCATCTAATGGTTCATTACCAAGATTGTTCAAATCATGACCCTTTGGTGATAAATGCCCCCGCACCAGGGGCAACTTGTTTAACATAGAGTTATATAGGAAAATCTTTAAAAATCTTCTTCTATGAATCCATAAGGCCTAGAGATTAGATATTTGGTATGTAGCATCATCTTATAGTTCATTACCAAGATTGTACAAATCATGACCTTATGGTGATAAATGCCCCCGCACCAGGGGTCACTTGTTTTACATAGAGTTATATAGGAAAATCTTTAAAAAAAATCTTCTTCTATGAATCCATAAGGCCTATAGCTTAGATTTTTGGCACGTAGCATATGATCTAATGGTTCATTATCAAGATTTTCAAAATGGTGGCCCTTTGGAGATAAATGACGCCGCACTAAGTCTTCTCCTCTGAAACCATAAGGCCCAGTGCATATATATTTGGTGTGTAGTATTGTCAGGGCTAAAATGTTTAAGATTGAGTTATATCAGAATTCTTGTCTGTTTAAAAACCTTGTAATCAGTTGTAGCAATGGTACTCAGGTGAGCGTTTCAGGGCCATCATGGCCCTCTTGTTTTACTATTATATACAGGGTATGTGAAGGGCTAGAATTGAAACAGATTTCATTTGATATACTAACAAGCATTTCGAATAGTCGAGCATGCTTTACTCTGACAGCTCTTGTTCGATGTTCGCATACCTAACAAGGTTTGAAATGTGCAATTAATCTTGAGCCCGGGACTTCTAGCTTACCGTACGAGCCCTCTACTGATTGACATTGCAGAGAAGCGTAACAACACTAGATTCTCCAACATACAAATCTTTTCTCTGAAATTGACGTTTTTGTTTCACCTGCCTATTCATATTTAGAATTCATCCTCCCATACAGTTTGTCCCACTTTTCAGCATATTGAATAGCTCATTTCAGTCCAAATTCAAAAAATATTACATGTCCATATTTTCGCACTTTTAACAAGCTATGTGAAAAATAAGTTTTGAGCGTTTACGAGAGCCGTTTGCTAGTTAATGCTACGCGACAAACGTGTAAAGGTTAATTACTCATTACTCACCCAAAACAGGAAATGTAAGCATTGAAGGAACACTTGAAATATTTATTATGCTATTGAATCAAAAACTGTATATTTATTTTACTTTCAGCGAATAACTCGAGTCCTTAGTATCTCTATGATACATATTTTCATGTGCTACTGAATCGAGTTTATTTTGTGATATTCATGTTATGGATTGGCTTTATTTGTTTTAAATAATTAGAAATATATTTTGTTTGGCTCTTATTATTTGGTTTCGTTATTATAAATGTCTACAATAAATTACTTTATATTAAGAACCTCCCTTAGTTTATTCCAAACCCATTGGAAAGATATAAATCTTACAGGCTCAGGTTCAAGGGATGGGGTTGTCAGTCAGTCACATCTGCATTTATTTGTGAGATGGACTTCTCTCTCAGGAGTGATTATTATTGTCCAATCCAACGTTGTGTTTTTGGTATGTCTCCATTGGTATTTATTGCAAGCCAGCACGTTTAAAATACCCTCCTTACTTAGAAAGCATTCCGCTAACTGGCGTGGTGTTAATACAAAGAGCTGAAGTTTTTCAGTCTGAGTCAGCGTACATTTATATCTGATGTGAAGTGACTCTGTTTGATTTGGGCTTTGAGCTATACACATATGTATATTTAAGTTTAAGCTTTAAGTCTACTATAGGTTAGGACTGACATGTTGACTGCAACATTAATTGAACGTTGGTGATTTGTCCAAGACCAGTCATTTGTTGTAACAGTCATTTTTGAAATGGCCCTGTATATATTTCATATCTCCATTCTTTTTGCTAGGAAAGATATGAGAATTCTTATCATCATTAACTTCATATCTTACATAAAAATGTAATTACGGAAGTGCTGCTCGGTTTTGTTACACCACAAACTTATTTTTCAGGAACACATTTGGGACGAACGCACAAGCGTAGGCTCTTGGAAAGCTGTATGAATAAAGGTAACGTAAAAGTATTGCACTTTTTGTTATTTTAATAGTACATAACATACGCTCCGAATCAGTTTTTGCAGATATTCACTTTTCTTTTACAGTATGTATATGCATTTCAACCATTTGGAGACTATCAGTACTGCAATGTCACGCCATATATATCTGGCATAATACCACACCCAGTCACTTTATCCTGACACCGGGCCAACCAGTGCTTGGGCTGTCCAATATATATTTATGGCTGGGGGTTACAAGAACCATTTAAACGACTTGGACCAGATATCGTACCAGCGACCTCCTACTACTCTCGAGGCCAACCCCCCGCCAAAGAAACACAGTACAAATTGTGATTAATGCTCTGATATATGAATAGCGGCATTATTTAAGACGGCCGACACTGTGGGTCCTTATAACAATTACGGTGTGTTTGTGTCTCAAATATCCCGTCGAAGAGTAAAACCTATAATGATCCATACGTTGCCAATTTCGTAGATTCACTTGACTGTTTTATAGAGTTCGGTGATAGCTGCGATGACAGGAGGATGGGTCTGAATCGCTGTGACAGTATTCAGGATGCTGAAATAGACGAAGATAAGGGTAAGCATGAAATAGGCAAAAATGTTTTTTTATCAAAAGTAAGGTTTTTTTTCTAGACAGCTTCAGGTATAGACTATTTCACCAGAAGATCGACAATAATTCGCTGATTTAAACTGACCAATGAATGACTTTGAGAAAATCTCGAGTGTATATTTATTTCCCATTGAAATTGTGTAGAATTTTACACCAGCAGATTAGGTATTCGGGAAGTGCTCATTGATTTACATAGGTCTACGTCTCATTTCGGAGTGAATTGATCTATATCTTAAAAATAATTTTTGGTCATGTGTCTTTACTGATTTACCTTGTCAAATAACTTTTTTAGCTCACCTGAGCACAACGTGCTCATGGTGAGCTTTTGTGATCACCCTGCGTCCGTCGTGTGTCGTGTCTTGCGTCGTCAACAATTTGCTTTAAACGACATCTCTGAAACCGATGGACAGAATTTGATTAAACATGGCAGGGATGATCCTTGGGTGAATCTTCACTATAGTTGCTAAAATAAACTTGATCCATGTAGAACTCTGGTTGCCATGGCAATGGAAAGAAAAAAAATGAAACTTTTAAAAATCATCTCCTTCAAAACTACTGGCCAGATTTCAAAATGTTTTGGTTCAGATGTTCCTTGGGTAACTATCTACCAAGATTGCAAAAATTATTCCGATCCGTAAGAAATATGGCTGCCAGGGGCAGAGCTAATTTGCCTTATATGTACATAGTGAAGCATTTAGGCATCTCCCTGAAACCACTGGACAGAATTTGATTAAACTTGGCAGGGATGATCCTTGGGTGAACCTTCACAAAAGTTGCTAAAATAAACTTGATCCATGCAGAACTCTGGTTGCCATGGCAATGGAAAGAAAAAAAGCAAATTTTAAAAAACATTTCCTTCAAAACTACTTACTTGATTTCACAATATTTTGGTACAGATGTTCCTTGGGTAACCTTCTACCATGATTGCTAAAATTATTCTAATCTGTAAAAAGAAAATGGCTGCCAAGGGCAGGGCTTATTTATCCTTTATATAGTGAATCTGCTCCAAATCTACTGCCAGATTTTAAAATGTTTTGGCACAGATGATCTACCAAGATTGCTCCTTTAGAACAGTGGTTCTCAGGTGAGCGATATAGCGCCATCATGGCCCTCTTGTTTATGGTTTTCTTTCCTCCAGAACTTGTCTTGCGAATATATGTAAAACACTTAAACATGTTTGAATAATGTTATTTTGTAGAAGAGAATGGTTGTGCTCGCCAGACCTTGTCGGAAGATCCCGGTGAATATGAGATGAACATTTTCAGAGATACCCTCCGATCTGGCCAAGCGCCTTCAAATTACATTCCCGTAATTGTTGTCGGGAACGTACAAGCAGGAAAGACGACCTTGATTAGAAGACTTACTGCCATGAATGCTACTAAGGACATCGATGAAGTGGATCCTGAGTGCAGTCGCGTGACAACATGTTGTATGGAGAAAAATGGAAAGCTTGAATGGGAGACCGTTTCAGATGGTATCATCTTTCATTATTAGGAAGTTTCAAAGTTTACATGTACTGTAGTAAAAATAATTAATCTCATAAATATCAGACCATTATGGGCCATTACTGTTCTATAACCAAGATGAAAGAATTTTATCTGCATGGTTTATTTATAAGGTAACTAGTTGTTAGCTCACATAAGCACAACGACATTCGTCAAAGAGAGTGGAACTTGTATTTTGACAATATATATAGAAATCATATAATTATTTTACAGAATGTAGTGGAATTTGACCAAATGCTTATATATTGATTGCTAAAAAGTACAATGCATGACGCCATTGGAAAATAAGTCGCCCAGGGGTTACGGCTGGTCACTTCGGATGGTCAAAACTTGAATCTTACTGATGTATTTGGAAGCAAGGTCAAATCTAAAGTTAAATGTTATACATTTTGGAGGCTGATAATGCTTAAGTGAGGAATATTGGGCCATATATGGCCCTTTTGTGGGTTATAGTGTTATCTTAACTTCACAAATATTGATCAATTGTCATTAAAAGGTGTTTCATAAAAAGATTTTGAAATTTATTTCATCATCTTATATTACATGCATTTGTGATATTAATGGGAAGATAGAACTTTCTACCATAGGACAGAGTGTTGTTTTGTTGTTGTTGTTGTTTGTTGTTTTTTGGGGGGGTGCTGCTGTTGTTGTTTAACGAAGATAGGCAGGAAACAAATAGTAATAATAATTTTAAATACACAAAGCTTACCTTGAATTTTATTACACCAATTGTGTGGTTTTTTGTTCCTTCGAAATATTTATTTTATTAATAAAATCATTAATATTATTCATTAACACTGTAACTGATATGTTTTGTTTCTTGTAACTCTATTGTAAAGATGTAGTCTTGGCCGAAATAAATTGAAAAAAATCACTTCCTGGAATCATCAATATTAAGCAACATGCATAAATGTACATATACATGTTTAACTTACCATGTCAGATATAGAAAATATTTGAAGTACTGAATAATTTGTTCAGTTTTACATTTCAGATTTTCGCGAAGAATTGAATATTCAAATGATGGCTCAAGCGATGAGAAATGTGACCGAGAATGCCATAGTACCTGATCAAGTTTTCAACACGGAAGTCGAATGTAAGAAAGATGCTCTTGACGATGATCTTGAATTTGGATCTGCTGAACTTGATGAAGAAACCTCAACTACGGATTCAAAAAGCACATCAGACAGTTATACAAATGTCTTACGGAAAAAGAAATACATCCAACGAGTAATAAGGAGGTATAACCAAGACACTGATGATAAAATGTATGTATCGTATTTGGAATACGGTGGACAGTCCACGGTGGCTTGTATCAATCAGCAGTTTCTACCACCTTCAGCTGTCTACATATTGGTCATAGACCTGAGTTTAGACCTAGGTGTAAAATTATCGGACAGTCAACGTGAGCGACAAAAAAAATCAGAAAGGACCAACTGTATTTTGAAAGAATACACACTGGAAGGTAATCTTTTCAACTCACATTAATTATTTGAAGTATCATTAGAATATTTGACTTGCAGACACAAAATATGTTATTGAATTTTCTGTTTCAAATATTTATTTACTTACACGGTTCAGGTTCTATCTAAGTTTTCAATACTTGGGTTTACAAATATATGCATATAAGCTCTATTTTTTCATTTATGCCAAACCTTTCCTTTCTGTAATTAATAAATGGTTATTCAAAAACAGGACAAACATTGAGGCAAATATGAATTTACAAAGGCCTTCGTTTCGTAGAAATTAAATATGGTCGAATTTTTCAAATGGCTTCTGTTTTATGATTTAAATGTTAATAAACTCATGGTTTTGGAATGAAACCGTAATTTTTCTTTTTTGGACAATCAGGTTTTGGAATTCCTCAATTCAGAAATATGCAATTCAGAAATATGCAACCGATGGCGAAGATATGCCAGCACCATTGATTGTTGTTGGAACGCGCAAAGACTGTATTTCGGAACCAGAAGAAAAAATACGACGTATTAAAGCCATTCTGGAAGATGACGACATCAATATATTCCTCATTGATGAAAATTGTGACTTAACAGATCTCCGAGATCAAGTACTTGAGAGTGGACGTAGAATAATGGAATGCAGGATTCCGGCACAGTGGATTGAACTGGAGGAAGAACTGTTTCAGAGAGAACTGTCAGGGTCTTTTCTTGTAACATTTAAGGATATCATCGCAATAGATAAAATGTCAGATGTCCCGATGAATGATAAAGCCAGAATTGAAAACTTCCTTGATTTTCTACACCAGAGAGGCTTAATCATATATTTTCCACGGATGGACGAATCAGCAAACATTCTTATGACTCCAGCAATTCTGTTTTCATTTATTAAACATCTGACCTACAAAGCAAATTTCAGCAGTAAAGCAGGTAATATCAATCTCGTTGTCATAAGGAGAGTTGTAGATCTGCTAGAGAAGGAATACAACAAAAAACTGGACTCAGATCATTTATTGCAGATACTCACACACCTCCATGTTGTCATCAAATGGCAACAAAGTAGCGAAATGTTCATGCCGCACTTACTGCGGGAAATGCCTGAAAATAAATCAGACGATACGATTGACTATGCCCCTACAATAGAGATTCAGTTTGAAGAGTGCCATATGCATCCAGCCTTATTTTACCAATTTGTAAACTCGCTCCTGGAGTATCCAAAAATTAGAAAATCCCCTCGTCCTGAGCTATACAATTTGTTTGCAAGACTTTACATTTACAGCAATACAACATATCTGGAACTTTCATGGAAGGCATCAAGCATACTG
>CM037784.1:46627457-46677457 GCA_021229015.1 Solen grandis | reverse complement strand
TGTGTAATATTTATTAGGGCTTCATATATACTGCCTGGTACTTCAGTTATTATGCAATGAACTAGATTTCTCCTAAACAATGAAACAGGATCAGTGTGTTTTTCAACGCCATAAAAAAGGGCATCAAACTTAATGAAACAAATACTTGTATAAATATTTTCACTTCCAATAAAGGGTATATACACCTTTTCCTTAATTAATTTTGTACAAACTCTCTCCACACAAATTTATCTTAGATTTAAATATTGATCCTCATCTATGCAAAACATCTTTTACTGTCCAAATTAATAAGTTTATTACTAATGATATCAAGTGTTTTTATTTTTTTTTAATTAAGTCAGCAGTCTACAGTTGGTAGATGTCTTAAATCTGACATCAAATTCATATAGGTCCGACCAAAGGCTATAAAATCATCAGTAATTCAACATTTTAAAGGCTTTCTCTCCCATTCAATTCCCAGCATACTACAGTGTCAAGGTCACAGTAACAGGAGCTGATCTCCTAAAGTAATTAACACACCTCAATAAAATCGGCCATATGAATTCACAAAATCATAAAAATGCCACCTGCCATAATTTTATTTCATACACCTGATTTATAGGGTTATACTCGGAGGTGTTACAATTAGCAGGGGCCCTATTGTGTAAGGTCAAGGTCCCTCCCTCATCTACATGTCGAACTCCAGGCCAGTCTGTGTTCAGGGAGAAATTATTGTTTTTATTGCATTACAGATTCCTGGTGATCCTATTCATTTAAAACATGGTGTTCCACGCCAAATACAGGATTTATCGGAGATTATTAAAAGAGAAGAAGTTAATTTACAAACATAATTGCCCTTTTTTTTTTCTTTCTCTCTCAACTATGTCTCTATTTCAGAGTTTTAGAAAACTTCAAAAAATTATAGTAAGAGCTTCTTGTGAGAAGAATATTTTTTGACATCTTGATGAGAAAATTGTTTACAGAGTCAAACTTTTTTTCTAAGAAATACAATAAATTTTAGGAGGTACAAAATATCTCCTCTACTAAAAAAATCAGGTGACTATTAAAATATCTGTGCTTCATCATTTTAATTACAAGAAATAAAAATGACATATTATATTTATTGAAAGTTACCTTAACAAAACAAGTTGATATAGATATTCACATCTTTGTAACCTTTATCCATAAATACAAAGCAGATTCTTCACAACATTGTCTCAAGGATCCAAATCTAGCAGAAGTTATATCATTAGAATGGACTACAAGTATATGTAAGACAATATCAGCCAATGACTTGACTATTTGAGTTTACCGTCGCTTCGACAGTATTTCAGTCATATAGCGATGCCCGGCTAATTACAGGTGGAGGAAGACCCCGAATGCACAAAGGCGGACAAGTAGAACCACCGACCTACTGCAAGCCAACTGGAAGGCTTCCTTACATGAAAATCTGAATGACCCTGCTGGGATTCGATCCCACACGGTGAGGGGCTGAGTGAGGGCCAGAGTCAGAGACGTTACCCTCTCGGCCATGGAGACCCCTGATCAGCCAATGAATGATTTGGTGTCAATGGCATGACACTAGTTATACTGGTCTTTACATTATTATTGAGTGTTGTATAATAGATCTACACTATAAATTGTGATTTTATGTTGATATCCATGTTATAATAGAGTGTATAGTAATAGATCTACACTGTACAGCATTATAATGGAGCATGTAATAATGGATCTACACTGTACAGCATTATAATGGAGCATGTAATAATGGATCTACACTGTACAGCATTATAATGGAGCATGTAATAATAGATCTACACTGTACAGCATTATAATGGAGCATGTAATAATGGATCTACACTGTACAGCATTATAATGGAGCTGTGTAGTAATAGATCTATACTGTACAGCATTATAATGGAGTGTGTAGTAATAGATCTATACTGTATAGCATTATAATGGAGTGTGTAGTAATATATCTACACTGCACAGCATTATAATGGAGCATGTAGTAATGGATCTACACTGTACAGCATTATAATGGAGTGCATAGTAATAGATCTACACTGTACAGCATTATAATGGAGCATGTAATAATGGATCTACACTGTACAGCATTATAATGGAGCATGTAGTAATGGATCTACACTGTACAGCATTATAATGGAGCATGTAGTAATGGATCTACACTGTAAAGCATTATAATGGAGCATGTAATAATGGATCTACAATGTACAGCATTATAATGGAGTGCATGTAGTAATAGATCTACACTGTACAGCATTATAATGGAGCATGTAGTAATGGATCTACACTGTACAGCATTATAATGGAGCATGTAGTAATGGATCTACACTGTACAGCATTATAATGGAGCATGTAGTAATAGATCTACACTGTACAGCATTATAATGGAGCATGTAGTAATGGATCTACACTGTACAGCATTATAATGGAGTGCATAGTAATAGATCTACACTGTACAGCATTATAATGGAGCATGTAATAATGGATCTACACTGTACAGCATTATAATGGAGCATGTAGTAATGGATCTACACTGTACAGCATTATAATGGAGTGCATAGTAATATATCTATACTGTATAGCATTATAATGGAGTGTGTAGTAATATATCTACACTGCACAGCATTATAATGGAGTGCATGTAGTAATAGATCTACACTGTACAGCATTATAATGGAGTGCATAGTAATATATCTATACTGTACAGCATTATAATGGAGTGCATAGTAATATATCTACACTGTACAGCATTATCATGGGGCACATTGTAATGGATCTACACTGTACAACATTATAATGGAGCGCATAGTAATATATCTACACTGTACAGCATTATCATGGGGCACATTGTAATGGATCTACACTGTATAACATTATAATGGAGTGCATAGTAATATATCTACACTGACAGCATTATATGGGGCAATGAATGGTGATAACATTATAATGGAGCGCATAGTAATCTATGCTCTATTATAATTACTTTGACAACAAGAAAAAGAAAAAACCTGAGGACCATATTAACAATGAAAATTTAATAATACCATTTAATGTATTACTCTTTATTTTCTTCTTTCCATTTCTCTCTCTCTCACTATCAATTTAGAATGATTATTTGATTGAACTGATACTTTGACCTACAGGAAGGTCATGAATTAATCTACTTGAGATTCAAACCTACAACCTTCAAGTTCTAAATCGAATACCCTAAAACTAAGGACATGGCATCACATATCTAGGCTACACTGGATTTCCAATTCATATTAAAGAATATATTCATCATTTCCAGTTAAGAAACCATATCCCAAATATTGTTATATATATACAGATATGTTAATATACACATAACAGAATAATTTTCATAATATATACATTATAAGAGAGACGAGAATATCTATAACCTTCATTCACACCAACCTCAGATTCTCATCCCAGCAGTATAAAGTGAAACCCATGTAATATCCCACCAAGTTATCAGATTTTATTGCCCTATTGACCTATATCTGAGGGTGCTTAATTATTATAGGTGAGAAAATACTGGTGTTTTATGACAGTTTTCTTAGTAGTTGTCATCGACAGATAATCATTTTATCCATCTATAACCTGGTGAACACCATGATTCATATTTCATCATATCTAAATTAAGTAGAGATACTTACATACATCATGCCAAACTACATTTGTGACTAACTGTAAACAATATGTGCCATCAAAGTGTTTGGAGAATATTTGCAATGTTTTACCCTGCACCTCAAGAAAGCTATCAAAAAAGTCACCTGTGAAAGTAATTAAAGCCTGCTCAGGTAGCTGCTGGCTGATCAGGTTTTACTGTATTCACTAGACCTCAAACATTTGTAAAGTGAGAAGATAAATCAATGACAATGTTAACAAAGAAAATGCATTTTGACTAATACCATTTCTCACTGGTTTTAATAAACATGAAATTTTGTTTTGAAATAAAGTTTTTAAATGCCCCAGTAAATTATATGAGGATAAATCAGGTCTATTTACATTTTTTAATCTCTAAAATCACCAAAAAGTTGTTATGCTGACAAAATAAGTTTGAAAATTAAATGCCATTCAAAATACTGTGTTAGATGGTTCAAATATTTTGCTCTACAGATTTGATAAAAAGAACTAGAGCTGTCATTAAAGGTGATTAATACCCCCACAAAATGCTTTGATACAGGAGAAGCCAGACTCCAGGCTGAGCATAAAAAAGAATCTGTATACATAGTATATTAGTTATTTAAAAGCGTAAGGTTACAGTTTCTGGACACTGCACTTCTTGTCGCCATCTATTTACATTTTAAGTTTCAAGTAAATACCATTTATAATATTTAAGTTATGTTCGGGACAAGAAAAAAAAAGCAATTTAACAAAGGGAGATAATTAAAAAATGGGACCAGGACAATAACTCTGCAATCCTTGAGATAACTCAAGTGAAATTAATGACAGGCACCTCTCCACCTGATTATCAATGCACACAAAATTTGAAATGAATCAGTAAAAAAATGTAGAAGAAGTTCGTGTCACAAGATATTAAAATCAGGGGAAATAAATCTGAAATCCTTGAGATAACCCAAGTGAAATTAATGACAGGCACCTCTCCACCTGATTATCAATGCACAAACAAAATTTGAACTGAATCAGTAAAAAAATGTAGAAGTAGTTTGCGTCACAAGTTTTTGGGATGGAGGGACAGACTGACAAACTAACAGACCAACAGACAGACAGACTGACTCCTATATACCTCCTCTCAAACTTTCTTTGCGGGGGATATAAAAATCATGGCTATCCACTTAAAATAAATAACACAACTCAGAGTACTGCTAAAATATTTCCACATTTCTGCCTATTATGAACAAGCAATAAATATATGAAGCAATGATTTAATATTTGCTATAATAACTTGGATTGTTTTGATTTAGTCAACAAGACAAGTTGTCGATGGGGTCCAATATAAGCACGGGCATTCTCTAGAAACATCTCTCGACAGGCGCATCTCGTTCACACTCTCCAGATCCGAAAATGACAACCGCAAATGTACAACATAGAATATCATTGGGAAACCTGAGCAGATGAAAATCAGTTTTATATGCAGATGAGGGCCTTGCTTCCCTCATAATTATGGTCCGGATAGACGCTGACTTGATTCTATATGCCATGAGTCAAAACTTGGGTGACATGCATCGAGATATGAAGCGTCTTGCATCTCTATCAGTCGTCAGAAGATTTGATGCATTTTTTATCATTATTTTTTTCCTGTATCCATGCATTGCATGCATCACAGCATTATTCTTTGGACTCAGCGTTAGAAAGTAGTTCTTCTGGAAAATTGATTAATTTCAGAAAAAGAAAAGATACAATTACTTTTACAATGTTAGATTTACAACGTTTATATACTTTAAAATGTATTGTGTCAGCCTTGTCACACATTTCCAAGAGATGAAATCTTCATATTTTGTTTTCTATCTATGTAGTTTGCTTCCACTATCATTGGAGAGACTATTATTAATTAAGACAAAAGTTCAGTTCTATTAAAAATCGTTTGAATAAAAAAATAAACATAATGGCTATTTATACATTTCTTTTGTAAGATACTATTTTCTCTTTGATATTGACCAATATGACTTTATGTGACGAATGATGATATAAATATAAAGCAACTTGTAATGATATTTGGAAAAAAATACTGAAAATTCTTCTTAATTATTCTATGTCACTGACCCCAAATTACCGAGCTAAACCAAACAATGATGAAACAATTACACTGACAATTTGCAAAATGAAATGCATTAGTGATGAAAAACTGCACCAATTATCTTTTAAAAAAAATATCCTTCCAAATACTCCATAACTCGACCATTATGAATCATAAAGCCAAGAGGCCCAGTGCAGCAGGGTTCTCCGGTTCCTTTACCATATGGCATGGCTATCACTGGCCCTCACTTGGGGCCCGTGGGCAGGGGCCATTACCGGCTGCATTAGCCCTGTAGACCCTTCACAAAGGCATAAAAAAGCTTGGGGTTCAATCTGATATCCCTTCCTGAGTGGAAAACACAAATGCTGACTTCTTGAGTTACAGGATTTTTCTCAAGTTTTAACAGTCTTAACTTACAAAGTCTGGGACTCCGTCATTATGATATTTCTATGCTGCAGACTGTCTGGTAACCTGCAAGCATGGCAGCCAGACCCTGTGAGCAACAAGATACTAATGTTAGACAGGGCTACAGCAGAAAGGGTCTCCATAGTGATAGACTGCTGATTGTGTCATACAGACAGACAGACAGACCCTTGGTACTGATTAAATGATTAGAATGCATAGCATCACAGTGTGAGCAACATTACCAAAATAATTTACACTGGAATGAATTTAATTAAACTGACCAATATAAATGTAGCTGGGAAATCTTTGAAAATAGTTCCATTTGAATATCAGAGATTGTGTATGAATATGGATATTTGCATATTTTTTCTAAAAAAAAAAAAAAAAAGATTAGATTACCAGTCCAAAATTCAATACTCTAAATGAAGATCAAACTGTGGATTTTTGAATAAAAGTCTTTATACTGACTTGTTTAAGTGGCTGCTGAGGTAACAAGGCTGTTATTTTACATACACAAACAATGGATCCTCGCACAGAGGTACATTCAACATAAATCTCAGATTGAATTTGCATAATTTCAAACAAAACCTACTGTCTGCTAGATTTATGCAAACAGGAGGCATGCTCCTGCATAGACAAAATATTCCATGCAAACAACAAAAGCAGAAACTGGCTTTTTGCTTTTTCACAAAAGCCATAAAATTCAGTGCCATTTACCATTTTGTTTTTTTTTATTATTTTATATCTGACAGTTTCCAAAAGCTTTGTCTACATCAAGCCAAACGAAACATTACTTAAGATTTACAAAAGACTTTTTTACAGCCCTTTTGGAACATCTTGTTTAACAAGCAGACTAAAGACGTAAAACCATATTTGATAATATGCAAAGCTATCCATCAGTTTATGACCACAATCAGGCCGACAGTGCCGGATAGGATTAAAGCTTCTTGTCCAATCCAGATTCATTTAACCTCGAACCACCTCTCGACCATAACTCTCACAGACACTCTCTTTAATGTTAGATGATTCAGACCCAGCTCTCTGGAACAAGAAAATACAGCTGCTATAAACCATACATAATTTCCAGCTAATCATAAATCCCTATCATTGATTTGCTCTGCGGACAATATGTATTCCCATCTCCCCAATATTCTGATAATTTCTGAGCCCATTCCGGCCAATGACACCCTGCACTAATCGCGCCATAGAGAGTTAGAGACCCTAAAACTTAGTCACATGATTGGTTGTAAAGATGTGCAAATTAAGATTGTAAAATTAAGATCAATGTCAGCTTCAGTGGTCATTTCCCGCTGAAGATTAACGGCTCGGATATTGGGGTGTGACAGCATCGGATGACCTGTTGGAAGCAATGGTCAGTGCAGGCGGTGGAGATATGGTGACATTATCCAGGACAATGTGCCAGATCGGACAGCCCCTGTTGTGTGAGCAGAATGAATAGCCACAAACAATCATCCAATTAGGGAGCCGTCAGACTCTGATGTACATGTCTGACTAATGCAATCTGGGATACATTGCACACCAATATTTGACCACAACTGGTTCCTGGCATCAAGTGTGATGGTCAAGTCTGGTGATGTCAGATCTGGTACTGAACCTTCATCTGTAAATTTTGTATCTTCCAACTTATAGAATTCTCAAACTAAAAAGCTAATTTACCAGATGAAAAGAACATACTCTACCACTATGAATGTTAAAGCTGAAATAATTTCTATCCAAAAGTCATTGATTTTCCCTAAAATGAAAAATCCAATGTAGGATGTGAATTGTGTGTTGATAATCTCAACCAGGACCTTTCAAGGTAATGCAATGAACAACTTAATTCTTAATTTCACCCTTTTAACCCATTGGAGACTAATTATTTAGGTTAACTGCTTATGTACTTTTTGGAGTGAACTAGGTCAGCAGTGATCACAAAACATCCTAATACATCTATTGGATAATCTCAATATATCTGTTATCATTACAATACAAGAAAGTAATATTTAAACAGCTAGTTAATTATGCAAACTCTGTGTTCAATTGTTGAACTATTCACATTATGTAAGATTTACAAGTTCAGACTTCTGATGTATCAGAGGGATTTTCTTGTCATCAGTTTTTGAACAATTTAAAGCAAGTGAACACAGAGGAACATCAAGGAAAGACGTATCTGTGTCGTGTATCCTGCCGACCTTTACATGGAGGTGACAAACATGCAAGATCAATTAACGTTGGAACACCTGGGATTAATAAACATGACACATGAATGAAGTTTATCTTTTTACAAATTCAACTATTTTTGTCTTTAAGATAGTTTACATGTAATCAGTATTCTAACTTCACTTCGCAAGGTTGCATGAGCACTTTGATATACCTCTGTCATATTTCTTAATGATATGCTATGACCAAAAGCCGTATAGTAATAAAGAGGAATTGAAAGTTCTTTACCTTAAGGAACAATCAACTTTTGTGAGTTATGAAATATGATAAATTATGAATAGCTCTTTGTCAAAGACATCCTGATACATAAGGATGCTATGATAAAGAGACATCAGTCATGCATAACATGCAAATCCTGTCAAATACAGTGTAGCTCTCTACATAGCATTGAACAGATGAAGGATGCTGATGCTGCTTTTGAGTCAGATCCCACTTGCAGACATCGGAGTTCAACATACAGGAATGTAAGGAGAGCTGTCTAACTTAGCAGGCATGCTCTACATGTTTCTGTGAGACATATTTTAAACCTAGCTCATTATGAAATCAACTAATTGTTCAAGAGACTGCGTCAAACTGTCTGCCTAGGCCAGATCCCCTGGAACCAGCTACACAATTATTTTGTTTCCTTGTAATTTTGAAAAAAACACAAGAGATTCACAGTGCAGCTATTGGGAAAGACAAATTACATGAATATCGAATTAGGCAAAATATGGTAAGCAATATTAATTGGAGTTGTCAATCAAGCGATACCAGTCATGTGGTTTACAACTGGCCAGGGATTTGGACGGTGCATGATAACAAATTTGATTTCCTGTTCCTGGAAGATCCATAGGTTCGGTATGAATATTGCTTCTGTAGGGACCCATCATTGGCAAAATGCTACATGTGTTTTATATGATGAAAAATGAATGCTCCTTTGTCTTTCTTTTTTCTTTCGTTTTTTTTCCCCCTCTTATTTTCAAGTTCTCTATTACCAAGAATATTCATGAATTCTTCTATTTTAAGATAATGTAAAAGAAATATGAGCTTAAAAAGTGAATAAAAAATGAGTTTAAAAAAGAAAAAAAAGTTTTAATTTAATTTACTAAAGATGAAACTGTTATCTTATGTTAAGATGGTAAAAGCCATATTCCTATCAGATCAAATCATTTCCTTTAATTGACTTATAAATACTTAATTAACCATGGTTTACCAATTACAATGGTTTAACAATGAAGCCCTTATTTAATTAGTAGTTCACAAATTTCACTTTCATGGCCTCACCATGGTTAACCAATAATTTTCCAAGATAGAAAATGTTAAACAGCACCTTTATGGACATTTTTCAATAGAAAACTATCTGATATGAATATACATTGACCTTATGTTTACATGGTGTAATTACTATCAACGTATCAAATAATGATTTGGAGACATAATCTGTTGACACTTAGGAAGTGTTCAATATTTCATTTAATACACAGGTCATTATACTTGATTACAAACATTTTCTTCATTCATTAGCGAGAGCTCATATTTTAAAACGTATAGCCCCATATTGATATTTTTGTTAATACAATATTTTTTTTGCAAATGAAACAATTCAATACCCATAGAAATATAACCATTGTCTAGATGTGAATATTTCATGTTTGAGACCTCAATATTTCTGACAGCCTCGAAAGTATTCCACGGATAATGAAACGTTTTAAAATGAAGGAATTATTTCACCTGTCAATATGTATGATGGCAGAACCAATTACAGGCATACAGAAGGGTCCCTGGAAAACGTAGTATGGATTTTACACAGCATCGAAACACCTGTAACTGGATCTCTACTTCCCACCCTCGCTCCAATTTCCATTAATCACTTCAATTATGATACAATGATTCATGCATTTTTTCCCTGATTCCAAAGAAAAAAATGAATGTCAAGTACTTGAGCTAATGGACATGGATGATAATCGTGGTCAGACGACATGTGATGCATCTCAGCCCCATAAATCCTCATACAAAAGTCATACTATCAGCTAGGACTGTGCCGTTAATTTGTTCTTTCTCGAAAAAGTAAACACAGTGAGAGAGATTTGATTGATTAAGAGCATGTTTCTTTTGGTAACTTATAGATTTAAATCATATCATGCCTAATTGATCAGAATTGCAAGTTAAACAATGGAAATTTACCAA
Organism: Solen grandis; assembly: GCA_021229015.1. Lineage (NCBI taxonomy): Eukaryota > Metazoa > Mollusca > Bivalvia > Adapedonta > Solenidae > Solen > Solen grandis. The sequence goes on along the minus strand of CM037784.1, from coordinate 46,666,956 downwards.
CTTAATACAGTCTGTACTCCAAGCAATCAAGCCCCAAGTGTTACTTTGATACCAGCCTGTTTGATTGATACGGTCTGTAATCAAGAACCTATTGAACATGCTGTAAGCTAGGTCACTAACAATTTACTGTTTTCCATCATGAAAGTTCACTAGGAATCATCATTAAAAGATAATATTCAATCTCAAATTACCACAAGTTTTGTCATTCATGCCTTTAATGCCCTGATGTTAGAAATAAAGGAATGCATTTAACGAAATGTCTTAAAATTGGGACAGGAAGATATCGGGTATTATTTCTTTATTTATAAACTTGGGTCTTTAAAAAATATCTGCAAAACATATCAGTTTTGAAATTTGACCAGACTTTGCATATGTCATTACAGAGAGTAAATCTAGAAGGACTTAAACCCAAAATTTCAATTTGACAACAGTCCCTGCTGTAACCCTGGTAACACTAACACACCCATGAGCCCTGTATGACTATCAGCTTGTGCCATCAGAAACTGTCACTATATGTATTCCAGAGTCCCGTGTAGTGCTGCTCTCGCTCCTTGCTTGCATTCCGGTAAAAGCTTTCGAAATGTTTGAAAGAAAAAAATGGGGAAATTATGAAGATAGAAGTGTGTTACATGTCTTGAAAGATAAATTTAATCCTCAAAGGGGTTCAATTTAAGCAGATATAAAAAAAAGATCCAGTATTAAAGAGACAGGCTTCATTAGAGATGGATGCTGGGAGCCACGGAGGACAAGACCAATGACTGCATTAGAGAAACCTGCTGCAAGTGTTGAACATTTGATTCTCCATTGAAAACCACTTTAGATTCATCAAGAGTTCCCATCCAGGGGCCTGACTCAATTATCAGGAAGACAACTGTAGAAACAGTCAGCCGACCTCCTGGGAGTTTGGTTCATCCTACCACACATCCTGACACTAGCTCTCCATCTTTACTCTAGTTGTGTCACTTTTCTGTCATCCTTTTCCCCCCAACAAGAACTATCAAATTATGAGGTTATTTTTTTATTAACAATATCACATTATCTACTTCCTTTTACTTTTCTTTGACCTCAATCCCCCCTTTGTCTTCAGTTCCCTTGTTTCTATCATTTCTCCACCAATTTTCTTCCATCTCTCTATGTCATTAATTAATTTTTCCATTTACTTGCATGATAATGAATCCTGTTCTTCATTGTAAGTATTTTAAATTTCAATCTTGTTCTTCATTGTCAGTATAATTTCAAATTTCTTTTCAAAATGTGATTTTATCAAATAAATGAATAAAGAGAACTATCTAGACAGACCTAGTACATAACAGCAAATAGAACCGTGAAACTGAGTAACTTACAGACTGATCAAGTTTTATAATATCCAAAGGTGAGAAAAATTGCTGTAAGTCTGATCTTGGTTTTCTAAGGTATGCAGTGGTGTACCATATGTCCTATGGCATCTGCGTGAATGTCCTGTTCTCCAGTAAACCTGCATCTGACTTTTTAAGCACTGCTAACCAACATCTTTATTCATTAACCCTTTGCCCTATGAGTATTCATGTAAAACTGAATATTACAAATGAAATGATTATTACAAATGAAATGAATATTATGAATATTACAAATGGAATGCATATTAATTTATTGAACCTTAAAATGGTATAATAACTATGAAACAATGGATTTTTCTTTGGCATGCTGTATATTTGCAAAATAGGAGACCTTGATAAAAGCTGTCTGATCTTGGTCTGCTCTGTTTGTCATTGTGTCAAAATGAGACAATATGAGGTAGAGAGTTCAGTAAAGTTATGAAGAATTGAAAAAAAGGTGAAAACCACACATTATTTAGGGGAGGAGAGATGATTGACACAATACAGAGGGATGGTTCTTTGACCTGCTATCAACCTTCACTGTGTCTTATTCAGGGTTTAAAATATTAATTAAGATCAAATATTGGATAATGAAATGAACAGGAAATGATATTTCAGGTCATAATTATACAGAGATAGTACCACACAGATGTCAATGAGTGTCACTCTATCTAGGACTTGAGAACTTAAAACAGTTTTGCCTGGCTACACATGATTTTCTGTGAGAAAAGCTTGGTCAATGTATGCAGGACATTTTAATGGCTACCTACCATTCAGTATCACTAAGTGCTTTACTGGACTCAGGCAAACCATGAGGGTCAATGACATGGAGATGTGTTTTATATACCCCACTATATATTTAATAGCATATCACATATCTTGTTATGAAAATGAAGAGCTCAGATAGAAATTGAAACTTTTTTTATGACATAAATTATATGCAAGTCTAAGCATAATTTTCCAACAGACACATTATACAAGTTTTTATTACTTACAGTAAAACATTTATTTCATGACCATATTAAATTTTGCCAACCTTGAACAAAAATCAAAGGCATGGGTTTGTATGGGTTCATCTTTGAGAAAATGTGAGGTCCACACTGAATGACTTACTTTAAAATGAAAACTGATGAATTAACAGTTCTCAAAGTTTGATGTGTATAATTAAGTGTACAATACAAAATGATAAAGCTGAGACATAAAGAAACAAAACAAATTTTATGTCACATGACAGTCTTACAACCCAACTAAATACACCAATTGCAAATTTTTTCAAATTACATGGACATAAAATCTCTCTTTTGGTTATATACTCATAAAAACATGGCTCATAACAGAAAAAAAAGAAACACATTCTTTCACATTCAGCCACCTGTGGCATTCTACCGACAATTTCTGGGGTGTATGTTATAATTATCAGCCAAGCGGCAAGCAGGGGTGGGGCCAGGTTTCCTGCGAGGGTATTCAGACTCCTTGAATAATTACATGGCTGTATTATCTGCAGGGATCAAGCTCATTGGACATCAATCGACCCCAATTGTCAACCTATTGCATTGATATTATGTGTTTGTCTTTATAAGAGGACTCAAAGGTTGTCTTGCCTGGACTGTGAGGATTGAATTTCTGAGGGATTATTTGTTTTTTAAGATACAATCAATGAATAGCAAGCATTATTGTCCAGTCATAACAGTTCAATCACTGAACAATTTGTCTTAATTTACTACTTTCTTGCAAAGCTTACAGAAAAGAAAAAAAACACTGACAGCTCTATTACACTTTTCCAGTAACTTTAACATTTTGTCTTCTCAGTAGATTCATGTCATCAAAGTATGAAAAGAACGTTTGAGGGCTTGACCAATTAATGACCATTCTAATTAACAACTTGTCACTGCAGTTAATGACAACCCATGGGAAAAGACCATTAGAAGTATTCAGCCTTTGAATGACTGATCTGCCAAAGTGCTTGTCAATCTGCTTTAAGCAGTCAGCCTTCCAACTCAACATATTTTTTCCAAATCTGACCTCCATTATACAGGCACTGGTGCTAATTGGCCTTTTTCACTACCAACTCTTTAACACTTACAAAGAACATGATCTACTCAATAAGTATAAAACAAGATCAGCATGCATGTAACACACATGCAGTTTGCTATTTTTAAGTACTGTATTATATATATAGGTCCTTTTTTTTTAACTTGGTATTAATTTTCGCTATATTAATTTTTGTGTTTTTTGAAAAATCATCACACAGCAAATATTGAATCTATCAATGTCACTATTCATTATACATTCTAAACTGAGTTGTGTGAATTTAAAAAAAAACCTGCATTTTATGAAAAGAAAATTAACAACACCCAAAACAATTAAAAAAGCACGAAATTAAAGCCCTGTACAGAGCATACAGTACATTAGAGATCAGGATGTTCCCTGGTATACTGTGAAATAAAGCAGTTCAATTGAGTGGTAAAGGTTAGGGACAAGTACCACTGTTGAGAGACTGCAGAAGAAACTTACCTGGCGAAGAATGATGCTGCAGGTGAGGCACTGGGCGGTGGAGACATTGACGACAATCTTGACAGTGAGATGGAGGAGGGAGGTGGGGGCGAGGCTATCCTCGATATTCTGGGGGGCGGGGACTGGATCCTCACTGGTGACCCTGGGGCTGAGTGGGAGTGAAAGTGATGGAGGTGCTGGGGCGACTGGAAATTATGATACGGCTGTTGCTGATAATGTTGTTGTTGCTGGTACGAAGCTGCTGCTGCTGATGATAAACTTGCATAGAATGAGGCTGCTGCATATATGGTGTGTTGATGAAGTTGGAGCCGGGCATGTTGAGGTAAGCCTGGCGACTCATCTGGCTCTCTGCGGAACCCGGGCCATACATCTCCCCGGCCTTGACAAACACGGATCTATCTTGGGAGCCAGATCGAACTAACATCTGAAACGACAAGAATGGGAGCTATTAATATGATGTATAGATTTTACATTCTGGATATTACAATGTGTGAATTTTATCATATGTTATGACAAGCCATTAGCTGTCTAATGCAAACTATAAATCTGATTTGATACTCGCTGTTATATGTTACTACAATGGGCCATGTATAAAGTGGTATCTAGGTTTTGGACCACAAATTCAGCAAAATAAAGGATATGCACAGTAACTGAATCTCTTTCTCTCCCTCCCTCCCTCTCTCTCTCCCTCTCTCTCTCTCTCACACACACTCTCACACACACTCCTCTCTCTCTCTCTCTCTCTCTCTCTCTACCCATCATATAGTCTATTTCTCCGTAATTTTAAAAATCAATTACTCCTGAAGTCAGACTTTGAAATATTCAATATTTGAAACCAATATTTAACATCTTCAAGTGGGAATTTCTAAAACCCTTCTGACAAATAGTGACAGCAAATTGAATAAGGATAACACAACAAAAACAAACCAGGAGGGACAAAAAAAACCAAGTCCTTGCAAGAGATGGCACATGCCATGACACTAGGGCAATAATTACAAATTCCAAGTCACAACCCTGTGTAAACATCAGTCACATTCCCCAGACCACAAGCTGAGCTTTTCAGTCGCCCAAATTGTATCATTTCACCATGTTACGCTCATTATATTAGTGGTGGAATGACAATGCACTGCTTTCCTTTTCATATAGTTTAACATAATGGTGTCAGAGCTGTCCCTATTGAGGAGATGGGAGATGTCGAGATTGTTGACAAAACTTGACAACACACAGATGTGTCAAACTCAACTTTAACAATGGGACCTTGGTAAAAGGGAAGAAGCCTGATTTACCTGCTGAAATTAAACACAAATATCCTCACCTGAAACTATAAGCATTGCTTGTTGATGAAGCCATTGACAACAGGTGGATTAACAATCAAGCTAAATCAACAGCATTGTAATACCATAAGGGGAAAATTCTAGACTGTAATATTTGGTAACTTTGTGTAGATACACTATATGAGACTGATATACTCGACCCAATGGCAACTAATCGTTTTCCTGAGTTAAAATTTACAGTCCCTTTTTAACTTTTATCCCTTTAAACAAAAGAATAACATTTGTAATATATTGTTACTGATTACTTATTTTTCATTAGTGCCAAAAACATTTTTCAACAACTTTTAATTAACACTCTCAACTGTAACCCCCCTCCCCCCCAAAATGAAGAGTTAACAAGTCATTCCAGCCCAGGAATGTACAAGTACTTGAACATACTGAAATAAAGTAACAGTTAGGCATCTCAATATATGATGCTCAACTTTTATTCCTGCTGAGGTAAAGCAATTTTTCATCCACACAACATAACATGGATGGCTGATCTGTACCCTCATTATCAAATGTGAGCTATTTGTCATCCACTTGTCACAAGTTACAGTCAATGAAACCCTGGGGAAAAAGTCTCTATCCAACACAGATATAATCCAGCATGTCATGATCAAGACTGGGTGATCAATTAGACCCCCTACCTACACTCTTGTGTGAGGAAAAAGCTGCCCTCCCATTGTTGTATAAGGCTCTCTACCAGGTCCAGACATACAGACGATATTATGCTATTAACTAAGGGCAAAATACCACAACCAGTCGCAATTTTCTGTATCATATATTAAAAAGCACAGCATATTAAACTCTAGTATGAAAAAAAACAAATCAAAATTCACACCTTCAGACTACTTCACATAGTATTTTATTCATTTCAGTGTCTCCAATGGTATGATTTGACAGCTGAATCAATAGTATCCAACATTAGTACTTCATATTTAAACTAATGTATTTATTTCCAATCATATAATTTTCAAATCAGACACAAAACCAAACTATTTCTTTCCTACAGTAACACAGTCAATTGTCAATAAAAACAGTAACACAGTCAATTGTCAATAAAAACAAATTCACCTCCTAGCAAGAAATTAGAGAACAATGAGACAAAAAAAATAATCTAAGGTATCAAAATTCTCCGGCAGATGTAATGACCCAGTTTTTAACTCGAGTCGACAATAGTAGTAAAATTTGTATCCATTCTTTGGCATGTGTCCCACTGGAAGAATTTATCTATCACAACTTGTTTTTATTGTTTCAGTTCGTTTTTTATTCCAGGAAAGAATTTTGGTTATATCTTCAGAAAGGCAAATATTGAAGAAATAAAGTCAGCATAATCTGATTTTTGCTGGATTGCTGACATACCGTGTGAAAGGGTATTATAGAAGAGATCTTTCCAGAGTCTGCAGAGGAAATCAGACACTATGATGTAAAAGTAAGAAGCTGTTCGATATGATTTGATAAAATCTGACACCTGGTTGCTTTTAGACGGTTACCTAAAAAATACAAATGAACTCTTGCAAAGGTGAAATTTAATGAAATATCTGTTTCAAATTAAAATAGCATGCAGAGTCTTCATTTCATGCTTTTGGTAAATAGACTGAGTAAATAGACTGAGAAATATTTTTAAATGATTAGTTATATCATACACTATGAGAGATGTTATATTTGTATAAATTTGGTTACTAGGATGACAGAGCTAATGCAGTCATTTCTGCCAATGTAAACCTGGTTAAGTTTATCAGGTGGTTTACTGTGTCCCACCTACACAGGTGGGTGTGTTACCTTGGATACTTCAGCTTTCTCCCACCCTGAAGGCACCACTTACCCCACCATAATAAACATAAATTAAAGAAGAAATTATTAGGTTTAAACCCTGTGATTAGTGCATCCACCCCATATTTGTCTCATGTTAACAGAGTCCCAGAAATGACAGAACTACTGTTGGTGGGCCATTGCCACTGACTGCTTTACAAGACTCTCTGATTCTCTGGTTTGCTTGGCTGTGTATACATCAGTTAAGAATTAGAGTAAGGTATTGAATTCCACATTAAGCAACCTCAAAGGAACATCTATTTATTAGTCATATCTAAATAATAACTGTAGAAAATCGACCCAACATTTCATCTAACAAATAAATATTCTTTCTACTTCCTTATGATCAATAATCACTAGATATAAAGAGGGTAGTCCCGCCTGATCTCACAAAATGTGTTCTACGATATTCCTTGTTTTAAACATTAATGTTAAAAAGAGTAATTTTCTCTCTCCTACATCACAGAAAGTGCTACTGCAGTAGATTCTTTGAGGCTGTGGAAACCCTAGAAAATGTCAAAATCATCAGTGTTATTGATACAGGGTGTCGGAATCCTCCAAAGGCTGATGAATGCCCACCCTAATATGATCCTAAAGCGCTCAGAGTCTCACAGAAGCTGTCCGGGAAACTCACTACAGACCCACTCCACTCAAACCACGATCAAACATTAGGACCGACATTGATTATTAATTCATATGTAGCGTTTATTCCCCCATTCCCAATTCCTACTATTGTTTCTGTTATTTTCTTTATTGCCCACATATAAATGCTGGCCAGCCTTTTAATCAGAGAAACTCACTGGTCGACTATTTGTGACATAACTGTAGAAGGTATACAATATTTATACCAATTTGTCTATCATATTCACGGTCAGTCAGTCAGATAATTGTCCTTGGTCTAACGGCTGACTGGAATATTGCACCAGGGTATGAAAGATCACAATAGACTCACAGCGGAAACCTTCACACAGCTTCCTGCTTTTTCCAAAAACATTAAAATGTACTACAAACAAAAAAAATGATAAAAAAACTGACAAGCCAAGATCTATAAAATTCATAATGATGTTATTAAAACATACAAGACCAATTAAATGTCCCTTAATTGACTTTTGATGGACCATAGAAATTACATGCTATCAAAGGGTGTATGAATCAGTGGAATAGAGCTCATTTGAAAATTGAGTAAATTGATAATAAGCCTAAATTGGTTTTAAATAGCAAACATTTTTCCCAAAAGTAGACAGATTGTCTTTTATAAATTTGATCCCTATCAAGTTTATTGCATATAAAATAACAATTAAAATTTGAATAAAAAATATTCCTACTTAATAATAATAATAGCAACAACTGATGACAGCATTAATTTTGTATATTCCAGTAATACGTATTTAAAAAAAATTTCTTTTTCCAAATGCCATAAAAAACAACATATATATGGAATAATAAACTACCCTTGGTTAAATATTGTAAAGTTGAAATCACCCAAGGTCAAGGTCACAGCTCAGTCCACTTTCACCTGGTGACAATTTTAATGGATTACTAAAAAGGCACCCGTGACTCACGCAATTCACCAACAAATGAGGTGCCATTGTCCGTTACAGAACAAGCTTCAGAACCACACTCAACTCACTTGTTGACTTTCAAAACAAGATTTAAAATCAGACAATATTGCTTAAAAGCTCATGCTACACAATTACGACACCGCATTCAACTCCACTTACAAAGTCTCTGACTCACAAAATGATCCGCTACATCTCCAAACTCAGTGAAAGCCACTTCTTTAAAGAAATTTGGAATTCAATGAAGTGACTTGGTTCGTATTTTGCTGAGGCCGACTTAAAAAAATTATTGCATGCCCAGTAAAAGCTTCAGCAAGATTTTGAGGCCAGTGTGTTTTTATACCACTGATTATGGCTGAAATGCCTGCTAATGTCTTGGCTATTTTCTCGACATTCGTTTTCTGAATATTTGAATCTAAATAAGCTATTCATATCTCCTATCCCACTGGTAATCAAAGTACCTCAAAGTCTCAAATCTCTTCATCTAGTTGGGAATATTGATAGAAAGCAACTTTTCCGAAATCTACATACATCAATTTTTATCATGACTAGAATTTGCCGATCTTTCAAGATTTCCCCCTCTCTTCCACATGGGAATGGACTACCTCATACAAAAACAGTCGCTACATGCTTAAATTAGAGAAATTTCTCAGAGAATTTCTATTATCATTCACAATAAATGCATTTCACCAGGAGAAAATCAAATGAGGAGGGAAATGAAAATAGATGATTCGGATAGATGCCGTCTCATAGAAAAGTTACAGCTACAGTCGAGTAATGAATGATTCAATTTGTAGCCAGTTCTTCCATGATGTTCATTTTCTTCAGCTACAAATCTCTGCATGCACGTCAATATGATGTCCAGGAGACTTCCTCTGGTTACTACAGCAACAGGTCCACTCACAAATAATACATTTATTGTCCATAAAAAGAAGAAGACATTACGTTGATAGACCTGAAGGAAAACACTAACACTGGTGTGATTGTTATTTCTTGGGAACCATGACTTGAATTATCTTGAACAAGGTCTGGATGGACTCAAAAGAGATGAAGTGATAGGTCTTTACAGGAAAGGGACTTGTCAGTTATTGACCTTAATTGGAAACAAATTGTGGTTTTTACAGGCGTGTATTGTAGGCCTCAGAAATCTAAGCCTTTTATCTGTTGTGAATAATCATGTTTTAAAAGATGAGTGATTTAATTCTGAGTTGCCATTTTTTTAAGCTTTAGTATTTCATTCCTATTATAAATTCTTTCAGATATAAAAAATAAAGAAAACTAATCTTATCAGTTAAAACCTTTTCACATTTTAGATCCATTACAACACAAATGTTAATATAACAGGAATCAAGCTATGACCCTTTAATTTGATCATTGTTTGTGCACATCACCAAATCATGCCTGCCTGATCAGCTACTCATGTAAAACATCCCTATATGATCATTTCAATTATTCAGTTTTTCCCTCCAGATTCACAAGCAAGCCAGACAGACATTCAAAATATATGACAGTTTTTTCCATAATTGACCAAACTAATGCACCTCCCAAGGCTGACTGCCCCTTTTGGATATTGTGGCAGATTCAAGGGGAAACTGGTGTCTGAGCCTTTGTCTAAATCTCATCCCTTGAGGCAGAAAGTAGCTCATAAGTATTAAAAATCCTCATGAAAAATAAGGCAAAGATAAATGCATGTATAAAAATAAAAGCATGCATAAAAAAACCTATCTCTCCAAAAGAATGCTAAGACAACCCATTACCAAACTATTCATTCCCAGTCTTACCTTACCCCTGTCTGCTCATACAATATTGTAGCTCAGATTCTACACAGTCTGCATGGCAAAGAAAAATCCATGGTTTCATATGCCATTTAAAGTTTAGTAAATTTCATCATTTTTTTCTTTAGTATATCAATATTCATGAGGTTATGGGTTAACCAATCCAACTTTGCCTTATCCCTTTCCCTCATATAGACTCATTTTGACGCCCTCAATAGGTACCACATAAAGCCTGATCTGCAGAAAACCACAGTTAAACCTTACCAAATTTAATTACAAAATACTCATTTCCAGACCACTGTGGAGCAGCGAACAGCATAAAACCTGATCAGCCTGCAAGTTACTCGCAGGATGGTTACTCGCAGGCTGATCTGGTTTTATGCTGTTTGCATAGGTCTTTTCATGGTGTCCTCTATGAGGAAAAGGGTTAAAACTACTTATAAATACATAATACAATCAACACCTCCAGGGGCAAAATCTCAATAGCTGCAAACTGGTTTACACTGATGCAACAGTTACCCTGCTTGTAACATAAATCATCCCCCCTCACGACCCACTGGAAACACTGACCGATGTGTCCACTGCCACACTGACCAGTAGACAGATCACTGACCACCTGAATCTGGTCAGTTATTACCTCATCACTAGCTGGTCATTATGGCTGGACATTACCAGGTGACAACATGGTCAGTCATCGTGTGACAGGGACCAGCAGTTGTCTACCACTAGCTGACAACAACAGTAAATCACTCCCAGGTAAACTCTGGGTACGCCATTCCAACTTGATCACAATGCAACATAACAGTGCATTAATTCTGTTTGTTACTTGAACACCATTTCCTGTTTTGTTCACCTTGAATGAGGTCATTGTCATCATCAAAAAAAAAAATACTGAAGAAGTAGGACCTACTGTTTTGTCAAGAAAACAAGACTATTTTAGACAATCAATTCAAAAGAATAAACAATCAGCAACATTTTACTTGTGCCAGAAGATGGTCATACTGATAAACTGCAGGTATATAATAGCGCCTCCATTCATCACCTAAACCTGTGGCAAATACCACACTGGCAAAACCAATAATTAAGCTTAATTAATTAAATGAAACAAAAGTTTGAAAGGCCATTTTACTGACTGAACCCGATTATATCTGCCTCTTCAATCAACCAGTTCATTCTCTGTCATAATTCAGACCTTATTTGCATTATATTAACTGATGGTTGATAATTTCCCTATCCAATTATGAGAGGGAGACGTTTAAAAAAAAAAAAAACTGTCATATGCAAGCAGTGTGTCACACGAGTCCCGTTCTGCCAGGGCCGCATCAGAGAGCCCCCAGTGCATGTCAATTATCAGACGCTGTTGACACTGTGACCCATGTGTCGCTGATAGAACATTTTGTGGGCACAGCATATTCATTCAGAAATACATTTTTAGATTTTGTTATTATTGACTCCCGGAGCATTATTCTATGTTCTGCTGACAGCCCAAAAAGATAAGGTTAATCCAGAAAAGCACTGACGCTCAGAACTGTGAGTAGACTTCCATGGGTTTCCATATCGCGGAGCTTTCCCTACCACAGGAATAAACATGCTGAAGTTTCCAATTGGATTATAGAATTTCGTAAGTGAGGCAGAAATAGCGATATATTGGTGTGTAATTTTAAAAAATGCTTTTGGTGTACAATCAATAAATTTAAGTCAATGTCTCACTGACTGAGCATTTGTCATTCAAGACGAAATTCCTCAAGAAAAAAAAAAGTAATCCAATAAGAACGTACAGATTCCTGTCTGATTGTTTAATTGGCAAGGGCTTGGAACAGCACTGTAAAAATACATCCTTCATGAGTATATTAGAAAAGTTGTGTTAGACTTATTATCGAGTATTTTATCTCTTTTGTTTTTTTTTAACATCGCTGCGACAGAATTTCAGACATATACCGATGTCCAGCTGAGCGCATGAGGAGAAAGATTTTAAATGTATATAGTTACCTGATAGAACCACTGACCTTACCAGAGCAGAAAGGCTTCCTCGCACTTTAACCCTTTCCCTCATATATACTCATTTTGACGCACTCAATAGGTATCACATAAAGTCTGATCTGCAAAAAACCACAGTTAAACCTTACCAAATAAAATTACAAAATCTTCATTTCCAGACCACTGAGGAGCAGCGAACAGCATAAAACCTGATCAGCCTGCGAGTTACTCGCAGGCTGATCTGGTTTTATGCTGTTTGCATAGATCTTTTCATGGTGTCTTCTATGAGGGAAAGGGTTAAAAGTCCAAATGACTAGACCAGGGTCGAATTCAAACAAAAATCCTTAGCACTAAGTAAAACTTAAATACTTGAGGGCGAATTTCGTTAGTTTAATGTTTCCCTAATGAAAATACCCAAATATTTCATTTGTAACAATAACTGATAGTTATTAAATTTATAATTCATTTCAGCTTAGTCATGAACTTGAATATTTCATAAAATAGCAATGGTGGAATGTGTATCTACCTAGCTTAAGAATTTAAGTATTACTTAGTGCAGAATTCAAGCCAGGCCTTTAATCAACAGCAGAGAGGAGCAAAGTAAAGTTAAGTAAAAGAGACCTTCAAGTAATTAAATAGGTTGACTTTAATCTAAAAGTACTCAAAGCTGAGATTTAGAATAGCACTGAACTGTAACAATTTAGATGATGTGTGACATATTTTAGGTTACTAAGGAAACAACCTCTGAAAACAGGCTGATCAGGATTTATGTAACTGACTGAGATCAGATAGTATCCATGTAAAACTATACAGAGAGTGAATGACATGGCCTTTTTGATGGTCAAACATGGCATAAAACAACGTTATTATCAGTTAATAGTGTGTAATAGTTGAACAACAGCAGGAGCCTTCAAGCGTCTGTAGTTGATATAAACATTCTAGGCACCAACTGTAGAGTAAATCACATAGCGGCATCAGCTAATCATCAATGATAGTGTATTCTATCAAAACTCAAAACCATCGCCCTGGCTATTTTCAACAAACAGAAAAAGGTCAAATGCTCACAAACTACCGTTGATACGTAAATCAATTCACATGTGTCGCTAATTACCGACTGACCTTCATGTATGACCCATTAGCAGCATAAAACATTTCACTATTTGTGCTAAATGTTGGAGATCAAACTCCATCGAAGGGGAACCAGCTGCAGCCATATCAGCAGGCCGGTGCCCCGTTATGTACACCAATACAAGATAGCTTTGATCTTGCGGCATGGATGTAGATAAGGTACATTACATGGCCTTTGTAGTGAGGATCCCAGCAGACCTGGGTCCAAACACGCGTGCCTTGAACCTGCTTCTGGTCACATGCCTATGTCTGTCTAGGGAACAGGGCAACTGTATGATATCATGTAATTGAAACTTATGTTATATATATATATATATATATATATCTTAATTTACATATTTTACCTCACCTTTTTTAACTGTTCTTACTTTAAAGAAATTCCTCAGGTGTTTAAAAATTACATATGGTCCATAATTCATTAAAATACTTTAGTGAAGTTTCACCTCAAATTTTATACTTTCCTTAAGTTATAACTTTAACTCACAGTACTTTCCATCACAAAAAAAAAAAATCTTGAGATTATACTGTAATCATCAATCTTTAAATTCTAATTATGGTCCATCAAGTGATTGTGGGAATTCTGTAGTAAATGCAAGCTTTTATAGGACTTACAGCAAAAGAGTATCCAAGTTGACACATGTTTGCTTCTGCACTGAAGTCTTTTAACCCTTTCCCTCATAGAGGAAACCATGAAAAGACCTATGCGAACAGCATAAAACCAGATCAGCCTGCGAGTAACTCGCAGGCTGATCAGGTTTTATGCTGTTCGCTGCTCCTCAGTGGTCTGGAAATGAGGACTTTATAATTAAATTTGGTAAGGTTTAACTGTGGTTTTCTGCAGATCAGGCTTTATGTGGTACCTATTGAGTGCGTCAAAATGAGTCTATATGAGGGAAAGGGTTAAAGCATTTGAAGAACCATGATTAGAATTAAGTGATGGATGGATTAGCCTGAGTAACAACAGAGGCCAGGTCACAGAATGTAGTGTGAACTTAAATCAGCCAAGAACATTTAGAAATCATAAAAGAAACAGCCCAGGATGGGCACTGCCAACTTTATGACGATCTCAGATAAAAAAAAAACTCCATGTCCTCAATAACATACCAAACTGAATGTCTGGTGGAACAGACCCAATACTGAAAACTGAATTATTTTACACCAAAGTATATCAACATTAGAATATAAAAGTCATTTCTTAACTGTTGAAATACCACAGAAAACTGCAGGAGGAACTTATCAATAGCAATGATATATCGTGAAAAACCCGCACATGGACTTCTGTCACAGAAAACTCACCTACTTTTAGATGTGCACTATAATAGAGTAATGATACACGGGATCTTGTCAACATCACTTGAAGAGCGCGCATAAACTGCTTGGCTGTCTAAACAACATCTTCAGAAACTGATAAAGAGCACAGAGATCTTGCAGAGGATGAACATCAATAAAATGCAGAATGTGCTATACTCAGAAGTCTTCAAAAGCTATCTCCAAAGTCTGACACTTCTATCTCCAACTCCTGACAGTTTCGCAAGGTGGTTTATCACAATCTAAAACTTTGCCAGTTCCCTTCATTTATCACTAAATATTTTTTTGTAACAACTTTTTTTCTTTCATATTTCACTTCTTTTAAGATATATAATAGCTGGAATTTCAAAAGAGAAGAAAATTCAATGAACAATGGGAATTTTGTTGTTGCTTTTTCCTTACAACAAATAATTTTAACTGTCACACTAAACCATATACATTTTTTTTGTAATACACTGCTGGGTATGAAAGCCTTATCTATCTATATAACTTGGAAGGAATATTTGCTCAACATGGAAAATAATCATAGGACGACACTAGTAAAATGGCTGCATTGTAACTTGTCAGATTGTGTAATCTTTTTTATTTTAATATTTTAAGATTATTTCAAAGAAAGTATGTTTTTATTACAGACATGCCAAGGAGTCAAGAATCCCGCATTTTTTCTCTTTCTCTATAAATCAGTTAACCTTTTCTATGAAGACATTTAGGACAAAGCAAGATAAGTCTGTCGCATTTTTTAAACTTAATTCATTTTCATGTAATTTGAGAATCAAGTTCCTACAATTTATACTAATCCTTCTTTAAAATTTTGGATTGACTTGACTATTTGAGTTAACTGTCGCTTTGACAGTATTTTAGTCATATAATGCCATCCAGCTATTTACAGGTAGAGGAAGACCCCAAATGCATGGGAGCATCCAGGTAGAACCACTGACCTATGGCAAGCCAGCTGAAAGGCTTCCTCACATGAAAATCTAAATGACCCTTCCGGGATTCGATCAAAAGGTTTTGAAAAATTCTTGTTCCAGAGATATTCAAACCTACAACCTTTAGATCAAGTCATGGTTGCTATCACTGAACTTCGGCACTTCCAGACCTTCTCTTATACATTGGATATTTAATTCCTAATGTCAATTACATTGAGTAAACTAGCAGAATCAATGGGCACTCTTTTTGATAAAGTCTATTGCATTAATTGAGAAGATAATCAGCCCTAATTGGGACATTTTTTGATTCACTATGTTACTCACTAACAGTACTTTATAAATCAATGCTGCTAATTGCAACAATGACACCCATGAGGGTGATATAAAGGTTACATTCCCCATACTTCACATCCAGAAATCATTGTGGATGGATTATCCATGACAAATGTGTTGTGCAAATATTGTCCTGTTGAAACAGTGGTTGGAACCATGTGTTTAATGGCTTTAACAGGGTGTGTGAGTCAAGTTACCAAATGTTTCCCCCTGCACTTTTCCCATCTGAAGTCTCCCATGCCTGCAGCTCAACCCACAAACTGCTTCCCTCTCCTTACCATTGATTCATGCTAGAATTACATCAGTTGTGCAGGAATTCTAGAATTGGACAAGTGACCAACAAAAGAGAAGTTACCCTATACTTTGAACACACCTGACCACAAAACACAGAGACGAGGACACCATAACACAAATAGCGATGCAGTGTTCTTAGTTCCCTGACATTTTTTTAAACTTCTCTGAACAACAGATTAAATCCCTCTGTCTTCCATTATTTTAGTCTTGGACCCCAAAAAAATTCTTTTAGCTCCATGACCCAATTTTGCTTACCCTAGTGACCAAAAGCTTACAGCTGTTTGTACCATTTTATTTCCAACTACTGCCCAAGTCCCATAACTGACAAATTAGCCAGTATCCTTAATATTTTAAATCAAATAAAACATCCCACGGCCTCAAGATAACTTCATTTTCCTGCACCATTTAGATACATGCCCTGATATGATACATTCTTTATATAACCGATGCATTAGAACTTTCAGGAAAATTTAATGTTCTGATCGATGGGCATGCCATGCTTAACAGAAAATCAAAAGGCCGGAAGATTTTCAAATCCTGGTTACAAGACTGTGAGTCTAGCTTGTGAATTTGTTTTGGTTTTGTCTGCGATGGGTTGAAAGGTTTATTGATACTTATAAATCATATTATCTCTGATCAGTCGATGTGGTGGCTCATCCTCATCCTGAGCAATAGAATAAATACTGTCAAGTTTTAACTTATTTCCATTACATCAATTTAGAATTCAAGTCCTCCTAGCTGAGACACTGCCAATCAATCTGTGAGTTGCTGAGTGGAACTAAACTTCTTAGCAGTGATCTCCCTTATATTCCAAATCTGCCTGATGCTTTCTTTTGGTTGCAGCACTCTCTCACAGCTCCATGAAACTGCAGGCAAGTGGTATGATACCAAGTCCCTGATCAAAATCAGTCCGGGCACTTTCATTACATGCTGAGCACTAAGCAAGAGAACTTAACCAACTTAAGTATGTCACAGCAAGGGATCAAACCCATGACCACCTGCCAAAGGATTTAAATACTACTACAAAATTTATCATGTTACTATTTACAAACTGTGAAAATATTAATTTGAAAATCTTGAAATCACTGTTCCTTGAAGATGTTTGCAAATTCCTTGTAACTTACTACTGCTGAAATGCTTAAGGCTGTTGAAGAAAACACAACTGAACAAAGCCCCCCAAAAAGGTGGATGCAGTGTGATGACTATGTCCTAAGATCCAGTCAGGATAATGGGCTAAACTTAAGATCATCCAAGTGAGGACCATTCCTTCTAAGTCATCAAGGTGTCTGCACGACTTTTCTTTACTATTATGTGCCACTTTACCATAAGCAGTAAAATACGATAGTGTTCCCTTGGAATATTTAGGGGTAACTAAATGTGTGCAAAGGATTTTTACACCAAGACACATGTTGATGGAAAGGCAATAAATTCAATGACGGGGTTTAAATGCACGTGATATTGATCCCATTAAGGCAGTTTTTGTAAAGTTGATGGGAAATTAATATTGATGATCAATTTGTTTACCTTGCAGGAATTAAATCAAGTCGCATTTGTCCGATAATTAGCCGAGCAATAAATTGCAAGATTTGTAGAGAATCCAACATTCCTCATCAGAGAGGCAAGAATGCAGAAACACAGTGATCTTGTGTTAAGCTCACCAACCCGTGATTCACAAGTTCATATATTCAACACCATGATTAGAATTTACCCAAGTATCAATCTTAACTAATTACCTACAAAATTCATGTGAATTTCAAGTTAAATTAATGACTTCCAGACCCACATTCCAATCACTCTTTCACAACTTCAACCAATAAAGATAAAACTCTCTGTAAAACATAGCAATATTTCAAATCACCAAATAACATTAGTGTGCAATATAAAGGTCAGCATGAAGGCCTATTAAATTTTTTTTCATTTTCATACCCAGCCATTTTAGTGTAAAATACCTCATTTAAATGGCCAGGGGTTTCAGTCCGTGAATACCACTTCCAAATATTATGGTAATGGCATTCATAAATTCCACCTTAATTATTTTTTCATGGTGTGATTATCAATTTTAAATGGAAGGTCTTTTTATAACTCAGACAAAACTTATACAAAAATAAACTTAATGTGAAGGGAAAGTTGATCATAATTTCCCACCTTTCTGGATGATATACCGTAGCTAAAATGATGTTAAATGAAATCTATCCCAGCTTGTACAGAAATAAAAGTACTTCTAAACATTACGGTTAGAACAAGAATATACCTTCATCAGGTGAGGTGATATTTATTAGGTTAAATAATCTGAAATAAAAATGTCACATGGGAAAAAGTTATGACCATGTTAATTGGATGAACTCAGTCAGACCCTGTGTGTAATTTCTGACACTTGGTGATTTTTTTTTTTTTTTTTAGAAATAAAGGTTCAAATGAGTGCAAAAAGTTAAAGAGTATTTTATTTTTAATATCTTTTACATATTTTTTCAACATTTCATACTTTTTTATCTTAAACATCAACATAAAAGAAATAATAAACAAGTGTCAAAATGAAAGAAATCTATGATTGATCTTATGAAAAAAACAAATTTATTCCATGCTATTTCTCATAATTTTTCATTTGTTTCACGCATATATTTTTATTTATTTGACATTATTAAATTTTTGTCTTTTTACCAATGCATGGAGTAGAAGACATTTCTCTCTATGACAAAAGGACTGTTGATGGGATGTTAAACAGATAAAAACGTCAGTATACTTCTTGTTAATCAGTCTGAATACTGCCTTTTTTTAGTTTACACTACAATTTATTGCTTGATTTATCACCACTCAGGTGTCTTGCACAAATAACAAAAAATGATTTAGGCCTTTGTTGGTTTATTAAAAAGCAATGACAGGTACTTTCCTGTGATTGATGGCCTTCTATCATCAGTGCTAAACCAATTAGAACATAATGTTTCTTCATATATCAAATGTAAGTACAAATCATCTCATTTTACTTGACTGCAATAACTTTTACTGAAAATGAATATTGCTTACTCCAAACTAAATATTAGAAAGAGATAGGTGTTTTTGAGCTGCAAACATTATTTTTTCATAAGCCATTCTCAAATCTGGGCCCAAGTGTTTACAAGCATGACACCTCTTCTATTTCTTTGATGTGGCTGTGTTCTGAAGTAGGGTTATATATCATCCTTATACCATCCTTCTTCTGGCTTGAAAACTATAAATCAAAACGGATTTTACTCATAAGAGCCACTGGTGCATGCAGTACTTTGATTCTACAGAGCTCTGATTTCTAACGCAATTTGCTATAAACCAATCATTCATAATGATGACTTACAATGACTTGTGGCTTATATTGTTGTTTGCTCCTTTACATTTGTTTTATATCCCACCAACAATATTAAAATCATTTAGAATTGAATATAAATGAGGATTCAGATAAAGTGATCTGGATTGTTTCTAGAATCAGATAGCGAGGTGCAGATATTATCAGGTAAACCATTTGCAGCAATATTGTTTTGTTAACCCTTTCCCTCATAGAGGATACCATGAAAAGACCTATGCGAACAGCATAAAACCAGATCAGCCTGCGAGTAACTCGCAGGCTGATCAGGTTTTATGCTGTTCGCTGCTCCTCAGTGGTCTGGAAATGAGGATTTTGTAATTAAATTTGGTAAGGTTTAACTGTGGTTTTCTGCAGATCAGGCTTTATGTGATACCTATTGAGGGCGTCAAAATGAGTCTATATGAGGGAAAGGGTTAAGAAACCCATCATATTTCACAATGAGCCATTATGGGCAATTAAACCTCTTCAAACAGAAGATAATGACAATTAATTAGTGAGCATTGAATTATAAATTATAACAAGAGGGCCAAGATGGCCCTGAATAGCTCACCTGAAAAACATTGCCTTCATTTGCATATTATAGTATAATACATAATCCATGCAGAATTACAGCAAGATCATCTAAATTCCACACAGAAACTGTACCTGCCATCCATATTTTGAAGGTCATAGCTCTAATAAGTCAATTTTGACACCAGGGCTATGATTTGAACAGACTTAGTTGAAGACCACTTGTAAACATCTCAACTCCAGGCCTTGTTGTTTCTGAGAAGATCTTTTGAGGGTTTTCCTATACGAGTCTATGTAAAATCAAGTGACCACTAGGGTGGGGCCAATTTTGACCCCAGGGTCATGATTTGAACAAACTTGGTAGAGGTTCAGAAGCAATATCTAAACTCTAGGCCTTGTGATTTCTTACAGAAGATTTTTCTCATTTTTCATCATTATATAATTAAGTCTATATAAAATAAGATTCTGTCCCCAGGCCCATGATTTGAACAAACTTAGAAGAGGTCTACTACGCCATGATACACCAAATAAGTAAGCTCCAAGCCTTGTGGTTTCTGACAAGAAGATTTTTATAGTTTTTCCTATATAAGTCTATGTAAAATCAAGTGACCCCTGGGGCGTTGCTAATTTTGACCCCAGGGCCATGATCTGAACAACCTTGGTAGAGGTCAATAAGACAATGCCACACTCCAATCCATACACCAATTATCTAAGCTCTAGGCCCTGCAATTTTGGAAAAGAAGATTTTTAAAAATTTCACTTTAAAAATCTTTTTTCAGCACATGTGACCCAGATATGCAATTGACTGGAACCATTTGAACAACACCCAAGGAACATTCCAGTAAAGTTTCATCAAAATTAGGCCAGTGGTTAAAGAGGAGATGTCATGTAAAGAAAATTGTTGACAGTGGACACACACACGGATGCCGGACAAGAGGCAATCACAATAGCTCACCATGAGCATTTTGTGCTCAGGTGTGCTAAAAATGTCTGCATTACATTACACATGAAATAGGACACACAGACTGTCTTTAAATTCAAACTGAAGGACATAGCTGATTTTATACCTGACTGCAGGGAACAGATTGAAGAGACAGCAGGATCCACCTAGGGATTCTCTGCTTCATACCTACTGGAGTGCCACCTTCTGGTCCAGCATGAGTGATTCAATTTCTTTTTACCCTTTTCATTTAACAACAGCATTCAATTTCCTGTCCTTCTTTACCTGGATGAACCAGTACTGGAGATATCCGCAAGCAAACAACAACTTTTCTTATTAACTTCAAAAAGTCTCAATCATTGATGAGGTTTTGTAATGTTTTAAATCTGAGACCTATATTAATAACTTGGCAAAGCTTTCCAGATCTAGTATAGAGATAGGTGGAAGTGACAAACATGCCACATAGATAAGAGGTGACAATTATGCATGAAACCAGCAAACATTACCTAGTGTCAGAGTTTGACAAACTAAATCAGCGCCTTCGTTTGATAGCACTTTGATTTCATTAAGATACACACCCAGTTCTAATGTCAAAATCATAAATCAAATTTCCATGTTATAAAATCTCTGCCACAAGGAACATGGGTGCAAAAAATAAGCTTTCATGATCAAGATGTTATCTGCTTTGACAGGTTTTAATGTAAAACGGTGGTCACTTGTTCTGGTGTTAACACCCGGGCGGATGAGCGTGACTGACAAGGGTAAATGCTGTCAATCAGTGCCCACATTGTAGATATTATCATCCCAGCTAGGTGTGCTGTAACCGGTGAAATTGTGTCTGAGGTGGTAAGTGATGAGACATCAATACAACCGTAATATAATGTCCGTCCGTCAGGCCTCCATACTGCTGATGTATACCACCACCAAGATGTAAGTAAAGGTTCAATAGGCAAATTTAGGCTCAAATTGTACAATTATGGCAATTTGGAAGTCATCAAATTTATCAAAACAGAAAACACAGGAAAAAGACTACTTAAAATTCTCTTTCAAGATTTAACTACTTCCTGTACACTACACTGTTTTACATCTAATTTGAGGTATCACTGAGGGTGATGAATACCCCCTATACAACCCATTGTCAGAGGGTAAGCAATCTTATTGTCTCCTATTGAAAATGTTGGACAGAAATGATTATCTTATTGTGTGCTTTACTGACACCAGTTCATGAAGAGCCAGGACCTACCAAGATTTACCCCAGATGGACAGACTGACCCCTTTTCCTCACATAAACAACAATAACATAAACAACAACATGTTTGCAAGGGTGAATTTATTAAAAAAATAAAACTTTATATCAGATTATGTTAAACATAGAAAAATGATATGCATATAATTCAAGTCTAGTAGTAGAGGTACAGTTAAACTTATACACATGAACAGCTGATATTCAGAAGATATGAAATGTGATATTTCAGAAGTCAAAAAGCATACCTTGCAGTTTCAACATTGTCATAATATCACTAAATCTCAAGGAATTCAACAAATATTCTCTACCTTAGAGTACAAAAAAACCCCAAAAAACGAGTTACATAAAAAAGTGAATATCGTAACCCAAAAATACTGCTTGATTTTAACTGATATTTTCTGAAGCTACTGAAGATTTCGAGTGATTCTGAATCAAAAATTACTCAGAAGGCCAACTTTGATGGCCTGCACACACAAGTTTTTATTTGAGTTTTCTGAAATATTACTCCAAACGAATCCATTGATCATGGTAATCAGACTCAATCAAATTCTAGAAGTCATTCAATTAAAAGTATCCAGGTCTAATATCAAGAGGAATCAAAGTCCAATATGAGCCCCGAGGCTTATCAGTAATTACTGATTATTTATTTAAGACATTATTGATAAACTTCAAGCAATTAAATTCCAATTAACCATCATTAATGATAACTCACACTCTAATGCCTCATTCAGCCAAGATCTGGGGATATTGAAGGAAATAAGAATCAGGGATTGAACATTAACATAATTTACAACATGTCTCCTGAACTGATTCAAATATATTACTCCACCTCATTTTGAAATAACCCTATTTACAGGGACACCTTCACAGAGCCACTTCATTTAGACTTGTTTTGATACCAGACCCATGGAATTTCATTTCATGCAATTATAGCCATTTTTCATACCTTTTCTTTAGTTCCCCCACATGTCTTTAAACCTTCTTCTTCTTCACATCACTCGTTAAATGCATTTGCCAACTAGACCTGACCCAGATCAGATAGCACACCCTGCAGGAGCTGTCTGATCTAGGTCTCCTTTGTTTGTTCACACAATACAAAATCTGCATGACAAGGAAAACTCTAATGTTTTATGTATCATTCAGTAAATGTTCATGAAACATTAATTTATAAATGAATATTCATGAGGTAAAGGATATAAGAGAGAATTGAAAGAAATAAAAAATGTCATTATAACAAAACATCAACTATTCCTCACTAACTTCAGATACTTGTCTTAGAATAAAACTATATTTCCTATCAAGCAACACTGTAATTTCTTCAGAGATTCTTGCAAATAAAATGTTCATATCAAACCTATCTAGCTCTGTTACAGTCTCATTTCCTTTCACTTATATTTCCTGGAGTCTTTTTCCTATTATTTTTCCTCTTTCATTTCTATTCTTAAACACTTGGATTAACATTGTATGCAATTTAATCCAAAAAACATTTGTAGCTTATCATCCTATACAGATAAGGAGAATGTTTTACAAGCTGAAAGTCCCCCCTAATGAAGATAACACTAAACATATCTAACTCAGAGGGATGAATGATTCACTTATATTTCACTCTGTCTCCTTAGATAAATCTTGTTATTAATTTTAGGTCCAAACAGTTCTTTTTCCAACATTCTTTGCAGAAACTGCTGGTGGACAAAACATTCTTGAATCAATTAATACCATGATATTAAAACAAAAACAAAACAAACGGGTGGCATGATACCACACCAAACAGTTTCGGTGCCATTCCACCAACTTTGTGTCAAAAAATACTAAGTACTTATTTCACTATTCTGTCTTCCTTATAAAAATACTCTCAAATACTTGATATCCAACAAATACTATCAGTATGGTTACACTATATTTCAGCTTGGTCTTCTAAAGGCAAGCTGGAAGGTTTTCCTATCTTACCTAAGATTAAAAGTGTCATTTAGCACTAAGGATTATTAGTGGAATGAAATCAAGCCAGTTCTGGAGCTGCCTTTAAAAGTTAAACACCATGTCTGCACTGTACTAATTACCACAGTTTTAATCAGTTGCAGCGAGAAATAGGTACTTTGGTATCAACAGAAACAAATTCACTACAGTAATATGAATTAACATTTACAAGGACTTTCCCTGTTTCAAATGTCACCATGGTATACTACAGATGTACATAACACAGTGCAGTCTGAGTTGCCTCTAAAACACATAAAGCAAAGAGTGTCTCGTTTTATTTACTAAAATACCTGTGATTGAATTTCTAAAATAAATATAAGGATCACATAATGCAAATCAAAACTTAAAGCAGAAAAACTGAACAGAGACCTAAATAAAATAACTTAATATTGAGAGAGTTTTTCCTTTTTTTTCATTTTTCAGTGTGAACAAGAACAGATATTCAATACAAGAAAAAAGCACACTCAGTAGAATAAAGACTACTGACACAGTCCTAGCTCACTACTTGAACACTCTCTATTACCTTCTCTGACAGATGTTTAAAACTCAAAACAAATAAAACCATCCCTCCTTACAAATGAACCCTCATAAAATTGACAACTACAGACAATAAAACTTTCCAACAGGACAGTTTACGACCGATGACCCCAGGACACCTGCCTGACCCAACACCTAGGTCCCCTCTCCCCCAAGTCAAGCTGGTCCTTCATTATCACTCTAATGAAGTAAGTCACATGTCTAGGCAGCATCGGTCTTCTCTTTGTTTCAATGATACATTAACTGGCATAAATAACACTGTCTGACAGCTCTGTATACTTGTCCCTTTGATTTTTATTCATCTATCCATCAAATCTATTTTTCCATCTATCCCACCCTCACACACAATATCCCTGTTTATATACTATTTTATCTAACATCTATCCACAACACATTTATTTATCAATTAATATTCCTGTCTTTGATAAAAATTATATCAATTGATGAAAGTTTATCTTTACACAATTAATCTATCACCCCATTAATACGCTAATTTATCAATTTCGCTGTTAACATACTATAAATATACTCAAACTCATGCAATAGATACTTTCCTGACATTAATTTACCCCTACATACCAACACAGATCCAGAGAAATAACATGTTAATATCAACAAGCCCTGAATTCCGCCCTGATCTGCATGTTATGTAAATATGATGAAGATGAATCTGAGGTAACCACTTGCTAATTGACTTTAAATCCTACCTGTAGAAATTCCTGTCATATTGTGTTGATCACGTTCCATCTGTTAAGTTCAACACAACCTTTTGTTTAGATGTTTCAAATTATCCTTTCTATCCATGCTGAGCTTAAACCATTTTTTTTTTTTACTTAGATCCGTCTGATTGATAAAGTCATAGCCTAAGTACTTGAGTTGCGGATCTATTCTCAATGGATATGTAAAAATATATATATAACACTATTCCAGTTAAAATCCAATTTAACTATCCTATCAGAGTTATACACAACTGTTGAACAATTCTCCTCTTTGGTCACGGCCACACAGTTTTAATCCGAGCTTCAGACGCAATATCCAATTAATAGAGCAGCAGAAACAGTACACATGATTAAAATACAATACTCTTTTATTTCAAAGTTTGAAAGGAGAGAAAAAAAACACACTGTAATCCGGCACAAATTGAATTCCAAGTCCCACTCGGGAAAGAAAGTCAGCAGCGTTCAAATAGTCCTCCAATCCCGGCTGGTGAACTTGTGAGTGAAATACACACACTTCTTCATTCCCCCTTACATCAGTATTATTGAAGTTTGACAAAGAAAGCAGCCTTTCAGTCACACAACCTCTGTCAAACACTGACAACCTGAGCTGCACTGTTCGCTTTGATACTCCACTCTCAGCCAGAGCAATTGGATACCTCACTGGACCTGCTCCTCTCTAACTACCTATAGACCAGTATGGGGGGACGGTCAGCTAGGCGGTCATCATAATCTCCAATGATGGCCAGCCAGAACTTGATTGACCACTTACCAGACAGTATACACAGAAAAATGGACAGTCTTCAGACATCAGGCGAGAAATTTGACAAAACATTGAAAAAATTGTAACGTATCCACAAAATATTTTGAGCAGAGAAAAGGATCAATATCACCACCAATAAAAAAAAAATTCAGCATAAAAAAATTAGCTCAGATAACAATCAAGCTGGACTTGTAGTTTAAAAATGTGGTATTTCTCTCAAGTTACACCAGAGATTTAATGTACATGTAAGTTTTTCTCAATTTGAGAACATTTTGGAGACTGCAGATTGAACATTTCAGGCTTTGAACAATGGGCGAGTTAAAGGACAAAACCATTATTGTATTTTACATCCTACAGTCTTGGAGACTATGTCTACTTGAGATAGATATAATGCTGCCACACTGCAGTATTACGCTGTAGACATGTGGCATGATACCACACCAAGTCACATTATCTTGACTCCTGGAACTAGCCTGTAAGTATGCAGGAAGCTACCAGTACCTTTCTGAACAAGTTTGGCATGTCACACCAAGGATCAAACTTCCAAGGTAGACAGGCTAACCACTTAGCTACCAGGGATGATACAAAACTTGTGTTGGGAGAGCATACAAAGTCAATGAGGCATCTGTCAATCACAAACCTGTTGCTGATTGGAAATTAGGGTCAGGAATCAACATTCTAATGAGGTTGATCTCTCTCATCCTCATTCTCCAGACTGCAATCATATCAAAGCCTCATTAACTTCTGAGAACCTCCTACACACCTACATCCAGACTAAAATGAATACCACGAATATACATATACTGTATCTAAAGAAAACAATTGTATCAAACAACTTTGAAATCCCAAATGTCTCACACACACACACTAAATAACTCTCTACCTTTTTCGTTTCTCTCTTTGTTTTTATCATTCCTTCTCTTTCTCTCATTTCTTTTCTTAAATTCTTTTCCTTTCTTTATTGATTTATTCAGTACAGTAATGAACTATCAATAGACACCCAAGGGTGAGAGCAAAACAAGACTTAGTATTTACATAAATATGTGAACTTAGCCTAGTTTTGCTCTCACCTCTCAAAATGGTCATCACAATATTATTATAAGTAATAAATTCAGTTGTTCCACATCTTTGTCAAAAAACGTTAAAAACTACATAGAAAAACAAGTAACTGGTGTTTTACGCAACACATGAAAGGTGCATAATTTTTCCGTTACCATAGCAACCAGAATTTTAGTTCGAGAAAAAAAAATGTGATGTGCAAAATGTCCATACTGCCATCTATTCATATACCAAGATTCATTATATTATCTTAAACTATTTTTAAGTCATCACGGGATCCAGATTTCAGGACATCCAGACGGACAGACAGACAGATGGAAGGCAAACCTATAGACACCTCTGGTGTAAACACCGGTAGGGGACTAAAAACAAACAAACTAACACACAAAACACTTCTCTACATTCAATTCCAGCAAATGTGGGGCAATCTAATCTCTGACCTTCAATAACCTAATGGCCTTTTCAGCAATCCTGGTAATAGATAGAACTTGCCCTTAATCAGATTTTTGTCGCAAAACCAAATCCTGCCAATGCCAATGCCATAAGCTTACATACTCCTCCTTCAAACTGATGTTCATGCATCTATGTCCAGATGTCTTTTATCATTGAGAAAGGAATTGCTATTAAATAAAATCCTTCCCTATTCTACTACTGCGAAACAATGTGGTTTGAGGAAGTGTTTGTTTTTGATACTGTGTCATATTCGATATTGGACCAGCAGTGTCACCCAAATCATCTTCAATATAACAATAATAAGCAATATGACAGCAAAATTGTCATGATGGTTGGTTACTAATACCTATTTACGAGAGATTCATTAAACAAGAGGGCCATGATGGCCCTGAATCGCTCACCTGAGTACCATTGCTTCAACTGATGTCAAGGTTTTTAAACAGACAAGGATTCTGATATAACTTAATCTAAAACATTTTACCCCTGACAATACTACACACCAAATATCTAAGCAATGGGCCATATGGTTTCAGAGAAGACTTGGGCGCAGGGTCATTTATCACCGTAGGGCCAAGACTTTGAAAATCTTTGTAATGAACCATTAGATGCTACTACATACCAAAAATCTTAGCTCTAGGCCTTATTGATTCATAGAAGAAGATTTTTTAAGATTTTCCTATTTAACTCTATGTAAAACAAGTGACCCCTGGTGTGGGGTCATTTATCACCATAGGGCTATGATTTGTACAATCTTGGTAGTGGCCCATAAGATGATGCTACATACTAAATATCTAAGCTCTAGGCCTTATGGATTCATAGAAGAAGATTTTTTAAGATTTTCCTATATAACTCTGTGTAAAACAAGTGACCCCTGGTGGGGGGTCATTTATCACCATAGGGCTATGATTTGTACAATCTTGGTAGTGGCCCATAAGATGATGCTTCATACCAAATATCTAAGCTCTAGGCCTTATGCATTCATGGAAGAAGATTTTTTAAGATTTTCCTATATAACTCTGTGTAAAACAAGTGACCCCTGGTGCGGGGTCATTTATCACCATAGGGCTATGATTTGTACAATCTTGGTAGTGGCCCATAAGATGATGCTACATACCAAATATCTAAGCTCTAGGCCTTATGGATTCATAGAAGAAGATTTTTTAAGATTTTCCTATATAACTCTATGTAAAACAAGTGACCCCTGGTGCGGGGTCATTTATCACCATAGGGCTATGATTTGTACAATCTTGGTAGTGGCCCATAAGATGATGCTTCATACCAAATATCTAAGCTCTAGGCCTTATGCATTCATGGAAGAAGATTTTTTAAGATTTTCCTATATAACTCTATGTAAAACAAGTGACCCCTGGTGCGGGGTCATTTATCACCATAGGGCTATGATTTGTACAATCTTGGTAGTGGCCCATAAGATGATGCTACATACCAAATATCTAAGCTCTAGGCCTTATGGATTCATAGACGAAGATTTTTTAAGATTTTTCTATATAACTCTATGTAAAACAAGTGACCCCTGGTGCGGGGTCATTTATCACCATAGGGCTATGATTTGTACAATCTTGGTAGTGGCCCATAAGATGATGCTACATACCAAAAATCAAAAGGCTAGGCCTTGTGGTTTCGGAGAAGATTTTTTCAAGTTTTTCCTATATTAGCCTATGTGAAATCAAGTGACCCCTGGGGCGGGGCCAATTTTGACCCCAGGGTCATAATTTGTACAATCCTGGTAGACAGTCATAAGATCATGCTACATACCAAAAATCAAAAGGCTAGGCCTTGTGGTTTCAGAGAAGAAGATTTTTTAAATTTTCATTTTTAAAATCTATTTTTAGCTCCTGTGACCTTATTATGCGATGGACCAGAACCATTTATACAACTTTAGTAGAGCTTCATCCAAGGAACATTCCTGCAAAATATATACGGACGCACGCACGGACGCACGGACGCCGGACAAAAGGCGATCAGAAAAGCTCACCTTGAGCACGTTGTGCTCATGTGAGCTAAAAACAAGAGGCCCATGATGGTCCTAAATCGCTCACCTGAGATAAATAGGTTGACCCAAGGAACATCTGTACCAATTTATTTTAAAATCTGGCCAGTAGTTTTGAAGAAGATGATTTTTAAAGTTTTCATATTTTTTTTCTTTTTGTTGCCATGGCAACCAGAGTTCTATATGGATCAAGTTTATTTTAGGAACTTTTGTGAAGGTTGACCCAAGGATCATTCCTGTAAAGTTTAATCAAATTCTGTCCAGTGGTTTCAGAGGAAATGTTGATTAAAGTTTTCCCTATATACATATAAGGCAAATAAGCCCCGCCCCTGGCGGCCATGTTTTTTACGGATCGGAATAATTTTAGCAACTTTGGTAGAGGTTGACCCAAGGAACATCTGTACCAATTTATTTTAAAATCTGGCCAGTAGTTTTGAAGAAGATGATTTTTAAAGTTTTCAAATTATTTTTCTTTTTGTTGCCATGGCAACCAGAGTTCTATATGGACCAAGTTTATTTTAGCAACTTTTGTGAAGGTTGACCCAAGGATCATCCCTGCCAAGTTTAATCAAATTATGTCCAGTGGTTTCAGAGGAGATGTTGTTTAAAGGTTTCTCTATATACATATAAGGCAAATAAGCCCCGCCCCTGGCGGCCATATTTTTTTACGGATCGGAATAATTTTAGCAACTTTGGTAGAGGTTGACCCAAGGAACATCTGTACCAAATAATTTTGAAATCTGGCCAGTAGTTTTGAAGAAGATGATTTTTAAAGTTTTCAAATTATTTTTCTTTTTGTTGCCATGGCAACCAGAGTTCTTCATAGATCAACTTTATTTTAGCAACTTTTGTAGAGCCTCACCCAAGGAACATTCCTGCCAAGTTTCATTAAATTTTGTCCAGCGGTTTCAGAGGAGATGTCGTTTAAAGCAAATTGTTGACGACGGACGACGGACGACTGACGACGCACGACTAACGACGCACGACGACGGACGCCGGACGAAGGGCGATCACAAAAGCTCACCTTGAGCACTTTGTGCTCAGGTGAGCTAAAAATCACTGAAGTTAGTTACAATATATGCAGACATATTTCATTTTTTCATAACAAGCTGGTATTAGGATTGTGTGTTTGTTGGCTGCTTTAATCTTTTTCAGGATTAATTTAACAAATTTAGCACATGGAAAACCGTTGTAAACCCAGATCATACTGTAAGCAATTACATTACAGTTGAGGCTTAAATGTGATCTTTTCAGTGTACAAATATAGGCTTGTTTTGACGAATTGGCAAACACAGGTGACCCAGACCAGATATCTTGTTCTATGAACAGCCTTTCGCTTGTACAATATTGTAGCTCCAAACCTGATCATGAGTCTGTAGGGCTAAGAATAATCTATTGTTTCATGTACCATTTTTAAAGTTCTAGCAAATTAATATATGTCATCATAAATTTATGGATGAATATTCATGAGGTAAAGGGTCAAGATGTAACCAATTGTATACAGACCAAAAGTCAACCAGTATAAAACCAGATCAGCCAGCATGTAACTCACAGGTTGATCAGTTTTTATACTGGATGACTCCATAGGTCTTTGTGTTGCTTGAAACATCACAATAACAATCTATATCAAAATATATTTCTTCATCCAGTTTGAGGAATTATAGATTTTAACTAATTAACTGAGGTTGAAAATGCTTCTCATTTTAATCTCTACATCTCTTGGATATGGATTTAGACATTTTTTTTTTGAGTAAAACATGCCCACATTCTGTTGCTATCTCATAAAGGATCAAGCTATCTGATAACTAATCAAATAGAACTTATTGCTACCCATATGAAGCCTGGTCAATGAAGTGTTTCCAATGGGCTCCAGCACCCAACTCTCCCTTTGTATGGAGCCTGTCGGGCAAAGCCCTAGATGGACCACAGATGTTCCGTTATTGATCTCTATCCAGGAGCGAGTCACTATGTAAATAAATCTCTTCCTGTCCCAACGGCAAATCGGACAAGTCAATGACCATAACCTTATGATACAGATCATTCTTTTCTTGCTTTATTAATCTGATTAGCATAACTTTCACCACCACTTTTTATTAATAATTCATATTTTTATTTTGATGAGACAAAGAAAAACATGGCTGGGAGCACTGATGAAATATGGGGGCACCACATGCCACATGTGGGCTACAACCAGGTAAGTCATGTGACCACTGTGGCCTTGATATCATGATAAGTCTCTTAGTCTGTCAATCAAGTGACTTGTATGGATTTTCCAATTAAAGTGGCACTGACTTTTTAATTAATATGACAGTAATGGCTCATTATCCCGTCTGGTTCCCTGATCCCTATCTGAGTATGAGAGGGAAGCTGACATTATATCTGAAGCCGAGAAACCATTACATGACCAGCATAACATGTATAAAACCAGATCAGCCTGAAAGAAACTGAACATAGCTAATTAAGTTTTCTGCATTTTGTTCTTTATTGCTTTAACATTATCTCAATAAGAAAAAATTTTTTTGCCAGATCATTATTCATACTGCTACACAAATCTGTCATATTCTGTTTCCATGACAATCTACATTTAACAGACACATTTGGGCAATGGCAGGTGCTTTCAATATGGGCATGATGCTTTCTCCACGAGAAAAAAAAAATTCAAAAATTCAAAGATGGGAGGGGCCAGCAAGCTTCCTATTTGCAGTTTTTACATGACACTGATGTAGTGTAGGTTTACTTCCATCTCCCAATCCATATCCCCTCCCTGTCATTTCAGCAAGATGTACATCACCCCTCCACAGCCAGATAACACACACTGTAATGAATCACATAGCATGACAGTTCATAAAAATACACTCAATCTTTTCAGTGGTCTTTCATTTATTTTCCACTTGATAATATTACTTCATTTTCCACAACAACTATCTGCGGTGCAAACCCAGAGCAATAACATGAACTAGTCGACTGTGACCACGACTGGTAGTCAAAACAGTCATGACTGAACATAAAATCAGTCATGCATGTTGTAATTTCGGGGCAGACTGACTTTCCCACTAATATTTCCATCCATAAACAAGGGTTAAATACTTCAACAATATCAAATCTAACTTTCTACTTCCCTGAACTTGATTTAAGAATTATAAAATATGACAAGTTTAACAGTGTCAGCTGTCTCTGTAACCATGACAATGCCTGGTTCTTCCAAAAAGGCGCGTCAGCGTTAAGATTGTACTGATATCGACAGCATGTTTATATCCCATAACATACAACAGATGATTACCGTTCAGAGATGCTAATCACTAAACCTCAGGTGCCACCTCATGCCAATGATCCAATTAGGTACTCATTAAATCTTTGGTGGGTCCGATCAATTTTTAAAAAAAAAGCCTTGTACATGATCTAGCATTAGTATATTACAGAATACTGTTATAATTAAATAGTTATCTTAAAACCCTTTAACCCTTTCCCTCATATATACTCATTTTGACGCCCTCAATAGGTATCACATAAAGCCTGATCTGCAGAAAACCACAGTTAAACCTTACCAAATTTAATTACAAAATCCTCATTTCCAGACCACTGAGGAGCAGCGAAAAGCATAAAACCTGATCAGCCTGCGAGTTACTCGCAGGCTGATCTGGTTTTATGCTGTTTGCATAGGTCTTTTCATGGTGTCCTCTATGAGGGAAAGGGTTAAAAATACATTTGTACAAGATTTACATTCATAAATACATGTAAGTGTTGGTTTTGCTATATTCTGCATTAAGTGTTGGTTTTGCTATATTCTACATGTAAGTGTTGCCTTTGCTATATTCTACATGTAAGTGTTGCTTTTGCTATGTTTTTGTTTCTTGCCAGTTCCATTTCTGTCTAGATTACATAAGTTCTAAGCAGATAAATATGCCTCAAATCTTAACTTCCACTTCTATTCTGCAATCCTTTACACTTTTACATCTCCCTTACTGTGTCACGTAAGAGAGAAATATAACAAGCTTCCAAAAGCTCTCCAGTAATTTACATACTATCACATCTCTGACAATCTACTTCCTACTTAATGTACCTATTCTTATTTTCAATTATGTCTTCCCTAAGTTAAAATGGATTCCCTGTTTTTCATCGTGTTAAAACTTTTCTCATTACTTTATATTGCATCTTAAAAACCTGGCATTTTTCATAATGCTACTGCAGTTGCCTAACTTAAATTCCGATGACAGCTATATGGTAAACTTAACATTCAAACAAATGCCAACATATATTATTTCCCATTTACGAAATTAGTTTTATAGTTGCTTGTCTATTCAAACTGATCCGTTTGCAAAACACAATCAGTATAAAACATCAAAGGCCAAATTTGTATGTAGTGACGTGATAAAATTAAATTGCAAATTTCCTAAAAACTACCATTTAGTAAATGAAGGCAAAACAGTTTCCAAACCAGTAATTGTTTCAACACTTAAGAAAAATAGTTTTTCGCTCTTTGGGCAGAATTATAATCTTCACATGAGTATGCAAGTCAATCAGAAATCAACTACCCATAAGTAATTGAGGTCTACTTCTCACGTTAAGATGCTACTAGATTCACACACTTGTTATTAGTTCAGGATTAAGCCTTTTGATGTTGGTTCAACTGCTCATAAACAGGCATTTGCACTCATATATCTTGTTGTAATTTCATTTTATTTTTTTGCAATAAAACTAAAACTTTAAAATAATAATGCACTTTATATAATTTATTGGCGTTGTATGACTATATTTGATAGTATTTGGGGGATGAAAACTGAGTTTGTTCTGTAACTGTCGGCAGTGCTGGACTCATTAATGGCGTAATGAACAACCACTGTGACTGCTTCACCTTAAGTTGCTTATGCAATTTACAAAATAAAAATTGAAGTCAAATGTAAGACCATATCTAATTGGATTTGCAGTGTAATGTAGCACACTAATGTAGCACACTGATATGTAGTGCATTGAAATGTAGTGCTCTATAATGTAACTTGTAATGTAATGTAGAGCACTATAATGTAGTGAATGTAGCACACTTTAATGTATTGAACTGTGATGTGTTATCTGTGGTCACTGTAATGTAATGTAGTGCACTGTTAAGTAATGCAATGCAATTTAATGCACTGAAATGTTGTGCACTGTGATGTCTTGCAATGTAATGTTGTGCACTGTTATAAGTCTTATTGAGGGGTCTACAGCAGACAACAAAGCAATGAAAGTGTCTGATTACTTGGTAAGATACAAGTTCAGTTCTGGGCTGTATTAACTAATAGCATCAATAGTGAAAAATCTTCTCTTTTTTTCTTTATCATAAGTATTTAGAAATAGATGTAGTATGATGGATCTTGTAAGTTAGCTGTACAGTTGAGACCTTATAGACTTTGAAAGACAATCATGACTACAGACTTCAGTTATCCCGGATTACAGCAGCGTACGACAAGGATCAGTTGATCTAATGAGAAACGAGTCCCGCCACTCCCATCAGACCTCCAGTTTCACACTGCATAATTACAGCGATGGCGATACGACTGTATACATAACATTAATGAAATTAACATAATATAGACTTGGTAAAAACCTGACACACATATGTCAGATATGCTATATAGAAATCAGAATCCTAACAATTAGGTTTAAAATAATACACAATGTCTGAGAGAGAGTGAGAAATGTAAAGGAATTGGTTCTAGTGAAACTTTGGTTGACGTAATCTAGGGTGACCTTCGCCCTCTCCCACTGCAATATTCATCTACGGTAGCATTTTAATGATGGATCAAGCCCACACAGTGTGCGATTAGACTCCATGACCTAAATCAACTCCACAATCAAGAGCAGTGGCTTTATATAACTTCCAATTACAAGTTTTTCCATATAACCTATATGTATGGGTGGATCTCTAAATATTGCTGTTGAAGGGAAAACAGCAGTAGGGCAGCCCCCCCTGTCCTCTTAAATACCTTCCTGTGTTTTGAGGCTCAAACTCAAACAAAATAACCAAAATATTCTCAATAAAGCATAAAATTAATGCTCAAGTATAGTTTTCAAGAAAACACAGCTTTGTGACATACAGTTATGGCCCATATACCCTATTTTCCCCAATGTTTTTTGTGTCACTTGCTGTAAGCAGAAGTGACACATAGGATTCCGTCGTCTGTCTGTCCATCTGTCCATTAGTCTGTCACACTTTTTCAGTCACACGTAAGCAGGTGACACACATGTTCCAGAGAAAACTCTTGTTGTCACCTTAATAACACAATGAACAAGTATTTGTCTTTGAATAATTGTTCATTGTGTTATTAAGGTGATAACAAGAGTGTTCTCTGGAACATGTATGTCACCTGCTAAAGCATGATGAAAAAAGTGGACAGACAGATGGACAGACAGACGATGGTAAAGTGGTCCCTATGTGTCACCTCTGCTTACAGCATGTGACACTAAAGTTATTACAGAATACAATGTGGATCAATTATAACAAGCTCCCTACTGTAATAACACAATTGGACATAGTGCCTTATGTATTTTGTGATTTGTTAGGCAGATTTAAAGAACAGAGGTTTTCACACAGTTATAACGAGATATCCATATGTAGTGTTATAATGAACTCCAAGTATAGCATGATAATGGAACTCACTGTATAACATTATAATGGAACTACACTGTATAACATTATAATGGATCTACTATGTATAACATTATAATGGATCTACACTGTATAACATTATAATGGATCCACTATGTATAACTTAATAATGGATCTACACTGTATAAAATTATAATGGATCTACACTGTTTAACACTATAATGGATCTACTACGTATAACATTATAATGGATCTACTATGTGTACCATAATAATGGATCTACACTGTATAATATTATAATGGATCTACATTGTATAACATTATAATGGATCTACACTGTATAACATTATAATGGATCTACACTGTATAACATTATAATGGATCTACACTGTATAACATTATAATGGATCTACACTGTATAACATTATAATGGATCTACACTGCATAACATTATAATGTATCTACACTGTATAACATTATAATGGATCTACACTGCATAACATTATAATGGATCTACACTGTATAACATTATAATGGATCTACACTGTATAACATTATAATGGATCTACACTGATAACATTATAATGGATCTACTATGTATAACTTATAATGGACTACACTGTATAATCTACACTGTATAGTATGAACCCCTTTTTTGTTCTTTACTGAGGCATGACACTGAGCGTGATAGAGAACCATCTTCTGAAAAATGTCTTATCTGAGAAAGGAAATTCTAAACTGTCCTTCTAATAACAAGGCAACCTAGATGTGTAATGTTGCAGAAGCAAGCATACTGAAACATGGTAGATTCTCACTAAATGTCTCTACAAGATGGTAATGAAAGAACTCTGTTCACAGTACAAAAAGATTACCTCACTAACAAGTTAAAACAAAATTTAGATTACCATTAAATAGTTTGAAATGCATTTAAGTAATTTTCCTGAAGTATTAATTTTGTGACTGATTTCTCATACTGAATCCCCTCCCCCATTTTTGGTCACTTAACAGCAGTCAGTTACTTAAATCCTGTACCTTGGGGAACCAGTACTGGAGACCAATCATCTGCCAGCAATACATCTGTGCAGTCTGATCTTGGTCTGCACTGATCACTTTTCAGTCAATAAATTTTCTGCAAGCATCCCTATTAATAACTAATGGAACAGTCCAAAATGAAGAAAGGGCAAGTCCAATTAAGGAATTCAACATGGTAAGGGTTAATGAGTTAGAACCATAAATATGGATGACATGGTCTGATGGTCAAATCCTAGTCCTTATTCAAGATTGCGGGCTCAGTTACGACTGGTAGAAATCTCTCTTTGAAATTAGGGATTTGCTTAAGTTGCACAATTTTATCTCTAAACTGACGTAAAACAAAAAGATTTAAAGTAATATTCAAAGAAATATTTTTTCAGACTGTTTAAATTGATCAGGTTTCACAAAACAGGAGGGATCAATTGCTGTATATCCTAATCTGCAATCACGTAACACAGCTAACACAAGTTAGAAATAGAGCCGCAAATCTTCAATCCCTTCTCTACTGTTTATTGATTTCCAACAAATCATTAATTGAGTAGTTTCCGCAAATTACACATTACATCAATACTTCTGTTTGCAGTTCAGCTTCAATCCATTCTACATAATGAGAGTAATTTTTCATCTACCTTCCTATTCTTAAAAGTTTTTGTTATGTAATGTTATTGATACCAATTATATGAGACTGCCCCAACAATGTACTCCATTCATGCAGCAGGTTTTATTCACTGCTAATCAATTTTTCATCTCTATTGATACTTATTCAAACAAACAAATGGTTTCAAATGAAGCTTTCTACAACTCACAAACCCTTTCCCCTGCCCATATTTTCGACGGAAATAGCTTCTACCATTATACCTAAACTGTCAACACTTATAATTGCTTTCTTCTAATTTATTTTTTGTTTTGTCATGAAGTGCAAGTTCACAATTTAATTACATGTCTCCTTTCTATTACTAAAAAGAAAAAAAACACATTTTCATTAACTATTGGTACAAAGATATTGGAGGGCTTAAACAGTGAATGGAAGGCCGACTTCCTGCTGTAGAGTACCCTTGATGACTCTGCATACACAGGACCGTGTACATCAATAGATGTCAAGATGACATTAATCAGTAACAAAACCGGTGCAATTTTGAAGACAATTACTTGTTTTACGCAGGTATGTTTTAAGAGGTTATGTTTTACTGATGCCTTGTGATAATGCTAAACCAATAAGTGGTAAGCAGGCTTGATTAATAATTAACAGCCTGTAACTATAACCCGCACTTTTTGTGTGGAACCAGTGCTTTAGACAAAACATCTGTACTCTATAGATAACATTCAAAATATATTATTGCTGATGTCAGGGGTGAATGTCTACAAATTTCAGGACCAAAAAAGTTCCTACACCCCTTGAACTGGAATACCAAAGTCATTAAAAAAAAGATTGGATAGCTCCTTTGCTTGGCACTCAGCATATAAGGGTAGATCCAGGACTGGTTGGCTTGCATGATACTGCAGTGTGGCAACACTTATCTGTCTCAAGTAGACATCATCTCCAAATGACTGAAATACTGTTGGTGGGACGTTAAATCCAATAAACAAACAAACAAACATGATGTAAGATTGATCTTAATCATGGTCGGGATGGGCTCAGTTTAACCCTTTCCCTCATATAGACTCATTCTGACGCACTCAATAGGTACCACATAAAGCCTGATCTGCAGAAAACCACAGTTAAACCTTACCAAATTTAATTATAAAGTCCTCATTTCCAGACCACTGAGGAGCAGCGAACAGCATAAAACCTGATCAGCCTGTGAGTTACTCACAGGCTGATCTGGTTTTATGTTGTTCGCATAGGTCTTTTCATGGTTTCCTCTATAATGGGAAAGGGTTAAACAAGGCATATACTAGTTCATGTTAAAAAATAATCTACATGGAAAGTCTCTCACAATCAGATGTTAATATTGTCTATTCCTAAATTACTTGCACCATGTATCCCCAGCTCCTATAGCTCTATGTTCCTTAATCTTTTGATGGCTGCAGACACATGATAGGA
>CM037784.1:46577357-46627357 GCA_021229015.1 Solen grandis | reverse complement strand
TGTAGTAAAAAATAGGAACACATATGATATTATGATATAATATGTATGGTGTTTATTGGACAAGTAAATATTCAGCACGCAAATTCAGTATTTCTCCCTCGGGAACACAATCATCAACTTTGTCTTTTGGAAAAATGTGATTGTCTAGTGGCATTATATGGTACAAAAGTTTTGTCAGTGTGCGGGGAATGTGGAAAAGTAAAAAGTGTCAACCTTTCTGTATCTGATGCATTGTTCTCCATGGATGTGCTCGTAAGTCAGTTTGACATCAAGGAAGTAAAATGACCAGTGCTGCCCCCTGGTGTGGAATTGATTTATTGACAGGCATTCATATTTCACAGACAGTTGCAGTGCACTTGGATACCCCAGCCGCTGGCACCTATATTGATTTTTGGATCAGTCCAAGGGGAATAACTCAAAATGGCAGACAGTCACAGGGGAGTTGCTCTGTAGAATGGAACCAATTTGTCATTAACTAATATTGAGTGCTGTCTCCTCCCGTCTTCCTCCTGCACGATGGTACATTTATAGTTTGGAATGCTCCTGTTATCAACTCAATAAGATACAGCAACTGGTTGATAAAAAATAAATCTCCATGCAGTACTCCAGTAGAATTTCTAGTAGATCCCCAACCCTGACAAAGATCATGTGAATAACTGAAGCTAGATATATTTAATAAAACATCAATCTTAGTCTTGCTTGTAGTCATCACTTCGTACCATTTGTGATATTTATAAAAATATTTTTGATAGATTGACTGAATTATCTCATTTCTTTAATTAAATCCAAATCCAAAATATTTTCATGACCCCCTGATCCATAGATCGAGGCATTCTGGTCTGTCTGTCACAAAACTTTAACCCTGACCATAACAAGAAAGTTCTTCCACCTACAGCCTCCAAACTTTACAGATGCATGCACCTTGATGAGAGCTCTCCACAAGGTGACCTTGACCTTCAAATGACCTTAACCACCAAAGGTCTAAGCCAGGGGAACGTAGCCTATTCAAGGTATTCCACTACATGGAATATCATGTTAAACAGTGCTTAAACATCTAGAATACTTGAAAGATGATGGGGTTTTCAAAGAAACATGAGGTTCAATTGTATAGTTTTATTAAAATAAATGGTTTCTGGTTAATGATTTTAATGTCTGCAGTCTTGCTGTACTATGCTGAATAGTTTTATAACCATATAAGGCTCATAGAATCATGATAAACTTATAGCTTTATAACCATATAAGGCTCATAGAATCATGATAAACTTGTAGTTTTATAACCATATAAGGCTCATAGAATCATGATAAACTTATAGCTTTATAACCATATAAGGCTCATAGAATCTTGACAAACTTATAGCTTTATAACCATATAAGGCTCATAGAATCTTGATAAACTTATAGCTTTATAACCATATAAGGCTCATAGAATCATGATAAACTTATAGCTTTATAACCATATAAGGCTCATAGAATCTTGATAAACTTATAGCTTTATAACCATATAAGGCTCATAGAATCTTGATAAACTTATAGCTTTATAACCATATAAGGCTCATAGAATCTTGATAAACTTATAGCTTTATAACCATATAAGGCTCATAGAATCTTGATAAACTTCTATTTCTAAAACATGTTACAATTCAAAATTTACAGCTATTTATTCTTCTTTGATCAATAACTCATGAAAACATTAATTCAAGACTTACTTCCCTTTATTCATGGATGAAGACAGGTATAATTTGCATACCTGTCCCACTGAATCGTTACTGCTCCGCCAGATTGTACTAAACCCAAGTCCCTGCTGAGAGCCCCAGCGTCAGTTCCAACCAATGAAGCAGGGGCCCTGATAATATGAAACATCCTCGGAATTGTTTGACTATGTGATGATTACATACTTACAAGATCATCAAAAGGTATGAGGCAGGCACTAGCGGGTTTGATGGCTCAACTGCACATGGCCTCAACCCCACATCTATGTGCTACAGCCGTTTTTTTTATATATTTTTTTTAGCATCTTGAGCCGCCCAATCTCCCACATACAACTGGTGAAACACTCACCTGCATTATAATGTCTACATCATCAAAATTATTAAATGTTAAAGGAGAAGCATTCAAGTTTTTTCCCCACAGTGAGTAATAGGCATAGTATTTGTGTTTTCAAATAATTAAATGTGTCATCCATTCTTATATTGCCCCGAAGATTAGTTTTTTTTCTGTTTTGGTATGCTTAAGAATGTTTTATATTTTTATTTCTGGAAGCGCAACCATTCTAAGGTAAGCACTGTGGTAAACCACTTTAGATATGAATTTTAATGACCCCATATATTTCTAGCATATCCAGTCATGCACATGTTCTCAGTGTTTGGTGTGAAGGTATCTTGTGACCCTTTAATGCACGTGGCTTAAGAAAAAACAAAATGTGTCACCTATTTCATAAGCTAACAAATCCTCAAGTGAAGAAATCCAAGACATTGATACAGATGCTAGATCTAGTGAAGTTACGTTTCATGTTGGCTAGTGTGACATGATTGGCCAAAAACTCAGTTCTATTTTTGAGTCTTAAATTTTATCACTCTTCAAATCCTTCTTTGGTCCATTTCAAGGCTCAACAGATGTGGCAGTGTTTTTTGTTTTTGTTTTTTTTTCATTACAAATACAGTATTGTCTA
Organism: Solen grandis; assembly: GCA_021229015.1. Taxonomy (NCBI): domain Eukaryota; kingdom Metazoa; phylum Mollusca; class Bivalvia; order Adapedonta; family Solenidae; genus Solen; species Solen grandis. Next base: position 46,624,689 of record CM037784.1, on the reverse strand, counting down.
AAATCTAGGTCGGAAAAAATATAGAAAAAAAAATTTAGTCTATTCTTGTTAAAGTATCAAGTGAAAACTGGTTCATATGTTTAGCTCAAAATACAACAGGACTGCGCATACAAACTGTCGTAAGATAGTATTTATATACAAGCATATCAGACCGTCTTGTTTGACACTTGTCTGTGTACATGCGGGACCCCAGAATTTATCAGATCAATATTTTGTGCCATTTCTGTTGCTTTTATTGTTTCATTTAAGAGAAGAACAACAGATTCAAATCAACGAGGTTTCACACTGTAGAATTCAGTTGGGTTATTTTTTTATAGTCAAGAAATAATGCAATTTGTATTTGCAAATGATGATTGATTTCTTTGAATATTTATTCTGCATTTTACTTTGAAATTTATGGTAAAGACTTATGTATTCAAGATTAATGCTTGTTTCTAATAAGAAACAAAGTATGCCCCTTTAGTATAGAAATGCCATTAACTGAGATGGACTAGATTTGTTGAAGGCGTTTCATTAAGTCCTGTGTATTGTCAGTAAATTAAAATTACAAATTATATTATCCATGGTCATGAGAAATGTTAATGACAAATGCTTCCAAGTATTCAACTAGATTGAACTAAAAATAGCTAGCTGGCTGATCTGGTTTTAAACAGGATTTTTCCCAATTAATAAAAACAATTATCTGTAAAGCTCTTTGATTAATCTGTTTCTGTTATCTGTGTGAACAAATATTCTGTGTTCTTATTACTTTTGGACCTTTTTTTCAGAGACAAAGATTTTTTTCCCTGGCTCTGTCACAAAAATCTTTTAAAGTGACTTCTTTGAAATGTCATTCCTATTTATTCTGTTTACATGTGACTATGGAACAAGGCCACATCTATTCCGAGTCACTGCAGTATAATATAGGTTCTTGAATTAAATGAAGTCTGAATTATAAAAAGTGAACACTCAGTGAAATAGGGCCTTTACAAAGCTATGGTGATGAACTTAGAAAAGAGGTATCTAAATGAAGGGACAGTGATGTCAGGAAAACTATTGTAGCAGTGGCATTCCTTCAACTGACCTCTGATTTAATTACCTCTCCACTTGCTGCTAGGAATGGTAGAAACACTGTTACATCTGTTGGCCTGTCAGCACTGATCAAGGCTCAGGTTTGATGAGTTTGTTTGTACATTCTGCCCTCTTCTGATTATGATGTAAACTAATTGACAAGCATAGAAAGAAAACACCTTTTTTCCTTTAATTACATGAGGGGTGTGAAAAAAAACAACACCTGTAGAACTCAAGTATAGTACCTGATCAGCCTGCAATTTACTTGTGCCCTTGTCAGACTTGTTATGATTCAGAGTAAATTTCAGTGGTTAGAGCATCCAACCCAGAATCTGTAGGTCATGGGTTTGATCCTTGGCCATGACATACCGTAGTCTAAAAAATGGTACTGGTATAGCTCAGTTGCTTGGCACTCAGGTTGTGAGGGTGGTTCCAGAACTGGTTGGCCTGGTCTCTAAGACAATGTGACAAACTGTTGTATCATGCCACTTGTATACCATGTGATGTCACAGTGGGACAGCACTATATCTCTCTCATGTAGACGGAAGTCCCCAAATGACTGAAATAACAAACAAAATGTATATGAAGTGACTTCAGTCTGATCTGGGTTTTCTTTCATTCTCCAATGTCTGATTTTGCATGTCTGAGTCGAATTCAAGGGTTAATGAAGAAAGACAGAACAATCAATTTTGTTATTGCCTATTTCTGTATCATTTGAGCAGAAAAAAGATCAGTGTATGTATATCTTTCTGTCAAAATGTCTGGCTCTCCTATAAACTCCTGACTGTAATTTCCTGCAGTTTGAACATATCCTTTACAAGATGCTTTGCCTGCATCATGGAATGTTTCCCTTCTCTGCCACCAGCTGTCAATCTTTGAGTCTTCCTCTTGATGGATTATTTGACCCATATTCTTGATTTCCTCAAATTTTACTACCAAAGATGTCTTTTAAAACTTCTAGAATTGCCTTGGTATATGGTTCAATTCTTGTTGTTCAGCTCATGTCTGCCTGGAGTGATCTCTGATATTGATGTGGCAGTTTACTGTAGGTAGTTAACTTGTCAGGAAAAAAAGGAAACTGGGCTGTGAATGGCAACATTGTCATGCAGATTTTACACTTCAATAGGCAATACTAACATTTTCTAGTTTGACATGATGTTGGTAGCCATCTTTCAAAGTGGAGGGGAGGGGGAAACCAGAGGTTAATGTTTTCAGATGTGAAAAGTCAAGCATTTCTGGGGTCTGATGTCTGTATTTGTCCTACGTAACATTAAAATGTCCGAACATTACAATGTCCAAACACTTAAAGTATAGCCACCTGAGTGGAAATCTTACAAGAGCTAATCACAATTTCATCCGTATTGTATACTGCAGATACCATTATTTGCATTAAATAGTTCTTGATTAATTAAATCAATGTTTATTATGCTGATTGATGTTATTCAACTTTTCTTGATTTTTGAATTTATTTCCTATGATGCCATGTTCCTTTTATTAATCATAAATATAAAAAAAAATACCTTTTTAATTTTGACTGATTTGAACATCAGTAGATTAGAAGTATTAATTTGACTTATATCTAGCAGATTTTTATTTATTTTATCCACTCTTAAGTTAAAATAGAATTTAATACTTACAATCTTAGTTTAGTTTAACCATCAGATTTTTCTGTCTTTAGTTAAATCAGTTATCCATGCATGTTAAGCTATAAAAATATTATATGTAGACTTGATGCAAATTATTTTGTAACATATGTTAAATTTCATTCTTAGAAGGGAGAGAGAAGATAAAAATGTCCAAACATCCAAGTTATTGTTGGATCTTGAATGTAACAAGTAGAGTTCCACTTAATTTCATTGATTGCGAGAGACAACAAATTGCTTGCTATCCTCCTAACACTGCTCAATTCTCCCTACCATGTCTGTCAATATCAATTTATATCAAGCCTGCCTTGCCTCACAAAATAATCATATTTGCATAAAATGGCTCTTACTTGACAAATGTAAGCTGTAAACATGAAAATATGAAATGGTTCTTCTCTGGTAATGATGGTACGGGTAAAAATTGTCGTAATAAGTAAGTGGGGTTTGACAGTTCCAGTACGCTGATATAGTCACATGAATCATAATCAACGGACGTCGAGGTTTCCGCACAGACATTGATCTGCCGAAATTTGTATCATTGCGACTTCATTCAAGCACTTTCCAATATCCCGTTGTTCACGTGCTATGTCAGGACTATCTAGATTGGCCGTCAAAATCTGAAATAGTAAAACAATTTTGGACAGTAGATTTATTGCCCACAACAGTAAATTAGTTTACATGTTTCAATGAATTGTTTCGTCATATTTTGATATTTGAATTTTGGTTCAAAAGTAGATTACTGTCATTTAGAAATTATGGGGGGCAGGACTCATTAATCATCTGGCAAGGCTTATGAGTAACTTGAATGAAATTCAAATTATGATTGTTATGTCTCTGTTGTTTATCTGCTCATCTGCTTCCATATTTCCCTCCATTTCTTTCCTCCAAGTTTTATGATGCTATTTTACTATAATACTTTTATCTCCCTGGCTCGTAACTTTTTTCCATGTAGAAACAATTGTATGTTAGGATATAGAAATTCAGATTTCTCCAGTACTTAAGAGGAATCCATTGCAGTGGTTTAACTGCAGCAGCAGAATGATAAGATATCTCATGTAAGTAAATGAATTTTGGATAGACCTGACTAGATGTAATGGACAACTGTTATGGTGTTCACCAGATTGTTCAGTGCAGATTATGTTCACAGAATAAGTTTGTGGTTACAGGATCTGTCAAAAAGACAAAATATCCTCAAAGTTCTGATGTAAGTTTTATCTTCCAACTCACTGAAAGGGAATCAGCACAGAATTAGTTACTTAGTCATAAAGTAAAACTTGGTAATTTAGCCAGTGTTAGTCACACTTCTTACACCTTTCTCCTGAAGACTCAAACTATTTATTTGCTAGATTGAAAAGTCCTTTTTACTCACTCTGATTTCTTAATTGACTATTTTTTAGCCATTCATTTTATGTTGAAATAGTGTTTGAATTGGTTCTCCAGTAATAAATTTGTGTTGTATTCAAATAACTGGTGCATATGCTTGGTTGTTGGACCAATATCTATTGTTGACTTTACTTGTAAAGTAATTATGGTGCAATTACATAGTCCTTTAGCTCAATGTGGCAAGAACATAGTCCTTTGGCTCAATGGAGAACATAGTCCTTTGGCTCAATGATTCTTTGGCTCAATGGGGCAAGAACATAGTCCTTTGACTCAATGGAGAACATAGTCCTTTGACTCAATGGAGAACATAGTCCTTTGGCTCAACGGAGAACATAGTCCTTGGCTCAACGGAGAACATAGTCCTTGGCTCAATGGAGAACATAGTCCTTTGGCTCAATGGAGAATATAGTCCTTTGGCTCAATGGAGAACATAGTCCTTTGGCTCAACGGAGAACATAGTCCTTTGGCTCAATGGAGAACATAGTCCTTTGGCTCAACAGAGAACAAAGTCCTTTGGCTCAATGGAGAACATAGTCCTTTGACTCAATGGAGAACATAGTCCTTTGGCTCAATGGAGAACATAATTCTTTGGCTCAATGGAGAACATAGTCTTTGCTAATGGAAACATGTTCTTTGGCTCAATGGAGAACATAGTTCTTTGTCTTAATGGAGAACATGGTTCTTTGGCTCAATGGAGAACATAGTTCTTTGTCTTAATGGGACAAGAGCATGGTTCTTTGGCTCAATGGAGAACATAGTTCTTTGTCTTAATGGGACAAGAACATGGTTCTTTGGCTCAATGGAGAACATAGTCCTTTGTCTTAATGGGACAAGAGCATGGTTCTTTGGCTCAATGGAGAACATAGTTCTTTGTCTTAATGGGACAAGAACATGGTTCTTTGGCTCAATAGGGCAAGAACATTAAGTACTTTGACTCAACTGTCCAAGAAAATAAGACAATTATGAGAATTGGTTTTGCTATGAATTTTAAAAGGTTCCAATCCAAAGGAGGCCATTATTGGATTGGTTGTCTATGAAATGTCAAAGGTTAGTTTATTAGCAATATGTATGCCAATGTCCTGTCGGAAACTGCTTTTCATTGCCCACACATTAGTCTGTGGGATGTAGATATGATGGTTGAGAAGATGATATATTGGGTTTGTCCCTTGTAGTGAGTATTGGATGTGTATTGGATACATTTCTTTTGACAGCAGGGAGTCCCATAAGACTGGGGATATGAGAACAGCAAGGAAGGGTCAAGGAAAATACAGTTTCTCTTCGCTGGGGACGTTAGTCTGAATGAAGTGCTTACAATGAATAATCAATGAAACTGATAAAATAAAGAGTGTTACAAGTGTTGTAATTTCTTAATGTTGATTGTTTCGGTCTTTCTTTGGTTTATGTCTTTTGAATTAAATAGCATGTAAGATGAAGACTATTAGACAGAAAAATTTAAATTATGTATCGGGTCTTGTGCTAAAGATGTATATCTTTTAAGTTTAATTTTTAGAAGATTTGCGATCTTGAGAGCTTTAAAGTGAGTTCTAATGATACAGAATTTGAGATTTCTGAGTTGAGTAAAATCTCAATTATATACATGCATGTTTTGTGAAATTGAGGAAAGACCCTGGTTCTTAAGTGAGGAAGACTTAGATTTAGCCATGTATGGGAACTGATGGAAGCGTGGGGGTAGAGCTGATCTGGATGTGATAGCCCTACCCCAGGGGACGATGGATCAATTGATACAGCTGTCAGATGGCATTAGGTCTATATAAGGTCAAATACCCTTGGGTAAACACTTTCAGATGTAATTTACTGTTATATATCTACGTGATGTGTATGTTAAGGCATTTCTGTCAGGAAATCAGGAACTGTGTAGAATTTGAGGGTTTAACCATTATACAGTAGATAGAACTATCAAAAGTAACTATATTTTATTCATGCAAAACAAAATATGTTTATAGCATTCTATTTCTCCTGTCTCTCTTATATCTCTGTGACTTATTCTTTTTTCTCTCTCTCTCCTCTTCTTCATTCTCTCTGATATTATCTATCGATCCCTGCTCATGTTTACATTTCATATGGCAGCTACAGAAAGTATCTCTTCAGTTAATTAGCAATAAAATTCACAGAAATGTGTATCAATAGAAAAGCGCTAGGTCATTTTCTTTTTGTTATTTCATCATGATGGTGCTGTACGTAACATGATATATTTTACAGCGGAAAATCATCAAAAGACACCCCAGGTGATAAATGCATTTGGTTACATTAAAAAACAAGCATTTTAATCAAGGTACACACTTCAAAAGAACACATAAACCAAGTTATGCCAAAGTATTTACCATTACCCAAATGTGCAATTTTTTTGTTGAGTTTCATTTATTGAGCTGAAACAGTTTAAATAAAATCTGATTAGCCAGCTGAAGCCATATCTGATACAAAGAAAACAAAATAACAGCTTTATAAATAATTCAATCTGTATCAAGCACATTATTTACGTTTGTCTTGATGTTGAATTCTGTGCTCTTTATTGGCATATCCACTCGCTAGAGTGTGAAAACCCATTACACTTCGATTCCAAGCGCATAACTTGTGATGTGGGAACATTTAGATGTTTGTGCATCCCCATTTTAGGCACATTTTGTACAGAAAAGTTCAAGTTTAGAAATGGAGGTAGTTAAGCTGAATGACTTGAGGCCAACAATTCACAAGGCTGTTCAAATTTTCCCATCCAATTAGGTTTTAAAATTATTTTTTTTTGTGAAGTTTGTATATGAATAACAGTAGAGAATGAATGTTTGTGATCAGTTTGTATTGAGTTTCTAGAGCTTCCTTACCAATATCTACAGATTTTTTTCTTACTGATTTGGTTTTATTCTGTATCATTTTGAGTTCAAGTGTGGGACTGCTTGTTCAGATGTTTTATATGATGAGCCCTTCCAGCTGGTTTGTGGTAGGTTGATGGTTCTGCTATACGCTTGTGGTCATCCACCTGTAATTAATTTGATGTCACTGCATGACTGAAATACTGATGCAACAATTTCTAACTCCAAAACATAAAGTGTTTTGTCCAGTTTGTTTACATTGTGTACCAAATAAGTTACTGTAACTATAAATCTCAATGGCACTGCCAGGAGTACATGAACAAAATCTGTATGTCTGGATGGGCGACCACCATAATTATATATTAACAGCTAAGTGGAGACCTGATTTACGAGGAAAACAACAATTTTATCTGCTTTATATGATTTCAATAGATTCTGTTATACAGAACCTCAGTGGTGTGTTTATAATTAGTGTTGCTATGAGCCAATTGATCTGATGTAAATATATAATTCTGAATTGCTCATACAAATGAATGGTTGTCAAAGTGTTATCTTGATATTTGCCACTCTGTGTTCAACACAAATTTACAATGGTTTAGTGTTTATACTCAGTGTGAAATTATTGCCACTTGAAAATACTTTGATCTGCATTGCCCAGAAATCAAACTTCTCAGAAATAAACATGTTCTAATCAAGTTTTGAAAGGTATTTAACTGCAGACTTCTGACACTTATCAGAAATAAATGCTGCGGTATGACAATCATTGTTCTATTTAATGATAGTTAATTAGGATGATGCGATGTACCTCTGGTTCTGACTCTAAAATAGTTGTACTACAATCTCATAAAATGATTTTAATCATAAAAGCAAAGGAGAAAAATGAAATTATGATGCAGTGAAGATAATGTTAAATCAGCCAGACTGTAATAGAGCATACGTTTTAATGGACTCCGGAGCATAATGAAGAGTCAGGGTGGGGGGTGGACTATAGATGTCAGTGAAGACTTAATGGAATATTTCGGGACAGGACTAAAGATGTAATTTGCATAACATGATCTCCTGGGCGCTGGTGATGGCAGCTGAGATGAAACTCTTGGGATGTCAACCGCTGTGAGCAAATTTCTGCATTGGCAGTAGATTTATCATTTTTATGTGAGGAAGGTTTGAGCTGTCTGAGTGAACATCCTCAGGTTCATCAAGGTGGATATCCCTGGTTGGAGGTGTCTACAGACCTCAAGGGCATAGTACCCATAATGCACTAGCGGAAGAAATGCAAAATTTTGAGCCTCATATATAATCTTTAAACTTACAACTGTGGTCCCGCAGAAAATCACCTGGCTGAGGGGCATGAAACCTAGTTTAGTCTGGGTGCCTGTCTGGTAGGGGGCAAGTGTAGTATACAGTGGCAATTGGGGAACCAGAGTGTGTACTGATTATCATGAGTTGGTGCTTGGTGCAGGTGGCTGTTGACACAGGGTTAGCTATGGGTATAAATATATGGACCATTAACGTGGCAAACTAACAATTACTTGGAAATCATTTCATGTTAGGGCAACAATGCTGATATTTTCATAGGTATAGGTCAGGTGTCCTGGGCTGATAACAAGGGTCAGGTGCCAGGAACAGGTTCCTGCTAACACAGGTTTAACTGTATTGCCTGTTGACAGAGGTAGTTGTTGGTATGAACTAGAATCATCAACCATTTAAATAGCAAGATACAATCTGACCTAATACAGTCCAGTCTGTAACTAAGTATGGCCCACAAGAAATTGAATGTTGACTGGTGTTAACTTGTCAGTAATGTTGACTGTAACACTCGATATACACCAATAATCTAATATTATGGTACAGGCACTCAAAGAAAACAAAAATGATGGTATTCTGTTCTTGCTTTTTTGAAAAGTCATTTTTTACTCCTACAAAATGACCTCAAAGTTGTTAAGTGGGGATCTTTGGGCAGAATGAAATCCAGGGATAAAGTGCCCCAATTTTTGTCTCAATAACAGTATTTTAAGGACATGAAAAGCTCTCATAATTGTAAAACGTCAGATGCCGGAGGTTCCGAACTTCATCATATTGATCATTTAAACATTGCTTTTTATTCATATTTCATCCGCTTCTGTTATAACTGGTGAGTGTGTAACAACATGGCGGTGGTGTTTGTGTCCCTGATTGACAGGCCAGTGGTTATAAACAGCTGAGTGACAGGGGCTGCATGTTGCGTGAGGATTGAAGGTTTCATGACCGCTAATAGCTACCTCATTGTCTCCTACAAATGGCTGGTAATTGGCCAGATTGATAGCAATGATCGTTTCCGACACTGGCCTGCACGAGACACTGCTCTAGGGATGTGGTGGGGCAGTGTCCAACTGTCGGGCGATCCAGTAACCAGCCCAACGGGATGCAGATTAGAGCTTTGACAAATCGCATCACTCTTTCAGGGGTTCAGCTGATTAAACACAGGCAGAAGGACCAAAATACTCACCATTTTACCTATGGTATTTAATGACTTGTTTTCTGTAATAAATCTGGGCACCAGTTTCCCTTCTACCCGACATAGTTATCTTTCCCATTATTTTGACACTAATGCTTTTTAAGCTCACCGCAGGTAGCTTTTCTCAGTTATGAAAGAAGATGAAAAATATTTGATCATTATGCTCAGTCATGTTAAAAGGCATCTCTTATTTTTAATTTCATCAGAAAGAAAAAATGCAGGGTCGTGTAATTGTGTCAAAGTTTTGTTGGGTTTGTTATGATCAAAAAGAGATGAGAAGAGCGGGATTTGATGGTTTTCTAATTATCACATATGTTCAAAACTTGTCACCTTATCAAAGAGTGATTTCTTGAATAACTGATTTATTTTGTTCATGATTCCACCATTACTTGTTATTGGATAGAATAAATTAATGCCTATTTAATTGTTAAAGGTGGTCCTTTTTTTGTCAATAATATCACCTACGTGTAATATTTCATGCTATTTTGAAAAATCATTTTGTACCTGAGTTTAATCAAATTTGCTATAAATGTTGGCTTTGATGTATTCAAATTAACTTGTGTTTGTATAAGGAAAAAGATAGTAAATGTAATTTGTATAGATGCACCTCAACCTTTTGATAACAGGAGAGTTTTTGCAACTATCTTGGTTGATAATTGGCAGAATAGTTTGAACTGCCTCTTCAAATGTGCTGGTGTTGTCTTTGTGTGAAATATTTTGTTTAATGTAGCTTAAAGCAAGTAAGTTGGTTTGACCTATTTTTTTATATCTTCTTGAGTTCTTTAATTTATATTATATTAAGGACAGTTTCATTCAATATCATCACATATAATTATAAATATAACTAAATAGGGAGCATTCCTGCATTTTAAGATTACATACTGATTCCATTTTAAGTAATATCACCCCTGGGTGATATTTTATTTACATTCCTCCCTTCAATTAATTTGATTGGTTAATGATTTTGGACTGGTTCCCCTAATGGAGATCAAATTGTTTATTAAGCTGGACTGGGTCCATGTTGGGGAGCAAATGTCATCAGTAGACAGTGCTCTTGCTAATGATCTGGTTATCACATCATTTCAATAGGAGCTTTTTAATCACTGACAAATTCCCCAAGGCTTAATGGGGTAGAGATTAGGATTTGTCAATTACCAGTGTCACATGAGGAAGCTTGCCTGTCCCAGAAGGGAGGGGGATGTTAAATTGTTAATAAGGCCAGTTTATTGCTGACTGTGAGAGTTGGTGTTATGTCATGTTTGTGGGGACATGTTCCTGATGGTATCTTGCTGCCCAGATTACAGCGACCTCAGGGTGACATAATCCATTGTCCCGGAGGCTTCTCTCATCGGAGACTGCCAAGGTGAATTATACTGTCAACTGGGCCCCAACTCTAATTTGTCAAACTCTCATCTCTGAATGAGTGGTGCAATAATCTAATTAAGGTTACAGAATCCCCCACAAGAAGGGCTGAATCCTATACTGGACTCAGGGAGACTATGGTAGAGGAAAAAAATAGGGCTCCAAGACTAGTGGGTTCAAACCTCACTGGAGCCAGATTATTTCATGGTCATCAGAGGCCTTATAAAGTGGTGCTTCCTGGCTCTTACAACTTATAGAAGACAGTCAAAGGATTGACAAACACTAACTGATAAACCCCTGTGGCTGGAGGTAGAAGCCAAACATATTAGGAATTGTCATTAAGGAAATCGGAAAACTGATTCCTTAAACACTCAGGTTGGTGACTTCTTGCACAGGTTAAACTGCCAGATTGGGGTTTCACTTATTGAGATAAGTTTTATAACAACAGTTTTCTGTTTATGTAATCTGAAAAATGACTGTTGAAAACAGGTTAATTGCTCACCACAGGTGAATGTTAACACAGGTTTTTATTGTCTGGTAAATTAATATAGTTAATTACAATAGAATCAAATGCAATACATTAAAATAAAGTTCAATACAAAATACATTAATTTGATGCATTATATAGACTTGTATGGCTGTTTACAATAGCTACAACTTTATGAATTAAGTTTATTAAACTCCATGTAAAAACAGCAAATAGAAAAATATGCTGATATGACTGTGTTTTTCTGTGAATGATTTCTTGAAGTATCCTGTGGTTGGGCTTTTACATAACAATATAAAGAGATTAGTTTCTAGGGTAATGATTACCTTTCTTATTCCTAAATATGAAGTAAATGCAGTGATACATATGTGAATGGTCTTTACTGCTTTTGCCATGGCCAATAAAACGATGAAATTCTGTGGCGATAGTTGAGAGCATCTCAAGTATTTTCAAAAGGAAAGAAAGAGTTGACAGATATGTTTTTATTAGAAACCAAACCAGATTAATTCATTCATGGTCTGGGGAAGATATGTCTGGAATTTCACAAGGCCCTGTGATCCCTCTTCATAACACATCTGCATCCTGATCAGCTGATGATGAGGGTTTTTCAAGGTTTGTGTGAAACCCATCAACCCAGGACTTGACATGTTTAAGGGCTCTGGTCTCTAAACACAGCCCAGTCATGACCTCTGCTTTGTTTATTGTGGTTTTCTTTCCATGGTCATTCATCTTCGTCCAGAATAACTCAGTTTCACCAATAAGTTGACCCCTGGACCTAATACTAAACCATATCAGTCTAAAAGTGACTTTTTGTAGTTTTGTGCACTAGCCATTACATTATTATGATATTTTTTATTGAATAAATTATGTTGTAAAAATATGAAGATTGATCTGAAGTTTGAATCTGACTGTAGATGAGGATTTTACAGGTTCAAAGTACTGGTCCAACCCAAGAACTGCAGAGGGATTAGTTTATATTGTGGAAAAAAACACAACAAAATTTATTATTGTTAGAAAAGCAATAAATTGAAGTTTACAATAATAGCTCACCTAGTAATTATTGCTCATGCAATATAAACTGTCAAATAAATGGAGGAAAAAAAATATAGGCTTGTCACTTTGAATGCCAGTAAAATAATAAGCAGAGAATGTGTTAAATCATTTTTTTGCTCCTAAACATTCTGGCTGAAAATGATCGTGCATAAACAGAAATTTTTGACATGTTTTTTCCGTAAGGAAACCAAAAAAGTCTGGATTGTCTTAATTAACATTTATTTCTATCATGTTTGTTGGCAATTTCTGGTCTGTATTAACAGAGGAACAATCATTACTAATCTGCTCAGAATACAGGGTTTCCTGACATAAAAGCATTACTGTAAAACTGACTGAAAATTAGGCTTATCATAATGAAGCTGGTACAATTGTGGCACTAATTAAACATATGATGTGATGTAGGTCATGAAATCTGCACCAGAAAATATGAGGTTGATGGGCGTGACGGTTGCATAGGGGTCCTGCCCAACCTACTCACTCCCTGACTCAGAATTTATTACAACATGGATGTGTGAAGAGAAAGGGATCGGTAGGTGCCGTAAGGTCTGCTGTGCTAACAGGGAGCCAGTGTTTGTGGTTATAAAACTGCAGGGTACCGGAGAAAGTAGATTGGTTCTCTGCTATATACCTGGATAGAGACTCATCTCTTCCCCGGGGCTGGGATCATAACTCTGCCAGGAGTAATCCAGTTTTGTGTCTAACTATCACACTGGGGCTTCAAACAAATGGGAGCATAATGAAAGCAAAGGTAGACTGGATAGTTGTGGATATCAGACAGGAAGATGGGGTAAAACAGCTGATCGCTGGAGAAGCAGTCTCCAATGATTTTTATAAATGGGGATCAAACTGCTTATTGATACTTAATGGTGGTCAGTTGAGAAGATACCAGTCACCTTTCAAGACTAGCCAGTTGTTGTTGACCCTCTCTAATGGTAATGGTTGACCATTTAATGATGGTTGTTAATCCAGCCCCTGGCCAAAAAGAACCAGGAAGTGCAATATTACAGGAACTGTTGTATCCTAATGTTTGAAAATCATGTTTGCCAAAGTGAAGCCCAAGGTGAAATATTAGGTTTGCAAGGATACATAATAAAACACATATTAAATACTTACTAAATTTCTGCTTAAATTAACAGTAAATTGGTCAGAATATAAACAAGAGGGCCAAGATGGCCCTGTTTTCTAAATATAATTTCAAAGATATGTCAAAAGCCAATTTTCTTGAAAAGAAGCATGGTCCAATAACAGTGAAGTTCAATCCAGTCTGGGGTGAATATTTTCAAGGCCTTCCTAAGTCCCAGAGTACTTGTCCACACTTTGAAAAGGATTATTAAAAGGCAATGTAGAATATTAATTTTTATTTCACTCAAGTTATTTTTTTTTACCAATTTCAAGATGTTCAAGTCTGTTAACATGAAGGCAAAAACTTTAGAATAAAAAATACATAAACCGGTATATCAAGCAATGTAAAGCCAATTGTTTGGGGGTAAAACTCCAACAAGTGCCTGGATCTAAGCTCTATTGATCTTTTATATTTACACCCTGTTTGATGCAGCATTTCCACAGATACCAGTTTCTCTCTGATCTCTTTTGAAATCTCCAGACCCCCAGCTATCTATGGTGTTGCAGAAGCAAAAAAGACTGAGAGCGAAAGCAATTAAGCTGTAGAGTTTTGCTAAAAGTTTGCTAGGATCGGAACAAACTTGCCAAATGAAGTGTGATTGATTTCATAATAGAGGATATCTTGATGATAGTAGAAAAATCAGTGAGAAACTATTTAATTTGGTGGCCAATCACTGGAGCCATGTATATGGAAAGAGTGTGAACTAAATGGGGTTTTCATGACTGAAGAGTCCCTATCTTTGTTATATCCTTGGAACTCTAGCTTGCTTTTGGAACTAAATTATAGTATTTCATCAAACATTTTCTTTTTTCTATTGTTTCTTCTGAATTCTTTACTTAAATATCCTTGAATATTTGTTTTCCTAATCAAATCAAAGATCACCGCTAAGCTGTTCTATGTATTTATAGAAATTTAAGGAGGAGGGACAGCTTCATGATCAGTCTTCCATATGTTGTCACAATTAATCAGTCGCTGCAAAAGAAACTCAATCTATATAATGGTACTGATGACCTTTAATTGAAACTTCATACTTATCTAACCATGATTTTATGCCTTGCGAGATACATGGAACGAGCTGTCTGATCTGGGTCTGCTCTGTTTGCCAACGTAACAGACCATTTCTATATGAGGTATAGGGTTAATCGTGGTGTTTCTAAACATTTTAATATTTGTTATCATGGACTACAGGTCTACTGCCTTATTTGAATGACAGCTTGACTGCAGGTTCAGGGGTCATTTAATGGTGATTTCAGTACAATACCGGGGTCCAGGGATTAATGGAATGAATTGGCAATGTGGTGAAGTGGAGACAAGAGATGGTAGGGTCATTATGAGGAGTGATTTCACAGCCACCCCCACCCCCTGGGACCTCTCAGGGTGGATCATGAGCTCTGAGCAAGACTACATACGCTGGCTATGTAATTCAACAGTTATCAGAATGATAGGAGAGATTTGTGTTGTATGCACAGCATCCATCCTCTGCTGCATGCCCCTTTATATCACTGAAAATAAACTTCTCCATTGACCGAAAATCTGTAATTTGTAAATAGTACACTTTGGTTTTATATTAAGCATACGTATGACCCTAAAATACACCCAGAAATGATGAGAAGTGTGTGATAATTGGTAATAGATTCCTAATTTGTTTGTTTTGCATTGTCTAACATCTTCATATTTTCTGGTCTCTAATTTTTTATCAATATCCTCTCATATTTTTTTTAGGGAAGTTTGAGTTTGATGTATAAGAAAAGAATGAGAAATATTGGACGTTTATTATTGATTGACTTACTTTGAACCTATCTCCCAGAAGACTGCTGGCTACAGTTCTGACTCTTGTTCTGTTATTTTTCGGGTCACTGCGCATTATATATTATAAACCACCTGTTAGTTCAGTTCTCGTATCGAAATTCTACGTTACATTGTTTTCCTGTATAAAAATTTGACTTCCAATTTAAAAGATGTCCAATAAAACTTGGTAAATATAAGCTTGTCTTGGAAAATATACTGTCAGTAATGGACAACATGAATGATCTTGATGAACACAAAAATACTAATGGTAATAAGAAGTTTATTGTTGTAGGAATTTGATAAGATAAAAAGTGTTGCCGTCTGCATTGGAAGAATCTTTTATATATCATATCTTCAGTTGTATTTTCTGTCTCATTTTCTGTTTTGTGAAAGAAAAGTTTTGTAAATTTGAATTAGATAACAATATTATCCAATCATGATACTCGGTTATCATGTGATTTAATGAGGTGGTTTGATAGGGTAAAGGATTAATGAAAGAAATGGTCTCAGTAGAAAGGTGGTCCTCATTTTGAAGTGGTCTTTATATGAGTTTATTCTGCATATTAAAAAGAAAAACAATTCACAGTGGTAAAGCAAAGTCGGGCAAAGTCTGTTATTTACAATGTTTGCTAATTCTGACCCCACAGAGGTTTGGCTGTAAGTCAAAAATACACACAGTGTGTGGTGTGCCTTCATTAAGCATGCCCTGAGTCAAGTTTTGTTAAAAGCTGATTAATGGAGGCATCAATTTGAAAAGGAGGCCTGAACAGGGCATAGTTTATTTATTTCTTGCCCTCATGTCTGTGAACTAAGTTTGATTCCCTGAAACTTAAGTAAATCTAGGGATTAATGTGCACTGCTTCTTGTTTATATTAAGTAACCATTATAGCTCTACACCAAACTATCAATATTTTCTTATGCACAGCATATCTTTCTCAGAATGATCAGCAGTAAATGGCCAACGCTTTTGTAAATTGTCAATGATTAACAATGTTTTAAATGACCATCACCAAAACTTATGTTGAACACTGGTCAACACTGTTCAAATAGGTGTATTCTAAATGGGCATATCCAATTGGAATGGTAAATACTGTCCTTGTTCTAAATGTTTAACATTGTTCAAAAGAGTCAACACATTTCTAGCTACTTAGTGAAGTTAAACATTACTTGAAATAGTCAACACTGTTCTAAATGGTTAATCAATTATGTAAATATTTAACACTGTACTCTAGGATCAATACTGTTCTAAAATGATTAAGTAAAGTTCTAAATGTTTAACAATTAGTCAACACTGTTCTAAATGGTTAATCAATTTTGTAAATATTTAACACTGTATTCTAGGATCAATACTGTTCTAAAATGTCATTAAGTAAAGTTCTAAATGTTTAAGAAATAGTCAACTGTCAACACTGTTCTTATTGGTTAAGCTGTGTTCTATATATTAAACACTGCACTCTTGAGTCAGCTAAGTAAAGTTCTAAATGCTGATTTCTCTGTAATATTGTGATGCTCATTTTTTGCGAGATTAAGCTTATTCACACGAGTAACAGAATCTCCTAAAACACATGAATGACATTTTATTAGCATTTCCTGTAATGAATACACATGTACAGAATGTGTTTTTGTAGTTCATTGTGTGTGTTCAACTGTTTATAAACAATTTTTTTTTCATCTTCTATTTTTTTTTAACATGGAAACTTCAAGCATTTGCTTGCCTTTCATACCTTTGTATTCTGTAGAGTATTCAATTCCAGACATATGGCAGCTCAAGGTTTAACCCTTTCTCACATAGAGAACACCATGAAAAGACCTATGTGAACAGCATAAAACCAGATCAGCCTGTGAGTAACTCGCAGGCTGATCAGGTTTTATGCTGTTCGCTGCTCCTCAGTGGTCTGGAAATGAGGATTTTGTAATTAAATTTGGTAAGGTTTAACTGTGGTTTTCTGCAGATCAAGCTTTATGTGATACCTATTGAGGGCGTCAAAATGAGTATATATGGCAGCTCAAGGTTTAATGCTCTTCATGCTCCTTGTATATTTATATCAGTGTTGACATATTTTATTTGCTTTTCTGGAAATCAAAAATTTTTACCAATTGCAAAAATATAAAACACACAGTAAAACCGCCATCTGAAATCTATGCTGATGTGTAAAACAGACTCTGTAGATGCCCCCATCTTTAACTTGAGTAATAAATTTGCAATTAGTCTTAAATGGTGCCTATCTATTTTTCTGCGTGGCAGAGTTTTATCGACCATTTTAAGACAGTCAGAATTCAGATGGCAGCCATTAGAGGGGCAGCCATCAGGCGAAACAGGGTTGAGGTTGCCACAGCGACTAGCACTGCCAGGACCATTAACCTTTTATGGCATTTTTACCAGATTTTACAAGAAAAGTCAAGTTATTAGTTTACCGTATGTTAGGAGGTAGCACATATTTGTTTTCTCATCAGATTTTCAGGTTAATACTCAGTTTGGTACATAGATTGCTCTGATAAGAAAAAAGCTTGTGATTGATTTTTGGGTCATTTGGGTCAAGGTCACTGTTCTGAAAATGGATGGGGGAAATAAAGAATAGTTTGAAAATGAGATAAATACCAGAATTTGTAAAAACTACTGATAGCTGTCATGGAGTTGTATTAAGGATAGCGCGACTGGTGACTAATTTTATTTAAAAATGTCTTGTTGTTTTTTTGTGTTTGTGTGGAATTGCACCATTGTGCAACATTGCTTGTTAAGCCACAGACCTTAAGCAGTACTCAGTGGAATTAATTTCTCTTCTGAAATATTTTGATGTGCAGCGATTAGTTTAAAACCTTATCAGTCAGAAAGCTAACCCCAATGGCTGATCTCATGGTGTTATTGTGGCTATATAGAAACTATTTTCTAGATGCTGTCCCCAGCGGCTGAGCATTCTGCTTGGGAGCTGGAGGTTGTGGGTTTGATCTAAGGCAGCAAAATACCAAAGTCTTAAAAATGGTACTGGTATAGTTTCCTTGCGTGGTGCTTAACATATTAGGGTAGTTCCAGGACTGGTTGGCCTTGTGTCAGGATAATATGACTGGGCGTGGTATCATGCCACATGTGTATGGCATGATACTGCAGTGTGGCAGCACTATATCTGTCTCAAGTAACTGAAATACTTTGGGTGGGACATTAAACCCAATAAACTATCATTTTCTAGATAGATAAAAGTGTTATAATCTACTTCTCCAGAGGTATGGCTTCCTTTCCAGTAAATTCTCAAATGTTTCAGGTCTTCAATATGTATATGTGATTGCCATTTCATGAAGGGGATACTGTAAAGCTCATGGTGCTACAAACATGTAGGAGAGATTTTCTGAAGATAGAACTCAAAGTAGAGTACTATCCAACAGACTTTTAAATGTTTTCATTTTCCTTTTTTTTTTTTCGACTGCAGGTACTAATGTATTAAATATGATGCATTCAAACAAGGGCTTTCTGTCTGGTATCTCCTAGTTATCTCAAATTATATGTTCTTTGCCATGTCTGTGTAGCTTAGATTCTATGAAGTATACATGGAAAAAAGTAATCCATATTTAAGTTTCATAAACTGTTTACAGTTCAATAAACTTATGTACATCAAGTCATAAAATTGTTTATGAATATTCATGAGAAATGGTTAAGATTTAATAATCTGGCCTTTTATAGACTCCAACATTTGGAATGTTTGGTAATAAATCTTCTAATTATGTACAGAAACTGGCAGTAAATTTACCTTTAAAATGAAGCTCATTATCTTCCTACAACTATCAATCTCTCTGTACTATTATGACCAAGAAAGAAACTTGGTGTTGACTCCATTAGCTGCTTTCCAAGGCAGGATCAAAAGACAATGTTTATGTGTGTGGAGAAAACTAGTTGCACCTTGCGGCTTTACCTTTCTGTGTTTGCTCCATGCTGGATGTTCGTGTGCAGTTGGTGAGTCAATGGAACCCCACCAAGCTTCTGCAGTTTTCTGTGATGCTGCGAAGCCCTTTTTTACTGCACATGTGTTACCCCTTTATAAGCCATGTGTATCATATAATACCTGTGTGGGGATATATCCCTGCACTCTGGGGCGTAGAAAAACCGGGCGCCCAGAATGTATCGATCGGTGAAGGGAAAAAAAATCTTTAATACTCCCAGTTGAATAAAATTAATAAACATCAGATGTTCTCATTTTCTCCTGCATTATGTCTAAAGATTTTGTTCATTTACTTCGTCTGACATGTGATTAGCTTTTATTGAATATTATTGATATCATCTCTCTGTTGCTTAAGAGTGGAATTGTGGAAAAAGCAATAGGGATGTAAATGTATATGTATGTCTGCTTTATTTTATCTTGAGAACAAAAACAACAACAACAACAACAACAAAACAACAACAACAAAACAAGAGATCTCAGAACATGATGCAGAGCAGCTCTATTGTAATGCAATATTTATTCTGTGTTATAATGGACACAGTTTTAAATAGGTAACATATAAACAAATAAAAACAAGTTTGTGGTCCACTATTTTATTTCACATTGGCACCAAACTACCAGTGTAAGTCTGGCACAATGAAGTGAGTTCATAAATACTTGTAAATCTTGTAAATAGCCTCAAAACTCTTGTATTCAAACTCAAGTTATATTTTTTATTGTTTGCAGATTTTATTATATTCACCTTTTACCTCATGAATATTTATGTACAAATTCTTTGATATATATCCCTTTCCCTCATATAGACTCATTTTGACGCCCTCAATGATACGGTATCACATAAAGCCTGATCTGCAGAAAACCACAGTTAAACCTTACCAAATTTAATTACAAAATCCTCATTTCCAGACCACTGAGGAGCAGCGAACAGCATAAAACCTGATCAGCCTGCGAGTTATTCGCAGGCTGATCTGGTTTTATGCTGTTCGCATAGGTCTTTTTATGGTGTCCTCTATGAAGGAAAGGGATATTTACTGAATTTTAAATGTTGCATGAAACAATGGATTTTTCTTTGCCTTGTAGACTGCATTGCATCTGAGTAACTAAAGTATATAAGCCAAGGAGATTTGATCAAACAGACCCTTGGAAGGAGCTGTCTGATCTGGGTCTCCTCTGTTCACCAAAGCATCAAGAGACCTCCGTATGAGATAATCTAAGCTATTTATAGTTATAAATCGCTGACTGTGAGACTGGAATAAGACACAAGTTAAGGTATCCTTTCTTTTGCTCAAGATATAATAATTCTAATAATCAGGTGAAGTTAATCTCATCTTTGAGCAAAAACTTGTAGTAAATTAAGAACTTTGACTAAACAGTTGTTAATTAAGATGTTTATTTTCCTTTAAGGAGGAGACGATGTTGATGTTGTTTTCAAGTCAGGAGCAGCTAGAATTAATCACCCTAACACATGTACTATAGGGTCTACACATCTGATTTCAACAAATTTAAACACCCCTGGGATTTCTGCCATAGGGTGGAGGGGAATACACATTGTAATGAATTCACAGCATTTAGCAATTAGAAGAGTTGGGGGAATATACTAGCTTAATGAAATCACTGGTAGTCAGAAATGGCAAGGATGTTTCAAATTTGTCATGGCCAGATTTGTTTTTGTATTAATTTCAATGGCACTGTGGTCAAAGTCAATTAGTCAATTCATTAATGGGGGAATGAATGGTGGTAGACTTTTCCACATCATTTGTACATTAACTTGATTTTCAGTTCATATCTTTCCCGTTATACAAATCTCCGCCAAGTTTCCTAATCACTAACAGTGTCATGGTCTAGTGGTAGTGATGTTTAATCCAAACTGAGGGCTGGAATATTTTGTGACTTTCACTGGTGCAAAGTACTGGTCCAACCCTGGGATCTTCAAGAGGTGTAACAACAGTTCAAAAAAAAAAAAAAATCGTCACAATGGAGATATTTTTTCAAATCTGAAGTCAGTACACCAATTCAGCATTCATTTGCCAACTCACTTAATTTGATCTTATTTATGTAAGGATTTTGAGAAGTGCAAACTCCTTGTATATCTTAATTAATGAGAACAAATTTGATGACAGAGGTTTTTTTGAGTAAACCCCCCTAGATGTTCAGATTCACTGCCTCTTGTCTACTCTTTAGATTAAAATTTCTGAATTTCTTAAAATGAAAATATTGGCTATATCAAATTCTCCTAAAAGCATTTTAGTCTCAATTCTATGGCAAGAGAATTAAGGCATCATAAGGCATTATCTTTGACTGGAAACACTTGTCGAGCACTAAATATTTTAATCTGCACTAAAGAGTGCAAGAAAAAGACACAAAAATGTCGAGTTAAATTGATCAGAAGGGAGAATGACAAGAAATCCCTTTCTGTTTTCAATCATGTAGCTGATAAGCATGTATTTACTGTTACTGGCCCCTGCAGTTGGAGCTGCTATAAATATTGGATTTTACATGGCAACTTTGTACAGTGTAGATCTCACAGTAGCCTGGGACTCCTCTGCTATTGAAGTTGAGCTGCAGTTGATTGTGTTCACAACTGATCATTCCCTGCCCCTCTGAACTTGAGGCCTTTATTGTAGTGAGATATTTTACTGATAAACCATTTGCTTGAAAACTGGTATCGTTATTCTTGAGAAAGTCAGGGCTTGCACTAGAAGAAGATAGGGGCGCTGTTTCGTATGGAGGGGAGAGTTTTTGAGATGTTTAAGACATGCCTTCCTTATCATTATCGGCACTATAAAGTCTGTGTTTGAGAGTTGTGGGGTCATTTGTTCATTGCTGTGATTACCTCTAAGAAAATGGATGGAATGTCAGTTTCTTTTGGACTTTTTTTTCGTCTATAAATGAAAGTGTTGGAGACTGGTTTAAACTCTTCCATTTCGAGGTGCATTGCTGATTTTAACTCTTCCATTTGGAGGTAAGATGAGCTAGTGGCAGTGATTGCTCAGACAGCTGACCGAGTGGTGGAGATGTGAGTGTGGATAAGTTTGATTATGATGGGACTCTATTTTCTTAACTGCTGGGAAGGGAAGACTTGGATCGAAGTTGTCTGATGACTTGATAAGCAGTGCTGTGAACCATACAGAGGGTTTCAGTCAAGTGTTCTGTGTTTTGGAGACGAGGTACTTTACAGAAGTTCACCCAATTTGAAGTTTCATGAGGAGAGCTGCTAAGTCCTCATTTGGATTTATTATGTTTCCTAATTATAGAATTTAATCAGACAACATGAGGTGAGTGTTTCAGTTTTAATATTGGTAAACAGGTAAACAGACTGTGTATTACTTTGTTTATGTGTTCAGAACTTGTTTATTTTGTTAGTTTAGATGTTAAAAGCTGTCACTTGTTTTCTATGATGTACTGGTTTTTGGCAATAATCATTTTTACCTTTGAGTTGATGGATCTAGATTTCACATGCCTTGATAATGTAATTCCTCTGTCTCATGTTTTGCGGGTGTGGGAGCATTAAATGATTGTTTTTAGCCTGTTGCAGGTGAGTACAGGTGAGAAAGCTCTTGTATTAATGATCTAAAACCTGGTGATATGTGTCGGATAAACAGGCTCTTGGAAGAGATGTTGTACAAAGTGAAAGCTTTCAAAGTAATGGAACCAATCTAGAGCCTGGTTGAAGTAGTCAAGACTGGTGAACTGTTTGATGTTTTAATATAGCGTAACAGACTGGTATCAACATAGCCTTAATTAATAAAACTTGTTGTAAAGCATGGGAATGCATTAAATGATCTGCATACAGCCTGTCTTAGTTTGATGTTCAGGCAATTTTACTGGGCTTTTACTAAGGTAAATATGCTTTGCAAATCAAAGGTTGGATCAATAAAGTTGCACATTTTTAACTTTGGATCTCTTTCCTGAATTTTCTCCAGCTTTTCTGGGTGTAGATTCATCATATGACTTTAGCCTTATTTATCATTATTAGGAGAATACATTCAAAGCTTCAAAACTAAAATGTAGTGGAGATAAATGAAACTGTTTTAATCAAGAGCAGAAGAACAATTCCACGGCAAGCCCTGGATAATTGTGCTTTCAGTTTTGTCAAGGTTCAATCTGTTTTACAAACTGAAAAATTTGTCTGATATATCAAATTATGTTTCTAATTTCTTTCTTTCTTTTTCCCTGGAGTAAAAGTATAAACATTGTTTATCTGTCAGTCCGGTTCATCCTCTGTAGATTATGGGTTATACTTTTCTGCCATATCTGTCATGAATCAAGTTCTTACTGCTTGTATTAATCGGCAGAAGATCCAGGGTTGAACTAGTACTTAGTAACCAAGGTCAAATAATTATTGTATTCTGCAAGGGTTTGAACCTGCAACCTAGGCAGAAGGGATCATTACACTTGTACGATGACATGGTTTGAATCAATGTGTTTACTGCATAATTATGTCATAACAAATTTTTTGACACAAAGATATCTGCAATTCTTTTAATTACTCTTTTAATTTAATCTATAAACTGATGTGATTTTTTTTTCTCAAGCAGCGCAGACTTTATTATGGTTCTCATTAAGGGATGTATATTAAGACATTATGAAAATAAGTCAAAATCTTTTTTTTTCCAGGCCATGTGTTTCCATGTTGTTGTTTTTTTATTTAAACCAGAAACATGGAGGTAAATTTCAGCAGGTACAGGCACCTCTGTAAACACCTGGCGGGATTCCATAAACATCAAGAATGTTCATGTTTGTTTTATTCAGCGAGAAAACTAATCATAAAAATAAAAAAAGGGCTACTGTAATGAATGTTTATCATTTTAATAGCATTACTGGGGAATATGTTGAACAAATTTTGTAATTAAGGAACATGCAAAGTAAATGGTACCAGGGTTACTGGCTGACATTAAACGACCCCAAATGATTAAAATTGGGGAGGGGGGGGATTAAGATCTAGTTTCACATCTTTTAATTCTTTGAATAAGTTGAGTTTCTATTACAAATAATTGTAATTGCTTCCTTATTTATAATTATGCAGTTTCCATAGTATTGGACAAAGCCCTAATTGAATTGTATCAATTGCATGTACTTCCATTCATAAATTCAGACTTTTTTTATAATTTCTGCAAATGAAAAAAAAATATCGGTACCCAGCATTAGAAACTGCAAAAAGATAATCTGCATATCATTTAGGTACAGTTCCACTGGAAACATCCCAAAGTATAGTGGTATATCATTATTATACAGTCATACACTAGATTTTAAATCCTAATTCTGGGATTTATTTTAGTGCATTGTCAAATAATTATAAAGCAATCTTATATAATGTTTAAGCAATTTGGATTTGACCCAAACATAGCATTGTAATGAATCTTTTTACCCTTAATATAGCATTTTTATGGATTTAGATTTTGACCCATAACATAGTGTTAATTTAACCCAAATTTTAAGGATTTGTCAATGTTAAGTTAATTTTCATGCTGGCCCCATTCTGTTCACCTTACAATGAAGACAAGGTGAAAGGCAGGGGTATTATTCACCTTTAGTAAAAGTTCTAGTTTGTAGAATGATTGCTCTTCATCTTATGAATCTGTTAAATAATGGGCAAAAACATCACAGAATAGGAAAAGCAATAACAGGATATTGACAGGGTGTTGAAGGATGAAAGTGAAACCAGGGCAATTTTACAATGTCTCCAGCAAAACTCCTTTAATTGTTGCCATTTATTGGTGCTTTCAGCGCTTCTCTCGGTTGTTTGTTTAATTAGCACTGGCTCTGTACCTGCAACATTTTACTTGACTAATAAAAACACTGTATAGTCATTTGGCTGATGATGCATTTGAAGATTCTGGAGTCTGAACTTTTGACTTCTGCTAGTAATTGCACACATAAGAGTTAATTATGGTTGTCTTTCAGAAAAATATCATATCCTGAGTGTTCTATTTATGTTTCAGACAAGAGTTTGTTAACATTATTTATCACACTGGTATGTGGATGCTTGATCATAACCTGATGTCACTGTCATGCCTCGCCAAGGTTTAACAAACTTACTCTTTATGTTGTTTCGGCAGTCTTATTCGTGTATTTATGAAAATGTCCATATTTGAAGTAATTTGTAAGTATTTTTGTTGCTGATTCTGCCTGTGTCACTTGGGAAGCGTGATAAATTAGAATCGAAGAAAATTCCACTTTTACTCTGTCTAGCTATTCAGTACTATTGTCCAAACATCATTGTTTAACTGGGGCATGGTAAACTGTCTCAGTTGTAAAAAAAACAAAACAGGTCAAGGTCACAGGGTCTGTTTTATTTATCTGACCGTTGCCTCAGTCTCCAACCGTATTTAATGACAGTCAGGCTGTTCATATTACTGGCAAGTTCCTGGCAATACTAGGATATTATTAATGTTCTCAGTAAAAGAGAGACTTGGTGTAACAGGCCAGTGTTAAATGACCACTGTTTTACCGGAAAGCTAATAAAACAAATCCAACTGCTTTGAGGTATATTTATTTCAGGAGGGCACTAGAACAGAAACATATGTGGTTACTCAGTGGTGTTGATATATTTATTATAAGGAATGAATCATTTCAGGGCTGTCTGAAAGTGAAACAAACACCAACCAGGGTCAGTTCTTTCTCTTTGATCCATTCTTTTGATTTCTCATTACTGTTTTGTAAAAAAATATCAATATCACTGCAGATCCTTTCTAAGACCAAGCAGTCTGAAAAATATAATTTACATCGTATTAATAATCATACAAATGAAATAAATAATAAGATATACTGAGCAGATCCACTAGAACACTGTATTTGAGATTCAGTTTTATACCTGTATCTAGTGGGGGTTCAGTGAGGTAAGATTCTATTTCATGGGGGTTCAGTTCTATATCATGGGGGTTCAGTTCTATATCATGGGGGTTCAGTGAGGTAAGTTTCTATATCATTGGGGTTCAGTTCTATATCATGGGGGTTCAGTGAGGTAAGTTTCTATATAATGGGGTTCAGTTCTATACCATGGGGGTTCAGTTCTATATAGTGAGGTAAGGTTCTATATCATGGGGGTTCAGTTCTATTTAGTGGGAATTCAGTTCTATTAGTGAGGTAAGGTTCTATATGGGGGTTCAGTTCTATTTATGGGAATACAGTTCTATATAGTGAGGTAAGGTTCTGTATCATGGGGGTTCAGTTCTATATAGTGAGGTAAGGTTCTGTATCATGGGGGTTCAGTTCTATATAGTGAGGTAAGGTTCTGTATCATGGGGGTTCAGTTCTATATATTAAGGTTTAGTCAATGTAGTGGGGTTCAGTAAATAGTGAAATCAATATAGTTTCTATAGTTAGGTTTGGTTCCATATCGTGAGGGGTACAGTTCTGTATAGTGGGGTTCAGTCAATGGGGGGGGTACAGTTCTGTATAGTGGGGTTCAGTCAATTGTAGTGGGGATTATACAGTGGCGCACAGTTCTATATAGTTGGGTTCAGTTCTATATAATGGGGTTAGTTCTATATTGAGGGGTTTAGTTCTATTGTGGGATCCACTATCTATATTACAACAATTAATATGATTAATTATAGATTTGGTGTCCTGGTGGTTTGAAACATATTATATTAACATCTGTGTTATAATTGAGAGTGACTGATTTATTCATTAATAGATTTACACTGTACAGCATTATAATGGAGTATGTAGTAATGGATCTACACTGTAGAGCATTATAATGGAGCATGTAGTAATGGATCTACACTGTAGAGCATTATAATGGAGCACAAAGTTATGACTCAACATCAACATTAGGGTCAGTGGTTCAAGACCAACTGCGATCAGTTGTGAATGCCCAACATCTCTCAATTCTTTTGCATTTAATAAGTAATAGGAAGAGTACAGCTAAGCTACTCCCATAATATTTAAGCATTGTCATACAGACAAGATTTATTCACCATTACTTTGGTACCAGTTTGAATTGTCACTGGCTTCTAAACACTTTTCAGCACTGCTTTATTCAAGGAACAGGAGATAGGCAAACTGACTCTTTTTAAATGTCAAAAAGATTTCTAAAAAAAAAACCCCCAAAAAACAATAATGCACACAGTGCTATCTTTTATAGACCCCTCAGTATCGGTGTGTGATTCTCCAACTGCCTGGTTCTCATTTCAGCAGTGTCTTATAGCAAATGATAAATAAATGACAGTGATATCAAGAGGGATGAAAAGCTGATCAGGCTCTCTAGGAGGTCTACTTTCAAAATCCGTCATTGCTTGCCAGAGAGAACCTTCCAATGATATATAATTTCACTGAGACTTACTTAAAGGCAGTTTCTGTTTGTAGATTCATGTTTCTGTAAAATGGGGTCCTCACTGAAGGAATGAAATGTGCAGGTTTATATTATCATGTTGATAATAACTTTCAAAATTACGCCCTTTCGAGAATAAGCATGTTAAGAGTTAGCAGTGAATGATTTTGTAAATCTTGTGTTATAATTGCTTGATAATCAGATATTAAAGTTTCTGATTGGCTTCATATCTTAACTTTAATTGATATATTTTAAAATCATGTAATGGGTTTGTTTTTGTAATTTAATTGGAAAAGTGTAAGATCCCATTTAGGAGATCATCTCTTCCATTTTGTTTGACAGTAATTATTTAAAAGCCAGTTAAATGTACATTTATTAACCCTTTCCCTCATAGAGGAAACCATGAAAGACCTATGCGAACAGCATAAAACCAGATCAGCCTGCGAGTAACTCGCAGGCTGATCAGGTTTTATGCTGTTTGCTGCTCCTCAGTGGTCTGGAAATGAGGATTTTGTAATTAAATTTGGTAAGGTTTAGCTGTGGTTTTCTGCAGATCAGACTTTATGTGGTACCTACTGAGTGCGTCAAAATGAGTATATATGAGGGAAAGGGTTAATGCTTCAAAAAGAATAAAAGAAATACACACAATCATTGAGAAACGTATTTATTACTAATTTAGAGGGTAAGGATGCATCATTTTCATGATATATCGTGGTAAGCAGTGAAATAACAGGCCGATAAAGAGAGGAGATGCATTTACTTGCCTGCTGCAGGAGTCTAATGCAGCCCTCTGAGAGACTGCATATCTGTGGATGATATATGTGCAAATGTGTATCTAAGATGCCCTGGGTTGGAATCACATTACCATTAATAAGGGCATTGGTCTTATCTGGCCTTAATTTGGGGGTGTGGAGTTGAGGCAAATACAGACTCTGACATTTATTACTATCTTACTTTTTTCTCATTTTATCAAAGTGCAGTTCTCTTTTTTTCATGTAAACATAATCGGTGCATGTATATAAACTTACGTGTTTATATTTCTCAGGAGGCAAGTTTTATTCCTTTCAGGACATAAGGACCTGGCAGTACTAGTGTTACTGTGAGAACTGTTAATTTCAAGTTCAAGCCTTTTATGCTTGCTTTCTTGTCTGTGCTGTTTTTAATTTTGTGACTCGGGTTATTCTTTAAAAGGTCTATTGCTGTACATGGTACAGTATGAACTGCACTGTTTCATTATTAGGGAACCATTTCTTTATTGAATCAATTTTAATTAAAAGATAGTGCACAATGCTCTTAAATTTACATCTAGAGAAGTTGAAAAGAATAGTTGCACTCCTGTTCATTTAATATTTTGCCTTATGATAAAAAAAAGATAATATTGTGAACTATAAAAGACCTCTCAGTGAAACCTTGGGGTTAAAATGTTGGTATTGGATCTGCTTGTAAGAGGCCAAACAGTTTGCTGTTATGGCCCATATTCATTAATGACATTCAGCTACCAGGGCACATCCATTTCCAGGATGGGAAATTCTAGTGTTTTGCAGAAAATGTTTGATGGACGTGATATCAGTGAGGAGGAAGGTAGTTATTTACACTGACATACATATTAAATTAGGTTTGATTGATAGAAAACATTATGATATAATAAAGGGGGGCTTCATGTTCACCATCACTCACATAGAATGGAGTCACTCACAAATACTTTGGCTGCCATGTTGAGATGTAGCAAACATCTGAGCTGCTTGTGTCATGTTTGGTTGCCTGCTTTCTTGTCTCCTCACATTAGTTTTATGTCATCACAAAAATTAACATCATCCTAAAATCCTGCTCCCCGCCTAGTTAGATTTAAGTTGAGTAGGTATAAAGTAAAAAAGGTTGAAGATCAGCTTGGATAAATGTCAGTTGCTTCATTTGTATATTGCTGTTGTTTAGATGTTATCTAGTTTTATGTCACTGAACTGAAAACCAAACACTGAAACAGTCACATTAATATAGTGCTGCAGAAAATAGCACCAAAGGCTTTTACTGCATCAGAAACTTCAGGTAAATTGATATCTATTGGTACTTAAGCATTGTAACATCACACCACTGTTGTAGGAATAGAAATTAAATACATTCAGAAAATGGAATATTTGATATGAATCAATAATTGCAAAAGGAGCCACTTAATATCAATTGTTGAGAGACAATGGCTATCTGTTGGGATGTCCTGACAGTTTTATGACCAGACAGTGTGTCAGATTAATTGGCCTTTATCTGGTCATCCAACAGGTGTGGAAATATGATTGGGGCAGGTGACATGAGTCCAAGGTAAGGTCACCACAGGACAGGGGTCATGTGAGGTGGGAATTTGGGTCATATTGTAAGGGAGGGGGCAGTATGGATACTTTAATGCATGCTGTGATGCTGTAATTATTATCTGTATGTTAACAGGGGTTTCCTTAAGGATTTGTCTTTCACTTGCCCAGGGGGCAAGTTACTTTGAACATCTACTTGCCCCCAGTGAAAACAGCTTGTCCGATCTTTAAGTTAGTTAGTGTTTGTTAATGTTTAAAACTTAATATGTGTTGTATTATTATTAAGATGAATTTTAGTAAACATGTATCAAATACAATTTGCAAGCAACTCACCCCCTATATAATGTTAAAAATAAAATATAAAAAACCCGAAAAATTTCATTTATGAAAATAAACTTGCCCGACAGGCTATCTCCTTGGAAAAGTCACTTGCCCATGGTGATTTTAACCCGGCAAGGGCAAGCGGGCGTCCACTTAAGAAAACCCCTGTGTTAAGTGATAGTTTAATTAATCTAGGTCGAATGACAGACACTAAAATCTTGTGTTATGTTAGAAAATATGGTATACATGGAATTCTTCATTTTATTAATCATCAAAAATAGGAAAGTTCACATCACCTTCAAAAAAGCAACAACTTTCAACTTCAGTTTTAGCTACTGTGATAGACCTCCCTTTAAAATCAATTAACGCTTAAGTAAGTTATGTGTAAGTAGTGTAAAGTGTAAAATCAAGTTTCAAGGAAGAAAATGGAAGGATGAATAAAACAACAGCATACATCTCTCTACTGACCATTAAAACCTTTTCCTAGTAAACTAGCTAATAAATTATCACACTAGCCTAAGGAAGAACTGAGAGTAATTGTGATGAGATATTGTCCATAGTACAAGAAGAGATTAAGAAAGGCAATGTGGTGTTTACATTCTGTGTCTGGTTCCAGCCCCTGGTGCAGTTGGGATAGCAGATTTATTACTGTATGTTTTATGTGGCCATCAGCACAAGCAGGGGACCAGTCCAACATGGCAGCCCTCACAGCATTCCAGTTTATACTGCAGCACCTTGTTTTGGCTAAGGAACCAGTTTATCACTGGGAATGACCATTGTATCTGGCATAAAACAAGATCACCCTGTGAGCAGGCTGCAGGCAGATAAGATTGTATTCTGTTTACTGTTCACAAATTGCTTACAGACATCAGAGAGATGGTCTTTAACTGGCTAGACAGAGGTTCAGGCTGATTGTGCTTTATGTTGGTGTCTCAAGGCAGTGGAAGTATAGATTCTGAATTTGGTATGAGTTTTACCATGAGGCCCATGTTTTACAACCTCGCAACTCTTTAATTGTATGGTTACACCTTAGAGGTTACATTTACCAACTTGACCATGAATGTGGGGATCAAGACATGGTTAATTCAGCCCATATCCTATGGTCAATTTTTTCATTGTGGTCCTTTTTGTGCTCTTAAATATAGACAGATCAAGTACTTTTGAGTTTGTAACCTGCCAAAAGGTTGATGGAGAAGCTATCCTGAGGAATCACTTTGTCTGGTCCTGACATGTGTTACAATAATTAATGTCTTGTCCCATGCCACTGTGGCCATATGAGTTTCCTACTTTGACTAGAGATGAACACCCTTTATTATACCCCTAATCAAAGATGTGAGGGGCTGGAATCACCTGTGTCATCCTGTTGTATTCTGTTCTTACAAGAAGTTCATTAATATCTTTTTATATAGTTGGGTCAAGGCAATATAGCAGGGGTATTCATCACCGTCAGTGATAGCTTTTGTTGCTTTTATGCTTTCAAACTTGCTGTTGACTTGTATAAGAAACTTTAAAAAAAAATAGAAAAAAGAAAAGTGAAACAAAAAAAACCCAAAAAAACTTTGAATATGAAGGGATCTTTGAACTTCTGATCATCCCTAAGTCTTTTAAAATATTTCCATGATGGGATAATTCTATATTATCTCAAATTTAGGTTTAGAACTTAATGATCAATTAAGCATGCAGAAATTTAGAGCCTGCCATTAAGCTATTGTGTTGCTCCTACCAATTGTCTATGAATTGCATATTTTAAGAGACAAAATTTTATCTTTATATCAAATTATGCACTTGGATGCCTATAAATTCTTTTTCTGCTGCATCATGAAAAGAAAACTCGGTCTTATTTTATGCTGATGATTAATGGCTCGCAGTCATTGGACAGAAAATAGGAAAAGCATATGAAAAGCGAGTTCCAGCATTGCGTGAAGTTGGTGGCTATATCCAGTATTCACAAGCAACGTGTTAGTTGTCTGACCTTTGCGGCTTCTTTGTATTCACTGGAGACTCAGCACATTATATCGAATATACATATCAAATAAACTCATATTAGCCAGGCAGGGACGTGAATTCATTGCTGCCTTGAACATTCTCTCATTTTGTGATAGGATCAGTTTCATATAGTTGATCAATTTCTATCATGCCATCTCTCTCTGTTTACTTTGAGCCCATGTTCCTTACGGGATTGACCTGTTTTAGGAACTTGTTTTGTTGTATATCCTTTGAATTTGTGTTATTGATGTACTATTTAGTTTTTGTACATTGATATTTGTGATGTAATGTGTCTCATGTTCTTCCACAATCTAACGTCTATCTCTGCAGGGGTCCTCCAATGAATTTATAGAGACAATCAACACTTTTCAGCTAAGTGAAACAGCTATCAGGTACGAGTCTCTCGTGTTTCAGTCTGAATAGTAGAGGTCTGATGCTGATACAGCAAAAGTTGCAGGAGAAATTATTTGAATTGCCTGCAATATTTGTGAAGCCATGTTGTAAAGCATTCACTTTTTTGTTTGTAAGGGACTGAGTTATTGGAAAGTCAGAAATTTAGTATTTGCCAATGCCATAGACTTTGATTTGGATGATTGAGCAACTGGTCTGTAGAACCATGCTCTTGGTCTTCTCAGCTTTGTCACTGGTCTGGATGAACTGTAAACAAAATACAATGAATGGAACTGCCTATGATTGTTAACATTTTATGGTCTTATTTAAGATCATATGTTCAGCATTTGATATTCTGATTTTGCATAATTATTTCGTATCTTAAACATCTACCATTTTTGTCACTAGCATTTTAAGTTTGTAGATCTAAATTTTTAGATACAAGTATTGCTGGGGTTTTCCTGTTGGAAAACAGGCCTTAGAAATGGTTAGTTTACTTTGAAATTGGAACATTCATAAAATATTTGTTGGATGTTTTGAGGATTTAAGAAGTTTGAAAATCAGTCAGGATGATTTTCAATACCTCGAGCTGATTTGATTCCTGTGATTTTAAACTATGAGGAGAATTCTGTAATGTATAGGTCTTTGTTAACAAAAACTAAACAAAATCTGCAGTGTTATCACTGAGATGTTAAATAGAACAGTCATGGTCTTTTCCATTTTAAAATTCACCTAGGAAAATATGATATTGCTGAAATATGGGCTGGATCATAAATACGTAACTTAAGTTTGCAGCTGTAGAATTGTGGGAAAATTCACTGTTGTGGGCATAAAATACGGCAATTTTACAGTCAATTTATTTTTGTAATGGTCTGGCCTTTGATTAATTTTGGCATAAAAAGGAATAGAGCTGGACCCTAAATCCAGGGAGTAAGTTCAGATTTATTGGAAATGTGCAGAAACTATTTACGATTGGTAATAAAACAAGGTTCATGACCTTTGCAGAGTACTGGTCTGCCGATGAATCGGAACACTTTGTCTGAGCTTCGTCTGAGTGTTGGTTCTAACCGGCTTGTCTATACTGCTCTATTTCGTATCCGGTAAGATTACATGATGGGTATCTCTGTACCACAGACTTTTCATCTCAATTTCTTGTATCAATAGTTCTGATGTGAAGTGATCTTATACGGTCATTACATTAAAAACTAAAGCTTGAAGATAAAAATGTTTTGAAAGACAAATTGGGTTTGTATTGTTTTTATAAATGAAGCTATTAGTCCAGCTTCTTGAAAGATGTTTTTTTTTTTTTTTTTTTTTTTTTACTAATTGTGGGCATTACAACCATCCTTGCAAAGTGATCAAAGGATCAGATTGGCACCATACTGAGAAAGGAAATATGAACTTTTATCAACAATTATGTTGCATATTTCTCTTTATCCTTTGTGCTTATTTTCCCCCTTTTTGTTGTTTTTATCATTATTTCATCGGAACATCTCATGGAACAACAGCACTCTCTTGGGTGCCATTCCTCCATTTATCTTTCTTGCACATAATTACCTTAAATTCAGTCAGCATAGGAGAGAACCATTCCACTGTGAGTCAGTGATATTGCATGCATTATGACAATGTTTTTATTTGTGGAGTATCACAGCTGACTGTTTGTTTGGATACCAGCTGCCAGGGCCAGGCTGCCAGGATGGATACTGGCTGCCAGGGTCATGCTGGATACTAGCTGCCAGGGCCAGGCTGCTAGGCCAGATACTAGCTGCCAGGACCAGGCTGCTATGACAGATACTAGCTGCCAGGCCAGGCTGGATACTAGCTGCCAGGCAGGCTTGAAAGTCTGGATACTCAGGTGGTTGGTCATCTAGAAGCCATTGCTTTAGTACTAGGACTCCATCATCCTTCTGCTGAAAGTAGTCAGATGGCTTATTTTATTGGCAAACAAAGCAGACCCAGATCAGAAAGCTCGTTCCAGAAGCTGTCTGATTAGGATCTGCTCTCTTTGCTCATTCAGTATTTTGGCTCAGGTTCTACAGTCTGTATTGTAAAGAAAAATCAACATCATAAATTTTACTTGAATATTTATGAGAGTTAACAGCCATGTTCAGTACCCTTAATTAGTAACTGCATCTAAATGATATCATACATGGAAGGGTGACTGAGTTGTTTTTGGTTTTCCACTTTTTATATTGGGATGTTGTTGTTTGATCTTGGCACTGTAATGACCCTGGGTCTGCTTTGTGCTTCTGTGGTTAATTTGTCCATAAAATAAACTAGAGGAGCTATATATTATATTATCCAATGTTTTGGGTACACCAGTTTGATCAAAATCAATATTAATATCTTATATTTTATGTTCTTTATTCCATAACGATTGATTTCATTTAGAATACATTATGCTAAACCTGTCTCCAGAAATATTCCAGGGTAGAGAAGAAATTTAACCCTTTCCTTCATATAGACTCATTTTGACACACTCAATAGGTACCACATAAAGCCTGATCTGCAGAAAACCACAGTTAAACCTTACCAAATTTAATTATAAAGTCCTCATTTCCAGACCACTGAGGAGCAGCGAACAGCATAAAACCTGATCAGCCTGCGAGTTACTCGTTGTTGTTCGCATAGGTCTTTTCATGGTTTCCTCTATGAGGGAAAGGGTTAAAAAAAGTTGCATGGATAATGTGGAAATGTCTTTCCCCATTTGGGCACAGGGAGTCTTTTTATGAATATCATATTTTGACTTTCAAATTGCATTTGATGGCTGACTGCAAAACTATACCATCTTGTTCTCTGTATATTTAGATCCTTTTTGCAGTCCTTGATTTGTTTGTGGACAAGTAAAGTATTTTTTCCTCTATTTTTGCAGACTATTTTATTTTTTTTACTAATTTTATTATATATTGTATTGCAGAGCTGCTCAGAAGATCAGTAAGCGGAAGAAGCGACATCACCCACCTGACCCGGAACCTCCCCCTTTCCCCACCCACTTCTCTGAAATACTCCGCCTCTCCCCGCCCCCATGTCCACCTTGCCTGCTGAGAAACTTCGGACGATCCCAACCACCAGGTGTTGGCAAGGTAAGAAACTGCCCCATATTATAGTAATGTTTTATTTGGCTATATTGTATCTAAAATACTATCTCATTGTATCTAAAATACTTTACAATATAGCTTGATCATAAGAAAAGGTTTGAAAACCTTATTTGAAATACTGACCATTCATTTCTGTCATCATTTTTCAACTTAAATTGAATAATTTTTCAGACTGATATATATCTTAAAAACACTCAACTGCTGGGGGAAAAAGGGTATGATTAGGGGCCATGTGGAGATAATCCATATCCAGAGAGCAGTAAACTGACTCCATTTGTGGTAGAGTTACCTTCCTTTCAACTGTTGTGATTAGCTTTCAAAGATCAAAACTAATGTTCTGAATGCTCTAAATAATAGTATCAAAATAGTGTTAAAAAATCTTGCAGCAATAATTGGATCTCCTCTTTGGCAAATACTTGTGTTGATTAAAAATGGAATTTAGAAGAAATCAATAAAAAGAAAAACAACAGGCCAGTAATGACCACTTACCTCCAATGTTGTGACACTTGTCAGTTAAATCAAGCATTGTTGTCCATAATTAGGATTTTTGCTTTATTTGTCCTTCTCTTCATCTTACCATTTTCTTTGAATTGGCAATATTTTCACCTATACATATATTTGAGAGATCAACATCAGCACATCTGCAGCATATATAAAACCTGATCAACCTGGAAGAGTCCCACCAAAGTTTTTTCATAGGCTGTTCAATACATATCTAGGTCTTATTAAAAAGAAAGCAACCTCAATGTAATACTACCACATTTTTGAAAGGTTTGTTGGTGGCCTTGCAAAATGAAAATGTGCCCCTTCTTTCCATCTCTAGCACATGGAAACCATTTGAACCCTTAAGGTTAAGATGGAGAAAGGAAGAGAAACAGCATGTCACAATACGGACAAAAATTTATGAAATAATCAAGCAACTATTTCCTGGGAGAAATCTACAGACATCTACATCAAAGATGGAGAACCATGATAATTGTCCTTTGAGTTAAATTATTTCTTTTCAAATCTGATAAATTTTCAGCGTGAACGAAGCCATTTCATGGCCGACTGTCTGGCCACACTGTTGCTATGCTCCTTCTTTCAAACATTCCCCAGTCCGGACTAGACCATATCTTATAAGGCTTTTATATGTCTTAATCACATAGGACTGGCAGGCTTCCTGTAGAATCATTAGTACCGATGTGTTGAACGATATTGGATTAAAGATAAATATATGATAAGTATCAGAATATGGCATATCATATGTACTTTTTTTATAATGATTCTCTATACTCATTATTTTTTAAACAAAGGCCATCTAACTACAAAATGTTATTTCAACTCACTGAAGATTTTTTTTTCCTAGAATGCAGAGGTTTCTATCAGAAAATTCTTTCTTTCTTTCTTTCTTTCTTTCTTTCTTTCTTTCTTTCTTCTTTCTTTATTTATTTATTTATTTATGAAGGATGTTCAATAGTATTTTGTCTAAGGTTGATAGTTGAACATAACCTCTTATTAACCATTTGATATATAATAATAGTTCAACAAAACTTCTTATTAACCATTTGATATATAATAATAGTTCAACAAAACTTCTTATTAACCATTTGATACATAATAATAGTTCAACAAAACTTCTTATTAACCATTTGATACATAATAATAGTTCAACAAAACTTCTTATTAACCATTTGATATATAATAATAGTTCAACAAAACTTCTTATTAACCATTTGATACATAATAATAGTTCAACAAAACTTCATATTAACCATTTGATACATAATAATAGTTCAACAAAACTTCTTATTAACCATTTGATATATAATAATAGTTCAACAAAACTTCTTATTAACCATTTGATACATAATAATAGTTCAACAAAACTTCTTATTAACCATTTGATAATAATAAAGTTCAACAAAACTTCATATTAACCATTTGATAATAATAATAGTTCAACAAAACTTCTTATTAACCATTTGATATATAATAAAAGTTCAACAAAACTTCATATTAACCATTTGATAATAATAATAGTTCAACAAAACTTCTTATTAACCATTTGATATATAATAATAGTTCAACAAAACTTCATATTAACCATTTGATATATAATAAAAGTTCAACAAAACTTCTTATTAACCATTTGATATATAATAAAAGTTCAACAAAACTTTTTATTAACCATTTGATATATAATAAAAGTTCAACAAAACTTTTTATTAACCATTTGATATATAATAAAAGTTCAACAAAACTTCTTATTAACCATTTGATATATAATAAAAGTTCAACAAAACTTTTTATTAACCATTTGATAATAATAAAGTTCAACAAAACTTCTTATTAACCATTTGATATAATAAAAGTTCAACAAAACTTCATATTAACCATTTGATATAATAAAAGTTCAACAAAACTTCTTATTAACCATTTGATATATAATAAAAGTTCAACAAAACTTCTTATTAACCATTTGATATAATAAAAGTTCAACAAAACTTCTTATTAACCATTTGATATATAATAATAGTTCAACAAAACTTCATATTAACCATTGAATATAAGTTCAACAAAACTTTATTAACATTTGATATAAATAAAGTTCAACAAAACTTCTTATTAACCATTTGATATATAATAATAGTTCAACAAAACTTCTTATTAACCATTTTTGAAATATACATAATAATAAGTTCAACAAAACTTCTTATTAACCATTTGATATATAATAAAAGTTCAACAAAACTTTTTATTAACCATTTGATATATAATAAAGTTCAAAAGTTCAACAAAACTTTTATTAACCATTTGATATATAATAAAGTTCAACAAAACTTTTTATTAACCATTTGATATATAATAAAAGTTCAACAAAACTTCTTATTAACCATTTGATAATAATAATAGTTCAACAAAACTTCATATTAACCATTTGATATATAATAAAGTTCAACAAAACTTTTATTAACCATTTGATATATAATAAAGTTCAACAAAACTTTTTATTAACCATTTGATATATAATAAAAGTTCAACAAAACTTTTTATTAACCATTTGATATATAATAAAAGTTCAACAAAACTTTTTATTAACCATTTGATACATAATAATAGTTCAACAAAACTTCATATTAACCATTTGATATATAATAATAGTTCAACAAAACTTCATATTAACCATTTGATATATAATAAAAGTTCAACAAAACTTCTTATTAACCATTTGATATATGATCACCACATTAACTACGACTATATTTTGTAAATTCCCAGCTCCAATACAATGCTTTGGGTACCATGTTATATAATACAGTGTTGTAAGAGCAGGCAAACATGTCTTTAAGTGGCCACTCCATGATTGGATGCTCAGCACAGGTGGTTGCTTAATTGGGGTCAATTGAATAAAAAAAAGGCTGTATGTGATACCTATTGAGGGCGTCAAAATGAGTCTATATGAGGGAAAGGGTTAACACGTTACCTTGTATATGCGTGTTTTGATACGTTGGCAAACAGAGGAGACTCTGATCAGACAGGTCCTTCCATCCAGGAGCTGTCTGATCAGGGTCATACAATATTGTAGCATACAATATTATTATAAATGCACTAGGTAAATGATTAATAATCTCTGAAGAGTAAGACCTCCTGAATGGTTCCAATTCATATTCACTCTAATTCATATGTTTCCCTTTGCTTTCTCAACTTGACATGTTTTCAGTTGCAATTAAGAATTGAAAATAAATTTCAGTTTCAACAGACTGCAATAATACTGAGATCATATTGGGCAAATACAGACTGCACTTGTCATAATATTTTGATGCAATGAACTTAAAAAATAAATGATCAAAACGAAAATTACTGAGATTGAATAGCCAGCCACAGTGGCAAAATCAATAAAACGCTGGTTTAATAACCTGAAGGTCCCAAATTTAAGATCGGCAATGACACCTGAGATTTTTTTTTTTTAAATGAGACTTTCGCTCCTGATTTTTGTTGAATTGCTGTTCTATAGCTGTTCTATGCGTTGTCTCCATTATTGGTCTATCTTGAAAATAGGTAAACTTCACTGACCACCACTAAATGACCAGAAGTATTTTTCTATGGCTGTAGGGGTCACAAGGTCCATTTTTTTTTTCATTAACCATAAGTGAAGATATTGATTATTTTAATCTAAGGTTAATGTTTGAGTCTAAGATATGGACACAGATGATTTTTGAATCAGGACCTAGGTCTGCATTTCTTGAATCTTCATCTTGAAGATTTTTTCTCATACTTAATACCTCTACAATTCATGATTTTTAAAGGAATTGGAGGCTGTATCTTATTAGAACCTGCTATTGGTAGAATACATACACATTTACTTTATACATTTGGGAGTTAAAAATATTCCAAAGTTTTATCAGAGAAATTTCTGAAAAGATCAGACTTAAACTATAGAAAATCTTTCGCTAGAATCAGCCAGATGAGGTCAGCTGTGAATAAAGAAATTATCACTTCCATCAGTATAATTATAATGAACAAACTTCTTATCACGATAAGCAAACTCTATACCTTCATCAGCTGACACATACTGATCAGAATCTTTTCCGATGAATTTATTGCAGATTCCCTTTAAAGTTCTCTTAATTACGCTGAATATTATGTTGATAAGTTAATTCTCTAATACCAGTGTTTGCGGTATGATCTGAAGTCAATGAGTAGTTGTTGTCCATGGGTGGTCTCTTAAAACAGGTGGCCTGTAGGTCAGGAGGAAGGTTCCTGTCGGATTTTGATATGTTAATTATCTAAAAATTACTTTTAATATATCCATTTATTGCTTACTTAAGCTATTAAATCAAAACACATGAACAAAGTCACCGTCAAGAAGTTGGAAATTGTTTTGGACTCTGCTGATGAACTAGTTGGTATTCAGAAAAACATTTCCGAGATGTCGTTTGACAGCCATGGTTTTGATTGGATTTAAGATCGGGATTTTTTTTTTCTGAATGAGAAGGAGGACACAAGACCGGTTTTGTTTGATTTGATTTAAATTGGTAAAAAAAATAACTAATAGTATTATTGGGCAGAAGGGAATGATTCATGGATAAAAGGATTCTAGAGAGGAGAGGAAAAAATCAAAGAATTGTATTTGATTTGCCGACAATAGTAGTCGTTAGTACTGCTGTCGCCTGACACAGGCCGGTGATGAATCATGGTAAATATTTGGTCAGGAAAGGAAAAAAATTGTCGGCATTTACTTGACAGAAACCTTGTTTAACACATATGGTCTTTTGTTTGAACAATGGAAAGAGGCCTGCTTTGAAATTAGAGATTTTGATGTAAGGATTAAATGCATGGGTTAATAGGCAATTGTTTGCATCAGATGTGAGTGTGTGTAGGATTTGTGTTTTATAGGATCAGATAAAGTTGATACGAGTGTTATGCTTAGACCTTTTATCATGTTTTCAGTTCAAGGATAGCCAGAATCCTACTTAGTTATCGGAGAGGGGGAGAAAAACAAATAAAGGCCTATAGTCAATCATTTTAAATCATACCTTGTCAAACAACATTGAATTCTAGGTTTGCAATTTAGTCTTGATAAAATTTATGACTTATTATTAAATCAATCATAAATTATTACAGGATGATTTTTTTTTCTTTGAAAAATGTTGAACTTAGTTTTACTTGCATTATTTCAGCTTTCTGTTTTACAGTGTTAACTTAGTTTCTTTTATATTGAATTTGATCTTTTGTTAGTCCATGGTAGCTTTCATAATGAAAAATAAAAATTATTGTGATTTTATTTTTTATTTAAGTCTGGTGTTGTTGCATTGCTGCAGCTGTATTTCTGTCAAATAACAATGTCAAGCTAATTACTGAGGATAACAACAAAGCATGTTCAGCCCTTAAAGTGTCTCTGTTTTTTTCAACGTTAAGACTCAATTTAGAATAGGTCATATAGATCTGCAGCTTAGTTATCTATAGGGAAATTCATATAATGAGTATCATTAGCAAGACTTCACAGATATATTAATTATTACCTAAAAATATTAAGTTTTTAATGGTCAGTTGTCAGTTACCTTCGAAAAAAATGTGTAACATAATATGGTGGAGACATATATAATTGGTGTTAACCATAAGCCTGTGTTAGACTCAAATGACAGCAGCTTCAGTGTAATCCATTTGCCTAAGTGCCTATTGTTTTATGTAAGTTTTTATGTATATATTTATGTGTGTTTTACACATTTATTGATCCATGCCTGACATTTGCTGCGAAATGTTTTTTGGAAAATATTTTTTAAAGGGTTTTTTTTTTTTTTTTTTTGAATTTAGATGTGATATATCAGTCATTTTCATTAATGAACTATCATTGTTTGCTTGTATCTCAATATAAATTGATATAAGTGTGGAATCTTAAGATGTGATATAATACCACACTTTTGGGGTGTGTGAATATAATCGACATTCGACACATTGCTATGTTTCCACACTGCTATCACACCATCTCATTCAGGCAGATACTACATAGAATGATCCTGGCCCTGGGCTCTTGAAAATTAAAATCTTACAAGTATTATTTTTTTGGTCAGACTCAAAGTATGCCCATTAGTTTCAATAGGAATTTGAGAATGATTATCAAATTTGAGCCTGAAAGCCTAGTTGAGTAATTATAAGGACATGGGGCGAGGCCTTAATATACCAAAGTCATAAAAATTAGAAATGGTTGGTGCTTGGTATACATACAGGTTGGTTCCAGGAGTCTTGCTGTGGTATCATGCCACATGTTTACAACTTCAGTATGTTGTCAGTAAGCCTGCATCATTCAGTAGATATAGTCACCAAATGACTGAAATACTGTTGATGGGATGTTCAGTTCAACAAACAAGCAAGTTGAGTAGTGTTAACATGGAGCTGTAACATATAATGAGGAAGGTAGAATGTCTATAATGATTTCATGGTTTAGTATGAAGGTCACCATTGTCACAGCTCAAAAGCACATGATACCAGATACTAGATTCCATGCATTGGTATGAATTAGATAGATCAACTGCATAAGGGAGTAGCATTGCTGTAATTGTGTTATTAAATAAATAGTATTTTAATGAACGTTAATTAGAGAAAAAAAGAGGTTTTGACAAACAGTAGCATCTATAATGAAGTGGTAAGAGGAGATAACTCTCTCTGCAAGGGACCTGTACAGCTGCATTTTTAATCCTTCTCTCACCAGAGTGAGTGTCTCCATTCTATTCAAGTCATTAAGATCTCCGAGAGGGCTATCTTCAGGAAGTTTATTCATTATAGTATATGGCTGGCTGTATGATTGCAGAGTTACGGAGGAGTGTACAGGTTTCTCTCTCTGAGCCAACTTTATGAGAAAAATACATACATAGGCCAAGTTTATTAGCATGTTGATGAAAATATGCCAACTTTATAATAAAAACAAGGGAAAAAAATCCCCTCATTATTTCTGTCTTTCAAGGATTTTCAAAAATAAATCAACACCATACTCAAAATTGAATCTGTATGTAGATCGGTTTTAAGGGGTATTTTGTGGTACAAAGATTCTTTTTATGCCCTGACTTAATTGCCCAACTGTACTGGAAGCAACTTCCCCGAGGGGAAAATTGAAATACATCTTGATTATACAGAGTACATACACATTTGTATTTCCATTGAGTTAGAGCATTAATACTGCATGGCTAAGAAAGAGGGAGAAAAAAGGAAGAGCACCACCAAATGAGCAAACAGCCTTAGAATGGTCGCTGTGTTCATCGTCAGTGAATAATGAGTGTGTTTGTATGGAAATTTGTTAATGATGGTAATACTGGGAATCGTTGGAGAGAGGAAAAGAGAGATTGAGTAGGATATTCTTTGATGAAAAAATTAAGAGTAGGTGCTGGAAAGGTTTTGTAAGCAATAAGAAATTTGGTTGGAAATATCTTTCCATCACAGCTATGTAGGGAGAATGTTATGTTAGAGATTGACTCATACTTTAGATGTATATTATTTAATTGGGGGTTGTTGTAATCCCTGTCTGAAATGTTTGGAAGCTGTGGTGGGCTTTATGATGGTTTTCAAGGTCTCACAGGTGACATGTAGGTCTGGGTGCTGTTTATTCTACCCCTTTTAGCATGAATGAATTATATGGTATATGAAACAATTGATTTTTTCTTTGCTGCGCAGACTGATTAAAAACTAAGCTATGATATTATGTGAGCAAACAGAGGAGACATCCTGAAAGGAGATGCATTTGCATTTAATACCCACAATGTTGTTCAAAATAAATCATTGT
Organism: Solen grandis; assembly: GCA_021229015.1. Classification (NCBI taxonomy): domain Eukaryota; kingdom Metazoa; phylum Mollusca; class Bivalvia; order Adapedonta; family Solenidae; genus Solen; species Solen grandis. The sequence continues at coordinate 46,580,928 of CM037784.1, read as the reverse complement.
TGATTTTTATGTTGCTGAAAATCTTCAACGCTGAATGGATCAAAGTAAAAGAGGTTGTAAAATATATTTCTAACATGACTCAGTCGTAATAGTTAGAGGTTCTCATTTATAATGATAGATTCAATAAATGTTTGGCTCAACTGAAGTTTTGTTATAATTTCTCCGCTTCAGAAGGTTAGATGGGAGCACACATGTTGCTTGGTCATGTCACACCCCATCTTACAAAAAATGCATAATTCATTTTTTATTGTTGAAACGAGATGGTATGGTGGGGGAATTCATCATCTTCAGTGATAGCTATAGATTGTAGTCCTAGGATAATTTGGGATATTATGTGCAGAAATAACAGCTCTCCAAATGTATCATGGTACAAGAATGGCAATCAGTTCCTGTTGTTTATAAATACAGTGGGAAAATAGAGCAAAAAAATGCTATGCCTGTGAGTCAAATCACCTGTAGTATCTGTGAATAAAGCATGCCACTTTCAGACATTGTAAATCATGAGGGGGCCCTCATTGTCAATGAGAGGAGCAGTTATGCCGACAGAAAACAGAAGTCAAGCAGTCGGAAGAAACACTCTGTTTCTGACACTGTGTTGCATTCCTCCTCACAGAGGGCCATGTAAAACATGGGCCTCATGTCCAGAGATCCTGCAAGATGAGCAGATGTCAAATGTTTGAATTATCTCCCCTGCAGAGTTGACACCCCTGTTATTTATCACTGGTAAAGCAGAAAGACGGGTGAAAGCCTGCCAATGTTAGAGGCATGTTGCGGGGTGACACTTTAGAATCAGAGGCTAATGTGTGGCATGCGGTTGTAAGTACTTAAAATATAGGTAGTTTGAGGCGGGGAGACAACGTGAGGCCTGGCTGGAGAGGCTGATAAACCATGTGCCCAATTAGTAAGGCAGCAGCAAGTACCTGCTAATATTGTACGCCTGTGATTTACAAAGGTCTGGTCCTTGTTGGATTTAAAAAAATTTTCAGTTGTGTTTTTTCTCAATGTTCGGTAAAAAAACATCCAGATATTTAGTGTTGGAAAAATAGAACAGCCTCCTTATTCTCATGATAAACAGCAGTGTTGTTATTTTCATTGTCTCCATCATCATCTTCAGTGTTACCATGTTTACATATCATTCAAATCATGGTTGAAATCACTGTGCACACCCCCAATCATCATCATCATCATAACAACTTTATGTATCATCACAATTATCCTCCTCCTTATCATTATATCCATCATCATAATCATTATCCTCCTTCTCTTATTTATCTTTTTTATATCTACATCACATCATCAAAATGTGCTGCAGTAAGGATCTAACAACCTTTTTGTGTCACAGCATGGAGACAAAGAGAAACACAAAGAAAGTCTTGTGAGACATACATTGGCTCAAGACATTAACTTAAAAGGAAGAAAAAAAATTTTTAAAGGGGGGAAAAATGATATAGATGAAAACTGTAAGTGTTGGTTTTACAATCATGGCCAAATATCCTTGGGTATGCAATGTAATGACTTCAGTATTGTCCCACTTCCTCTGCATCAAATGGATCCATACCCTGGGGCAGGGCTTGTGGTCGCTGCTAGACAAGTATGGGAAGCTGTTATTGTTATTATCCCTGGACTTTATTGTCTTTCTAAGATGACTTCAAAGTCACAAGCAGATTTATCTACAAAAATATTAAGTTGTGCTGGAAAGCCAACCCTTTGATATACAACTATAAAACTAGCCTGCTAGCTTGACATTAGAATAAATATCCCACGGTTGTAACCTTCATAAAACTGACGTTAAATGATGCCAAATATTTTCTTGGCTTCAGTAACAAGTGCTTGTTCAACAAGACTTTGAATATTTATGTAAAATCAATTGTTATTTCATAAAAAGGAACAAAAGAAGTTGATCAATGAGCTTGTTTGTGTGGTTTGCGTGCTGAAGCTTGCAGCGTTTGGTACTGACAGAACGCAGCTCTAGGGTCGTGGAACGCTAAACAGCGTACAGATATTTCTAGGAAATGTTCACCATGTTCTTGTGGTGATATTATTCAAAATTTGTTTGCTTGGGCTATGTTGTAAAATGTTGTAAAATTTGCTATATAGGTCTTGGGTTACAAGAGTTGAGACCACAGGAAAATTGTTTTGAATTTTCTCATGGTTCAATTTGAATCAAATTAATGTAAATTCTTTGTTTTCATATTTTGCATGTTTGCAGTGCCAGTAGGGATAGAGCTTTAGCATATATTTCTGTGAGTGACATTCTCATGCTGGTTTCAGTTTAAACACAGGTCTACTTTTTTTCAGAATAAAAAAAAATAGCAGGGAAAAAAAAATCATTTTTAGCTCGACTATTCGGAGAATATGAGAGCTATTCTACACGCGTCAGCGTTGGCATCGGCGTTGGCAGTCATATCTAAGAAACCAGTAGGTGTATTGCAATCAATCTTCACACAAGTCTTTCTAGGCACAAAACAAACCTAGAGAACCAAGAGGGACAACTCTTGATTGAATTTTACTCAAATTATGGGCCTTTTTCAACTTAGAAATTTGCGTTAACATTTTTGGTTAAAGTTTTTCTGCAACTAAGTTAATATTATTACTCAGTAAGCACTTGGTGTATTGGATTTAAACTTCACACAAGTCTTCCTAAACATGAAATGGACCTGCAGAACCAAGAGAACAACTCTTGAATTTTCTCAAATTTGGGCCTTTTTCATTAGAAATTTGCGTTACATTTTTGGTTAAAGTTTTTCTGCAACTAAGTTAATATTATTACTCAGTAAGCACTTGGTGTATTGGATTTAAACTTCATACAAGTCTTCCTAAACATAAAATGGACCTGCAGAACCAAGATGAACAACTCTTGCTAGAATTTTACTTAAATCATGGGCCTTTTTCGACTTAGAAATTTGCGTTAACATTTTTGGTTAAAGTTTTTTGCAACTAATGTCATTACTCAGTAACCCCTTGGTGTATTGGATTTAAACTTCACACAAGTCATCCCAGACATGAACCAAACCTGCAGAACTAAAATTTTAATAAATTTAATTAATTAAATTTAATTAATTAAATTAATAATAACTTTTTTTATTTAATACAATAACTATTATATATTAATTTAAATAATATGTAATTTAACAAGAGCTGTCCAAAAGATGAACTTTTCCTTGATTTTTTTTTCCGAATTATGACCTGAGTTTTACTGAGAATTGAAGAGAACATGCTGCTAAATTGAGTCACATAAATTATTTTAATACTGATTTAATACAATGGTATTGCGTCACTATCAAATACCCGAATAGTCGAGCATGCTGTCTTTCGGACAGCTCTTGTTATATATCCTGTATATAGCAGTGCTTGAACTTTTACATCATATTTGTGACCTCAACATATGTTTATTCTATTCAGATACAGTTAACTCTCATTGCAATAGATGTGTCCATTTCCCGAAGTTTGGCTGTTATAACGAAATTGCTGTTGTAAAGAATAGAGACTAAGAAGGATTATGCTCATTTGTCTTCAGACTCCTGCTGTTTATATGAGAAATGCTGTTGTAAGGAGGTTTCACTGTATTACA
>CM037784.1:46527257-46577257 GCA_021229015.1 Solen grandis | reverse complement strand
AATGCTTTAATTATGCCCCCTTCAAAGAAGAGGGGGCATATTGTTTTACAAATGTCATGACTGGTAGATGAGCCCTATCGATTTTGGGGTCACTTGGTCAAAGGTCAAGGTCACAGTGACCTCGATTTTGAAAATTGTTTCCAATCAGTAACCGGAGAACAATTGGGCCCACATGCCTCAAACTTCATAGGGTGATTGGTCATGACTAGTAGATGACCCCTATTGATTTTGGGGTCACTTGGTCAAAGGTCAAAGTCACAGTGACCTCGATGGAAGTGGGGCAACGTAATTAGGCATATGTGTCATTCCGACAACTCTTGTTTTAATTCAGGTTATCTCTTTTACTTTGATTGGGAAACACATTTATATAATATGTACTAATCATGCATTTATTAATCCTGCTTGATTATTTCTGATTTGGAGCAGTGCTATATATATACATGTCTGTCTTGAAAGTCTGGTATCTAGCAAGATTAAAATCGGCAACCTTTAGGTCAGTAATCAGTGTGTTTAACACCAATTCTGGAACACTGCGTCTCAAATACGCAAAATTTCTCTGTCTGCTCTAGAAGTTCAGTCACCCAACATGTGAAAAATGATGTATTGTATCTGAGGTATAAAGGGTTAAACATGTTCTTGCATTTCTATGGGAAATGAAGAAGACTACTAGATGGATAGTTATTCCATGGTAAATATACGTTCCATTTTGTAAGTCCTGGAGGGCTCTCTGTAAATGTCACTTGCAAAATGGATTGAATGGTACTGCAGAAAATAGCTGCTACTTTCTCTAATTCAGGAAATCTCCCAAATCGCTCTGTTCCAACATTAAAGGGCTTGTCACATCCTGGTCCTATTAAATTCCAGTACACAAGTTGTTTGTTACAAATTAGAGAGCGGTTTACAGTTCCCGAGGGAAGAGACATTCCTCTCAGCAGACTTACTGTTACGAATACCAATGATGAATGAAGTCAGGAACACTTGATGATCCGGGGAATCGGGGAAATGATGGAGTCAAAATTTAATCACATTTAGTATGCTGTACAATTATTGTACAATTATTGTGGCTTCACATTTAGCAAAAACTTTCCAGAGGTGTTTCTGTATATTTAAGCCTTGAGAGAAAAGTTTCATGCCCATCAACATATGGAAAAAACAATTTAAATCTCTTTTGTATTAATGAATGGTCTAAATTAAGTTTGGGCATAGAGGTGTCTAGAAAAAACAATGGACTAATCTGAACCTAGAAGGAATAATTTGTTTCAATTAACATGTTTATATTTTGGTAACTTTAATTTATGGAAAGAATAGTTTCATTTTCTTTCTAATTTTTTTTCTTCTATTGAGTAACTGGAGGCAAGAAATAGGAAATGAATTTTGTTTTGAAATTGTAAGGATTTCAGGTAATGACTATGGTTTTATTGATAATCTACATGCCTTGGAATAGAATATTCTTACATTTTGCATTAAGCTTAATGAATTTAATTGGTTATTTCTGCAACTATTACTGGGAGCAATCTATAATTTTATCAATGGTAGCCTTTTTGTTTGTTTTGAATACAATAACATTTTCTGACATTGGCAGGATATTTTCTGAAAGATAGTAGATTATGCATAAACTGACAATTTGTGTGTTACAAGAAAAATGAGAAAATGTGTACATATCTTGCAGTTGAAAGAAATATTGATAAGTGTAATTAAATGTGAAGGTTAAGTCAATTTGTATAATTGAAGGGTAAGGTCATGTACTGTGTTTATTTGCAGGTGAAGGTCATGTTAAGGGTCGTGTCCGCCAATAACCATGGAGACCAGGCTGCCTCGTTCCTCCACATTGATGCTCGTAACAAGCAAGTGACTGTGCATGACCCAGCCGCCAGTGGCTATGCAACCAGCGCCGCCCATAGAAAGGCAGCCATGGCACCCAAAATGTTCGCTTTTGACGGAGTCTTCTCTCCAGATGATTGCCTTGTAAGTACTATTTAAAAGATGATTGCAAAACTGTTTAACATAGAAATGGAAGAATGTGGAACAGTGTTGCATTAAGTATCTGTCAATAAAAATTGAAATAAGTAGTTGAAGTTTATTCCGTTTTCTATGCCCAATCAACTGCTTTGCGGGGTATATAGGTTTTTGATCTGTGTGTCCATCAATCTGTGTGTCCATCTGTTTATATGTGTGTATCAGTATCACTCACAGTGTGTGTAATGATTTTTATCTTACTGTTAACAACATAGTATTTCATGAGTGAACATACAATAAATATTCTAACAATCCTGAATTGTGTCCCTTATCTCATCAGTGTATCAAAACAGAATTTTGTCAGGCAATCACAAGACTGTTCAGTCAGATCCGGATCGGCAATCAGCCTCCGGAAAACAGAATCTGGCGGACTGACATTTAAATATCCTGTGATATAACCATCATGTGGTCTTGTGTGATCAAGTATATTGCCATCAAGAATGTTCATTAGGGACTCTAATTGATCCTACAATTGAAAATTAGGAAATTAGACACTCATAAAACAAGATAATTGTGCGTGTATATCATGGTTTTTACTTTCATGTGATTTCAACAATCCAGATAGAGCTGTTAACTTTAATTGAGACTCTTAGTTTTTAAGTAATACATTTATCATGGTAATTTTCTTAAACTACAGGTAATTGTATATCTTTTACAAAAATAAACTTTGAATTGAATCTTGATTTGCTGTAAACTGTTTAGGGATGGGAAATATGCCCATGAGGGACAGTTGCAGTGTGGTGGTAATTACCAGAATTGATGGCTTGGAACAAGCCTAATCAAAGAGCCGCTTTATAAATAAAATGCTCAAAAGATTGAGAAATACGTAGTCTTCAGATTTTGCAAATGAAGAATTTACAGTGAGTTTTCATTTTATTCATTGGAATAAAAACCTAAAAGCTTTTCTTTGACAGATAACAGAATATTTTGCATTAAAATTTTACTGTTTTAAAATCGGCCATATAGCTCAAGACATGCTGTAAAATCTTCACATTATTCAAATACTGCTGGTTTCTTTCCATCAGTTTGCATATTATATTGAATTTCCACAGATATATAATGGCCTTTTACAGTTGACATTGTTTTTGTTTTAAAATTTTACTGTTGTGCTGGTTTGATGGGGACCAGGTTTGTGAAACGTCTTCTGTCATATTGTGTATATCAGGGAGCGCCAGATAATAAATATATTGAAAATTATAAAGTCAAGTACAGAAAATAGTCTCTAAGTGGAACATGTTTGTTCCTCTCCTTTAATTATGTACAGATATATTGCCATAGCTGTTTTTATAGGCATTGTATAAATATGGAAGTGTTTGAATATTTGATGTACATTATGACTTTCTCCTCTGACTGATAGACTTTGTGTCAAATAAGAGATATTAAAAAGATTGATTTTGTCACATGTGTTGACTTTAATACAAGTTCTGATCAACTCTTATATCATGGCCCGTGTGAGTTTAAGAGTCCAAAATTGGTTATGCAGAATCTTCCAGCTGTCTGGCAGTAGGTTGGTGGTTCAAGCTGGGTACCTCTGTGTAATTTATGATAACCTCCACCTGTAATTAGTAGGAATGGTAAAACAGCAGCTTTAAACCATATAAATATTGTAATCTTGGTGAAATCCAATCTAGCCATAGATCACTAGACTACCTGCTCGTACCGAAAGTCTGAATCCAAGGATGTAAGTTTAAAACCCTCAAGGGGCAAGAATCTCAGGCTTAAAGTACTAGTCCAACCCAGGAACTGTCAGGAAGAGTTTGTATAATTTCCAAATTATTTCTCAATCAACATATGAAAAAAATAGAAATTTGTTTCAATATAATGGTGTAGCATGGTGAAAGATTGACCATTATAAATATAAGGATTAAATGATTTGTTTTTATCATGACACCACTGTATATCCCTCAGGCGGAGGTGTGTTCTGGAAGCCTAACAGACATCATCCAGGGCGTGGTAGCAGGTGCTGATGGCTGTCTCTTTACCTACGGCTACTCCAAACTGGGTAAGTCTTCATGACTGGTACCCCATCCCTAGGATAGGCATAAGTGAGCAGGACTGGTTTTAACCCTTTCCCTCATAGAGGACACCATGAAAAGACCTATGCGAACAGCATAAAACCAGATCAGCCAGGCTGATCAGGTTTTATGCTGTTCACTGCTCCTCAGTGGTCTGGAAATGAGGATTTTGTAATTAAATTTGGTAAGGTTTAACTGTGGTTTTCTGCAGATCAGGCTTTATGTGATACCTATTGAGGGCGTCAAAATGAGTCTATATGAGGGAAAGGGATAAGCAACCATATATAAGTTACGAGTCAAACTCAGGCCACATACAAGTCACCAAGCAAGTGGTAAAATGAAGTTAGACCACATTTAAATGGCCAAATTACATGCAAAGCATCAGGAGACCCGGCACAACTCTGGGCTGTCGCTAGTCTCCCACTAATCTGCCTGAATTTACAGCTAAGCTCAGTGATTATGTTTACAGTATACTGCTTAGGACACATAAACTGTAGCTGCTGTGTTTGGTCCGGTCCACAATCCGGCATGTCAATGTTAGTATAGTCGGATGAAGTCAGTCAATGCACACTTATTTATGCCCAGTGCTGTTGTCAGGTGCTGAATGTAACATAATATTTTTCATATCGTTGACATACTGGAATTGTGCTGAGACTGTATTAGATTTAAAATTTTAGGTATGTATATTTGTGGATAATTTTAAAGAAAATGTTAGACATGTTAAATATAATTGTGGATACAAGGGTCAGAAAGTATGAACCAGTCCAAAATATTAACCAAATTCCCCATGAAACCTACTTACATTGCATTATGACTCAGCCTAATTGCTTTACTCTGTTACATGCTACAACTCCATTGCATGTAGTTTCACTTATCTATAACCCTCTGTTGTGACAGGCACATAAATGTATAACATCTCTATCTATGTTGGTCTAAAATACATTTCTCTTTCTTATCTTTACATGTCACATTTATCGTAAGCATCAATTATAGTTTGCCACTTTGTTCTTCAGTTCAAACGCATAAATTGAATGTATATTATACCTACACTTTGTCCAGAAGTTCAGTCTCACAAAGAATTGGTTGTGAATGCACACTTCAGTATCTGACATTCACTTATTTTTCTTTCTTATATACCACATTTATGCCAATCTTCATTTATCAAGCAATATTTTACCGTTCAAGTGACCAAGTCATTGCTAGACTTGGTTTTCATGTTTGTCTGTTGTCCATATTACCGTATGTTTTATTGGGGTTTTTAACCCATCATCAAATCAATCTAGTTTCACACTTACTCAGATTAGCTTTCAACTCTGCCAGCAAATAGGCTTTCATAGACCATGGGATAATGGAGTCCTGACACTGTATTTCCTGTGTTGCTGGTCAAAGATTTATCACTCACAGCCATGGATTTCTGAAGTTCGTGGAGGAAAATTAGTTTCAAGATCGTGTTTATTTTGTAGTGGCTGAATTATTATTGCCAATCATTTGATTAAATTACAATAGAAATCTTGAGCTGCCTATTTCATTAATAAAATACTCATTGAAACAAGTATTGTGTTGCTGGTTTCATGGCATGGAAGATGCCTTCAGGCAGATAGAACAAGTGGGATTGTAGATCAATAGTGAACATTTCTCTGGTTGAAGCAGGCTTGTGGTAACATGCGAAGGTCTGCCATGCATGACATTCTCTATTTTACAGATTTTGATTTATTCTTGAAATATTTTTAAGATTTATTTTAAAGATGATTATGATTAATTTTTGATGCCGGTAATAATGAGAAATAAACTTGTATAAATTATAATGTGATAATGTGATATATGGCATTGTGAGTGAGGTAATTGTAAAATTGAAATTGATTGATATCAATATTAATTAATTATTAATAAAGTAATCAAGTAAGAGGGCCAGTTATTCTGATATTAAACATCCAAACTTATTTTTTTTCCATAGGAAGGTTTTTATTTCCTGGCAGGATGGTTTGCAACCTTTTTAAATGATAGATAATACTGCTGATGTTTACAGAGGTCCTTTTTATACGCCCGAAGGGCTGTATTATGTTATGCCGCTGGTCGTCCGTCCGTCTGTCCGTCCGTCCGTCTGTCCGTCCGTCCGTCCGTTAGCAATTTCGTGTCCGCTCTGTATCTTTTGAACCACTTAATATAAATGAAAACTATTTGGCAGAAGTATCACCCAGAGTGAGAGGATGTGCAGAACATAGGTTTCAGATGGCTAGGTTCAAGGTCAAGGTCACAATTCAAGGTCAAATATCTTAACTGGTGCGTAATTAGTCTTTTTGTGTCCGCTCTGTATCTTTTGAACCTCTGTATTAAATGTAAACTATTTGGCAGAAGTATCACCCAGAGTGAGAGGATGTGCAGAACATAGGTTTCAGATGGCTAGGTTCAAGGTCAAGGTCACAATTCAAGGTCAAATATCTTAACTGGAGCAAAGTAAGTATATTTGTGTCCGCTCTGTATCTTTTGACCCGCTGGATGTAAATGGAAACTATTTGGCAGAAGTATCACCCACAGTAAGAGGATGTGCAGAACATAGGTTTCAGATGGCTAGGTTCAAGGTCAAGGTCACAATTCAAGGTCAAATATCTTAACTGGTGCAAAATTAGTATTTTTGTGTCCGCTCTGTATCTTTTGACCTGCTGGATGTAAATGGAAACTATTTGGCAGAAGTATCACCCACAGTAAGAGGATGTGCAGAACATAGGTTTCAGATGGCTAGGTTCAAGGTCAAGGTCACAATTCAAGGTCAAATATCTTAACTGGAGCAAAGTAAGTATATTTGTGTCCGCTCTGTATCTTTTGACCCGCTGGATGTAAATGGAAACTATTTGGCAGAAGTATCACCCAGAGTGAGAGGATGTGCAGAACATAGCTTTCAGATGGCTAGGTTTAAGGTCAAGGTCACAATTTAAGGTCAAATATCTTAACTGGTGCTAAGTTAGTATTTTTGTTTGTGTCCGCTCTGTATCTTTTGACCTGCTAGATGTAAATGGAAACTATTTGGCAGAAGTATCACCCACAGTAAGAGGATGTGCAGAACATAGCTTTCAGATGGCTAGGTTCAAGGTCAAGGTCACACTTCAAGGTCAAATATCTTAACTGGTGCAAAGTAAGTATATTTGTGTCCGCTCTGTATCTTTTGACCCGCTGGATGTAAATGGAAACTATTTGGCAGAAGTATCACCCAGAGTGAGAGGATGTGCAGAACATAGCTTTCAGATGGCTAGGTTTAAGGTCAAGGTCACAATTCAAGGTCAAATATCTTAACTTAGGAGATTTCAACATTGACTGGAATATACAATCCCCTGAGAAGAAACTTTTGGAGAGGTTCATGACCAGACTACACTTCAAACAGATCATGACAGGTCCAACCACAGATAATAACTCCACAATTGACCTCATATTCACCAACATTGAAGACTGTATATGTGGAACCAAAGAAGCATATTACACTGACCATAAACTATGTTGGGTTAGCTGGTAATGAGGTAACTCTTGATTAAAGCACTATTCACATAATAAGAAACATGAAAAACCTATTTGTAGCCACTGTTATAATAAAGCCCTTGAAGATTAACATTGCCAATCCTTCTTGTTGAAATAATACTTTATATATACATGTTTGTGCTTATCCTTTTTGTCTTAGGATATTCCCTGACAATACATACCTTCGGGCGTATATTGCCCCGCTGTCAGCGGAGCTCTTGTTTATGTTCGGTATACTTTCTTAGTCACTTCTAATAGAATATCTAAAAACTGTTATTCTGTATTAGAGACAAAACATGAACATAATTATATTATTATCACTTAATGGTTGGTCTTGTAAAGAACTGAATAATTTTTCTCTGTTAATTGCAACCCAACTCTGTTAAGTGAGTCACACACACATACATAAATTAAAAGCAACTTTTATACATTTTCAACAAATTTTGCTAATGTAACTCCTCTTAATGATAGAAAATTAGTTTCTAACTTACACTGTTACACTGGATCACCACACTTTTCTTATCTTCGCTCTCTAGTGAAAGGAGATAGTGGTTTATAAGAAAGGCTCTTCATTTTCCTTTAGATGATGTCCTTCATCAGGCAAACCAAGCGTATACATTAAATACATCTTGATGATAATGTTTCCCTCGAGATGTGATAGAAAAGGAAAGATATTGGTGTCGTTCTTAAAGTTTTGTTAACAAAAACAAAGTGGATTACTCTCCCTAGTGGAGTCCGTATTGAGAGTGCATGCCTCCGAATTAATTACCACAAAGAAAAGAAAATCAAATCGGGCCTGCTCCACAGCCCAGAGTCTCCCAATTACCACGGCAACCTTTAGTGTAGGAGCATGTACAATTGGATTAGAGGCCCACTGTACATTTCACAGAGCGTTCACTGGACCGTAATTACTCCTAGTCATCCAGCTTGCTGTGGAGATTAATTCTGTATGACAGGTTTATCTGGTTAGATTTGTACCTCTCATTCATTCATTGTCTGTCAAGAGAGTTTCTCCTCCCAATTTTTATAGCTTTCTTGATTGTTTTTTTTTTCTTCTTTTGCTCGCATTTTTTTTTTTTCATAGATATTTGATAGTTTGGAGGTGTGACTCACTCCATCCTGAGAGTGGCAAAGCCAGCGTTTCAGTCACTGTTTGTGGTCATATTATGTGGTTTTGTCTTAAGGGGTTGATTTAAAATCAAATTCATTTGTTATTTAGTAACTCATATGGAGTTATTTTAATTCAAACTTGCCAATGGCTTTCTTGTGAGCTTTTACTGGTGCTTGTTATTCAATGAGGGATGGGTTTGCCATGTGTCCCTTTTTAATTTGTTAATTAATATTTGACAAATTGAATTTATTTAATTATTGAGAGAAATATAACAATAAATTGTTTATAGCTCAGCAATAATTACAAGCATTACTAAATTATCATTTAGTAATTAAGTATCCTTTTTTATTTTGACTATTCTGAAACCCTAAAATGCTACAAAAAGCAAAATGGTTTCTATGTTTACTTTTGATTTTAAAGATACATAAAGCTCACTTATACTGAACTCGGATAAGACAAAAAATCTGCTTAATACAAAATAAAAATCATTCCCTAACTACTTCCTTCATTATTCCTATGGACTCCCACCTCCTAAGTTAATATCTGATATAGCAAAAAATTGGCTAAGACAAAATAAGCTGTAGGTTCCTATACATAAGTTTACATGTAAAGTGGTTCGGTTAACATAAAATTGACTGTCAGTATCACAGTTTGACAAGTGTTCACAAACGCAGCGCTTCGCCTACCCCTCTGGCGGTAAACATCACCCGACTATATGTAAATATGTTGTTACATATAAGTATACTATTGATATCAATATATGCCAGCAGAAAGGCATTTTCATGTGAGTGATAAAGGCATGTCACGCTAATGTACAATAAAATTGTGTTGAATATTTCTTGTTGCATTTAAAACACTGCTCAGGCCACATCAAAATGGATAGTCCGTCGAGAAGGGTAAAAAGAAAGGCCATATCACTTGAGAAAAATACAAAATTTTAGATAGAATTAAAAAAGAGAGAAGAAAGTTGAAATTGCCAGTAGTTCTTCATAGATATATACATGTAATGAATATTGATATAGTTTTCCATGAATACCAAACAGGAAAATATATATTTTGTAAAACAAAGTCATAGCTGTTTTTATTTCACAATTTATCCTTTTTTGTTACCATTCATTTATATGTAGTGGAATATTAAAAAAAAAAAATAATAATAAGATTTACTGTCTTTTTACATTACGTGGTAATCATTTTATTTTTTTTCACAAGAATTGGGAGTATAACGAAATTTTGCTATATGCAAACACTAATAATGAAATTTTTGTTATAAGGATACGACAAACTTTGGATAAGTCAAAATAATTTGCAAGGTCCCCATGATTTCGCTATAAGTGAGCTTTACTGTACACATGTTAACAGTCCAATCTAAATAATAACATAACATTTTGTTTAGAGAAACATATGAGGATAAAGGGAGCAGTAACAACCTCACAATAATAAAAAAATACTTTTTACTTTTTTTTTTTTTTTTTTCTTTTTCATTTTTTTATAGTGATGGTGTGATCTGTTTTTCTGAAATCACTCCCCCTGTCCTCCTGGCAGTACATTGGATTTAATTGTGCTTGAATACAATACTAATTTAAAGTTACATTTTTTTTTTTATAAATATATTTATTGGGGTGGGGGCATATCTCAGGAATGGAAGTTGGATATTTATCAGCAAATAAACCTGACTTGTGACACTGACTTCTACCAAATCTGAGAGTCCTGTAACATTTGAATATTATTCAATGATTATTTCCACAAGTGTGCAGTCTTAATTACTATTAATGTTAATGCTTGAGGACTGTCAATCAGATAGACAGAGTGAGTGATAGACAAACAAGAACAATTGGTAATAATCGAGTGTGCAGCCCAGTTTTTAATCTGGATCTATCCATTTGTGAGGGGGGCTCACCAGGATAAGTGAATTAGTTAGATTACTGAATCACACGGATGTGAACAAAAACAGATAAGGAGATAAATCTATTGCTAGCTTCCTCTGGTCGATCAGTCTTGTATACAGTCATCATCGTCAAGTACTTGTGGCCAGTGTCAACATGTTATAGCTGGGATGCTCTGCAAGAATTTAGGTCTTGTAGATCATGGAAGTCATGTGACTTGCCAATAAATCAGGAAGTTTAAGATGAAGATGGGAACCAGTCTGAAATGACTCACCTTGGCTGGGACACATCTGGAGCCAATTATGATATATGGTTACAAACAAATATCTGCAAAATCATTTTAATAACGAAAATATTTTTAACCAAATTACATACAGTTTAAATGTTTCAAGCTAATGTACCTGCAATATATTGCTTAAAAAAGAAGAAAAAAAGAGAAGAAAAAAAAGTAATGACAGAAATTAAAGATTACAGTTGAGAGACCATAATGATTAACAGGAGGTGCTGTGCTCCAGTGGTGGTGTACATGAACATGGATGTGAAGGTTGTGGGTTTGAGCCCATTTCATGACCTCCTTTGTCCAACCTTGAAGAACTTTTGTGAAGGTTTTGTATATATTTTAAGGACTTGCTTCTTAATCAGCGTAATTAGAAATGTTTTAAACTAAATAGAAACTGTCAGTTCCAGTAAGTGAAAGACACATAATGATGGAGTAACTCCTTATAATCAGTTTTAAGATGTGTTTTTCAGCAGTTATTAATTTATGTATAATGAATAACTCTCCTACATGCAAATACCAGAATCGAGTTTTACTTCCAAACCAAATTATAATTATAGAATGAGGTGCAAAAAGTCCCCATTCATCTTGATTATTTTCATATTTAATTAATCTAAAATTACACCAATTAGTGATGTCATTTATGTTCAAGAAGGAAGGAATCCCCTGGATGTAACAATATTTTGTGATCATGGTTTTATACTGCATGTTAGCGGGAGGCCAGATTTTGATGACAAAGTCTTAACAGAACGTAGTTCAGTTACCATAAGTCCACTCCCACCCCAGCCACTCTTCCAATAACTGCCACCCACCCTCACTCCACCCACCCTTCTAATAGCCCCCACCCACCCTTCAAATAGCCCCCACCCATCCTTCTTATAGCCCACACCCCCCTCACCCCACCCACTCTTCTTAGAACCCCCACCCTTCCCTTCTAATAACCCCCACCCACCTTCACCCCACCCACTCCTCTTATCACCCCACCCACTCTCATTCTACATACTTTCACCTAACCATTTTTGTAGAGAAAAATCAGGCAACCATTCTAGATACCTTACGTGTTTAAATAAATGTGTCCAATCCTTGTGCTTACAAGAAACAGACTGAATCTTTTATCCTTGAATGAAACCATCTTAAGAACACAATATATACTTCAGAGATAGTATATAAAACCCTGATATATTTAAAGTTCCTTGAAGAATTCACATCATTTGAGCAAGTGGATAATGGGTCTTGTTAACCCTCATTTTGACGCATATGCGAACAGAGCAGACCCAGATAAGACAGCTCTTGTAGGTCAGTTTCTGCACTGTCGTCTGTGGCAAAGAAGATTCCATTTTTAGCTCACATGAGCACAACGTGCTCAAGGTGAGCTTTTCTGATCGCCTTTTGTCCGGCGTCCGTCGTCCGTGCGTGCGTGCGTCCGTGCATCCGGCGTCAACAATTGCTTCAAACAACATCTCCTCCTAAACGGCTTGGCCAATTTGAAAAATATTTTGCAGGAATGTTCCTTGGATGAAGCTCTACTAAAGTTGTATAAATGGTTCTGGTCCATCGCATAATTAGGTCACAGGAGCTAAAAATAGATTTTAAAAATGAAAATTAAAAAAATCTTCTTCTCTGAAACCACAAGGCCTAGCCTTTTGATTTTTGGTATGTAGCATGATCTTATGACTCTCTACCAGGATTGTACAAATTATGACCCTGGGGTCAAAATTGGCCCCGCCCCAGGGGTCACTTGATTTCACATAGGCTAATATAGGAAAAACTTGAAAAAATCTTCTTCTCCAAAACCACAAGGCCTAACCTTTTGATTTTTGGTATGTAGCATCATCTTACGGGCCACTACCAAGATTGTACAAATCATAGCCCTATGGTGATAAATGACCCCGCACCAGGGGTCACTTGTTTTACATAGAGTTATATAGGAAAATCTTAAAAAATCTTCTTCCATGAATGCATAAGGCCTAGAGCTTAGATATTTGGTATGAAGCATCATCTTATGGGCCACTACCAAGATTGTACAAATCATAGCCCTATGGTGATAAATGACCCCGCACCAGGGGTCACTTGTTTTACATAGAGTTATATAGGAAAATCTTAAAAAATCTTCTTCTATGAATCCATAAGGCCTAGAGCTTAGATATTTGGTATGTAGCATCATCTTATGGGCCACTACCAAGATTGTACAAATCATAGCCCTATGGTGATAAATGACCCCGCACCAGGGGTCACTTGTTTTACATAGAGTTATATAGGAAAATCTTAAAAAATCTTCTTCCATGAATGCATAAGGCCTAGAGCTTAGATATTTGGTATGAAGCATCATCTTATGGGCCACTACCAAGATTGTACAAATCATAGCCCTATGGTGATAAATGACCCCGCACCAGGGGTCACTTGTTTTACACAGAGTTATATAGGAAAATCTTAAAAAATCTTCTTCTATGAATCCATAAGGCCTAGAGCTTAGATATTTGGTATGTAGCATCATCTTATGGGCCACTACCAAGATTGTACAAATCATAGCCCAATGGTGATAAATGACCCCACACCAGGGGTCACTTGTTTTACATAGAGTTAAATAGGAAAATCTTAAAAAATCTTCTTCTATGAATCAATAAGGCCTAGAGCTAAGATTTTTGGTATGTAGTAGCATCTAATGGTTCATTACAAAGATTTTCAAAGTCTTGGCCCTACGGTGATAAATGACCCTGCGCCCAAGTCTTCTCTGAAACCATATGGCCCATTGCTTAGGTATTTGGTGTGTAGTATTGTCAGGGGTAAAATGTTTTAGATTAAGTTATATCAGAATCCTTGTCTGTTTAAAAACCTTGACATCAGTTGAAGCAATGGTACTCAGGTGAGCGATTCAGGGCCATCATGGCCCTCTTGTTTCCTAAACCATTTAAAGATTCATCAAGTCATATATTTGTACATGAATATTCGTGAGGTAATGGATTAATCGGAGGAAAACCCTGGGGGTGTTTTAACAGTTATATGGTATCTTTGTGATATAAGGTGCAAAGAGTGAGTGTTTGTCCCTTAAACTTATGATATTAAGTGTCAGTAAAGCCATAAATCTTAAAAGTATATGACAGATTTGATTCTGGAAACTGTAACTTTGTCCACATGTAAAAACTTTCAGCAGACCAATATATTTCATTTTCTGACCAGGAGATTTATCATTCAAAAGACATTGAGTGTAAGACGAATCGGCTGTATTCATTTCTTTGATATGTAATACATGAATATCATTATATATGCAAAGGTCTTGGCTTGTCTAGTGTCTTCGGTGGAATATTTATAGGATGAAATTTCAGTGATTGTCACTTTCTAGTTTCACACTTGTCTGATCCTCCTGATTTGCTTGTATAAAAGCATTAGAGATATCAAACTTTTCATTTTCACAATTGAATTGGAAAACTGTAAGGCTATTTCCATATTGGAGTAGTGAAAAACAATTCTATATGTCAGATCTGATACAGTTAAGTAAGTTTTAAGAATTTCTAAGCCATGTAATGAGGGTGATGAACTGCCAGGAGTGAAGTTCTTGTAATCTGAGAGCAACATGTGCTTTTATCAGACTCTAATTTACATATCGTTGTTATTAGCGGTCCTAATTCTTCTTATAGAAATGAAGTATAAAGTCAGCTCACGGTATGAACAAATGTGAACACTATACATTTCCATTTCTGGTGACAGAATATCAACATGGAGCTGTGTAATGACAAACCAATGGCATCTTTTCTTACCATGTCTTCCCGGCACTAATTTATAATGAGCAGCAACATGCAAACAGCGTTAGAGAAGAGTTTCGTATAATTATATATAGTGTTGTCTTAGCCTGGAATTCTGGGAAAGTTATGTATAGTATAGATGGAACTGCTGACATTATGCATATACAGCAAGGCAATTAAGTTATGGACGATACTCATTTATCTATACTTATGTCCAGGAGTAAAATATGCTGGGATTTCATGCTTACAGTATAAAACATTGAATTTCAATAATGAAGGACTAAAAAATTTAGTAGTCACCTAAACAACAGTCAACCCTGAAGGCAGGCTTGTTAAAGCAGTTTGGGCTGATTATTAAAGGTGATGGCTTTCACAGGTGTTTTACCTTATATTTCACAGGTACAGTGCAGGTCATGATCACTGACAGAGGTTTATTATATTCTATGACCACTGATGAAATATTATATAATTATACACTGAATTCACCAAATATCTACCTCTGTATATGACTGTGGATGTAATAATGGTACTCTATTTTCCAGGTAAGACATACACAATGGTGGGAAGGGACGAGTCAAGCCAGACCCTGGGGGTGATCCCCGCAGCCATCGCCTGGCTCTTTAAGGTTATCACTGAGCAGAAGGACCAGACTGGTGCTAGGTTCTCCGTTCGAGTCTCGGCTGTTGAGGTGTTCGGCAAACAGGAAGTTCTCAAGGACCTCCTGGCAGATGTCGCTCAAGGTCAGTATAACATGCCCACCTGCTGGGGCAGGCAATAAACAGCTGATGACCCCTCACCTCTCCAATATTTCATAGTTTGACTATTAATAAGTGATTATACTTACTATCTCTGCGCTCATTGCAAGAGGTTTGTGACTCGGTCTTGTCAGTCAGAGTTCATTCTGTTATGTTTATGGTAAATTGATAGTTCTAACCGGGTGCCTCTGTCGGGTCTTCCTCCATCTGTAATTAGCTTGAAATTGCAGTATGACTGAAATACTGTTGCTATGATAGCAAACTCAAAACAACAACAAAAGCAACAACCATCTTTTTACAAAGTTACCAATGAATTGGAAACAGTATAAAACTGATCAGCTTGTCAGTAACTCTCACAAATTGATATCTGGTTATACAGTACATCATATAAGTTATATTTCTTCAATACTCATGGGTGGTAATTAAGAGCTGAATTACAAATTCCTAATTAAGTTACCATGACCCTCCCTATCTGTTTCTTGATGTGAGTTTTACAGATCTTTCTAAATCATCTGATAATGAGGCAAAATTTTAACAATGATATAAATGTTATTAATTTTCTCTCATGTTTGATTTTGTCTCTTTGATGTGCTAGTCTCAGAGACATTCCAGCAATTAAACATCTATTTCAGATTGTTAGTGCTGCTATAATGACTTTAAAGACAATGTACACGCTCTTATGGATTCCAAAAATATTCCCAAGAGAAAAACAAAGACTTAAGTGATTCTTCAAATTTTACAGTGAAAATAAATACAAAAGATTTTGTTAATGTGGATTATGTTCAAGGAAGTAGCATGAAACATTACAGGAATAATCTTGGTGGTACTGAGCAAAAGTGGCCAAAAGCGTCCCAGTCTGCCTACCAAGATGGCCGCCAGAGCTAAAGATTTTTTTCAAACTCAATAGGTTTTCATTAAATTAAATTCCTGTCTGCCAACCAAGATGGCCGCCAGAGCTAAAATAGAATAATCTTTAAACATCTCCTCCTAAACCGCTGAGCAGATTTTGATGAAACTTTACAGGAATGATCCTTAGGAAGTACTGAGCAAAAATAGTTAATATTGTTCTGGTCCACCAATCAAGATGGCCGCCAAAGCAAAAAATCAATCAAATTTAAATACTCTATATTATGTGTATCTTTTTTCCTTACTTAAGCAATATCTCTCTAGCAGTTGAATTTAGGTGATTGATTTAGGGCCATCATAGCCCTCTTGTTTTTCCACATGTTACAGATGAGAAAGCTTATAGTTTAGGTTAGTTTGTTGTATGGAATTTTGGACAGAATCATGTTTTTGGCCATGATATGACCATGTAATTTTTATCTCTTGAAATCTTAGCACTGGTCATGATCTGACCATTTTATTGTTCAATCTCTATTTGCATTTTAATGCAGTTCCTAAGTGTTGGTTCCCTGTATATACAGGTACAGAGGCAGGAATGGGTACTGCTCCTGGGGTATACCTGAGGGAGGACCCTATATCTGGTACCCAGCTTGAGAACCAGTCAGAGTTGCGGGCACCAACAGCAGAGAAAGCGGCCTACTACCTTGACGCAGCTCTGAACTCCATGAATAAATCAGGTAGGTGGTCATAAGTGTCTTAAAATTATACACCTCTTGTTTTATACAGACATCTGTAGTTTTATGGGTATATTTCCTTCTTTAGATTTAAATGTCATAATTTTTCTTATAGATTTTCCCACACACACTGACAAAAATCTGATATTTCTGGCAAAGACTAACCTGTATAATTACAATTTATCAACAGTTTGTGGAGACAAAAAATCTAATATTTTAGGTGTGGACTTCAAATGGTTACATCATAATTTTTTTATAACTTACATAAATATTTCTTTCATCTTTTTGGTCTTAAACATCAAGGTTATAAAACTGCTGTAAAGCGTGATTTGAAACTGTTATATGGATAAGTTATGGAAGTAAGGTATCAGGAGAATATGGGAATATATTTTTATTTACATAAGTGGCATAATTGGACAATTAATTAGTCACCTGGAATGTGATATATGGTCAAGTGTTCAGCTGTATGAAGCCAAGCTTGTTAGGTAAATGAGGCTGGAGTACCCAGCAATCTTAGAGGGATTAGCACAAGTTGTGAGAACTTGCTTCCAGTTACATGTGAGTGGATTAAGTTAATTAGTAAGAAGAGATGATGTGTTTTCTGACGTTCCTATGACACTGTTCTGTAATTTTCTCGGCAGATGAAGAAGGTCGATCTTCCCACCTGCTCTTCACCCTTCACGTGTATCAGTACCGCATTGAGAAGGAGAACAAAGCCGGGCTTCCTGGAGGTATGTTTCCAGTGTACCTCCGTACCACTGTACACCACAAATAGTCTTACAAATATGACCCTAATCTGGTAGGTTTAGGGCCATTATGAAATAGTCCATGCCAGGATTGTGGTGGAATTAATCGCATGCTTGTGTTAGTACTCTGGTGTTTGTATTGTGAGGAATGAAAAACAGTAACTATCTGAAATGGTTGAGATTGAGGTCTTGAGATTTGCAAATATTTAGGGTACCTGTTGAGTTCTAGTATTTGTCCATCCATCAGTGGCTTGGGGGCTTACAGAAATAATTGAAAACTCTGACAGGGGGTCGAGATGTTTATAGATGACTCTTATAAATGGGTTGGATTGCCTAATGATCCTCGTACAAATGGTTCCTAAATCTACATGTTGGTTTTCTTTGGATAAATCGGTTAAGAATTTAAGTGAAATTCTGTGAAGAAAAGCACTTTGAGTAGTAGACTGCGGTATTGCTTTATAATGGATATATCTAATTTAAAAAGGAAAAAATAACAAAATTTAATGATGATTTTATTACACATTTCTTTTCTTAATAGGAAGGTTTCTTGATGATTTTTTTGATTTTGTCATAATTATTGCTTAAAATTTAAGATTAAATGAAATGTATAAGTTTCTTATTTCAATGTTAAAATTGAATAAAGGTTTGTTCCTTCAGGCAAGTTGTAATTTTGAGAGAGATGTTTAATACAGATTTATAGAATTTTTATTATTGGATATATGGAAGAAATTTTCTGTCAGAATCCAACACTTACCTAGAAGAGAGATATATGTGGATGAAAAGAATAGAAGAATAATCTAGAAAAATATACTTGCTGGCACATTACAATAAATGTTGCATTAACCTCTTTGATGCCTGCAAATACATTCTACATGTAGAGGCATTTATATCTCAGATGGCAAATTTCAAGACAATTATTGTAAGAAACAGGAGTTGTTTTTTCTTTTATGAGTGTAATTATCAATCTGTAGTGTTACCAGTTTGTCAAAAGAAAAAACTGTTTGATGTTATGATACTGTTAAAATTTCCAAGCATTTCATTATTAATTCCATGCATTCGTGTAATGATAACTGTAAGATGCAATATCAGATAGACATTTTGTGTCTGAACATCACAGGAAGTGAACCCATTTTGCCAGGGCATTATGGGATATACAGACATGTAAGTTGTGCATGAAGGACAGCAGGGTTTGTTTATGTATTAAGAGGCCAATTATTCTTCATTTGCTGTTTGTTATTTCTATCCCTTGAAACCCAACCCTACATAGTTGATGAAGCAAGAGCCTCTCCAATTCTGATAAAAGCATATTCTGGTGTTTCAGTATTTGCAAGGGCTAGGTATTACGAAAAATTTTGTCATTTTAGGAGGTATGTTAACCCTTTCCCTCATATATACTCATTTTGATGCCCTCAATAGGTATCACATAAAGCCTGATCTGCAGAAAACCACAGTTAAACCTTACCAAATTTAATTACAAATCCTCATTTCCAGACCACTGAGGAGCAGCGAACAGCATAAAACCTGATCAGCCTGCGAGTTACTTGCAGGCTGATCTGGTTTTATGCTGTTCACATAGATCTTTTCATGGTGTCCTCTATGAGGGAAAAGGTTAAAGGAAGCAGTAGAGATGCACATTCTTGTGGTAAAATTCACTATATTTATAGGAAATATCAGTCTGCATAGTTTGGCTCTCTTGTATGTCTCCCCACCCCCTAAATTAACACTCAAAGAAAAAATGATTCACACATTTACTTTTATTCTGTAGAAAATAATATCATGTATACATGTACTTAAAAAAAAAAAATGAAGTTCAATTTTCCAGTCAAACAAATATTTATATAGTTATTATACTCCTGATATTTCCTCATCTCTGAATTTATACAATTATAAATGGTATGGTAGGAAAATGAACAGTAGTAAAATACAGAATAATGATTAAAAGTCAACAGAGAGAGAGAGAGAGAAAAAAAAAAAGACAGAGAAAACTTAATGTAGGTAAAGGAACAAAGTTAACTGTGGCTTAATCAGATATTATATATACACATATATACGAATAGTGAGCAGTTCAATTTGTAATGTATGCAGACAAAACATTCTGATTTCGAACAGTATTAAAAAAAAGCAATATTGAAGTATAGCTCAGTATGTTATAGTGCATAAATTGTATCAGCATTGACCATTTAGCAATAAACTATTAAATAAATATTAAACATCAATAAACTATTTAACAGCAAACAATTTAACCCTTTCCCTCATATAGACTCATTTTGACGCACTCAATAGGTACCACATAAAGCCTGATCTGCAGAAAGCCAAACTCAAACCTTACTAAATTTAATTATAAAATCCTCATTTCCAGACCACTGAGGAGCAGCGAACAGCATAAAACCTGATCAGCCTGCGAGTTACGCGCAGGCTGATCTGGTTTTATGCTGTTCGCATAGGTTTTTTCATGGTATCCTCTATGAGGGAAAGGGTTAAGAATGACAAATTGTTAAATGGTGACATAAGGCAAAGTACTAAGTAGGCAGACAGGACAGAAAAAAGAAAAAGGAAATAAAGGGTTCAGATAGCCGCTACAGACTGGGGTGGGGGAGTCCATAGCAACGCACCAGGACAATATTCTGGGAGAGAAGGTGTTATTGTGGGAACATTTTGGGGCTGGGGATGTGGAACAAGGGTAAAGGCAGTACAAAGCTGGTGCTGATCTTACAGACAGGAAATATAAAGTGCCTTTAGGGACAGAGAAGGGGCGTGTTTAATGGGGCTCCTGAGACTGGAGGTGGGGGAGATTACTGAGAGAGTAGGGATATCAAGATGTTCCGCTTGATAGGCTATCCAAACACCGGTGGTCTATCAGAAAGGACGTAGGACTAACGGGTGATGAAGTGAGCCATGTGGCAGGGCTGATTGCCTTCGTTGTTGTTTCTTTCTGAAGTGACGAGAACAAGGGTGAACATTG
Organism: Solen grandis; assembly: GCA_021229015.1. Taxonomy (NCBI): domain Eukaryota; kingdom Metazoa; phylum Mollusca; class Bivalvia; order Adapedonta; family Solenidae; genus Solen; species Solen grandis. The sequence continues at coordinate 46,556,668 of CM037784.1, read as the reverse complement.
GTTGGTTTTTGAAGTATCCAAGTTCTTTTTGTTATAACAAATATATCAATATGTCGAGTGTTGATACACAGTTTGAGTACTGGAAGTCCCTTTCTGTTATTTCAAATATGTCTGTGGATGATTCAGTGTGGAATAGAAGTAGGAGGAGGAGGAGGCGGTTGTGCCTCTAGGGAATAGTAGTAGTAGTTGTTGTTGTTGTTGTTATAGCTATAGGAAGATATTTAAATTAGCAATTAGAGGTATTAGTTGTTGAAGTTTAATCAGTAGTAGCAGTAGAAGTAAAAGTTGTAGTAGTAGTATGTATATAAATAGTAGGAAGCATTTGTAGCTATAGCAATGAGGGAAATAGCGCGGTGTTTCTTCCTTTATTAATAATTAATGACACAAGTTGTAGACCTTGACTTGTGATGACGGTCGTTGTCATTTTAAGTTTCAGACTGTGTGGATTTTTCCAGCCTCACATTACATTGATAGCTAGACTAAAAGCTTTTAAACACCAGCAGTGTCTGGACTTAGCAATTATATTAACGATGTCAGAAAATATTCTTGAACTAGTTGAAAGATTATTAGCCAGAATGCATGGTTTTCACACCTAGCGCTTCAGATAACATTGAGCCTTGCGGTAATGCCAGTCATTTATTACCTGTAACCTCGGTACAATGAGTTTGTTGCACTCATACCAGCTCTTCAAACAACCATTATTGTAGATTTGATACTCTGCTTACATTATTTTTCCAGTGTATATGCCTTAAGCCTAGCATTAGCTGCTTATGGGATTATTTCTTGGAGTTTGTACAACGTTAGACGGTTGTTTGTATGTAGTATGCAAGGCTCTCTGATTTCTGATGCTGAGTGGTGTGAGATCTCACATGTAAGACTTCATGTAATCAGTAAATTAGGTTTTGTTGGTCAAGTGTTTGAGTCTTATCAATGGTTCACTTCCTTCTTCATTTCTTGTGTCAAACTCACTGCTTCCTAAATTACAGAAACACTATGCTATCAGTTGCAATGTCTGAATGAATCTCCCAATGCTTATCTCTATAATGATAATATATGGTATGTATGTAATAAAACTATGTATACACACTGATTAACAACATTAGGTATGTTTTTGTGTCCATATCAGAACTTTCCCCTCCTTCCATTACATTACATCCAGTCACAACTTTTTCTTATGTTTCATTAATGTTTTTTCCTTTGGAAATAATTAAAAACATGTGAGAGAAAATATAGAATTTTCTGATACTTAGGATAGTGATAACCAGTAACGTGTCATTGTTATTACAGCTTTCTGCAAACCTGCAGAAAAAGTATATGGTTTGTTATGTTTATTATTCTTATTATTTTTCCTTTTTTTCCAACTTACTTCAAGATTTAATTTCAGTATTTTGCCATTGTCCAAGCAAAATTTCACTATTTTGCCAGTGTCTAAGCAAAATGAAAATTAAATTGCCACAACAAAAATGTTTTGAATTCAATTATTTTCAATGACGTCAAATAATGTTAGATTTGACGTCAGCTTCAAAAGTTTTCTTGCGCTCTAGATCCTTCATTTCAGGCTGGACTATCTTGATACTTTCACAGAAGATGTATGTTCAGTGTAGATGTGCATCTTGGCATTCAAATTTCCAAATTCGAAAAAATTAGGATTTCATGGCAAGTTTTTGAACTTTGGTCTAAAAAATATATTTACATGTAACAAAGCCCCCTGATGAGTTCAAAAAATGAAAATTAGACAGCATATTGGCCAAGATATCTTACTTTTCTGAAAGATTTTCTCCAAAGCCATGTGGTTATGATGTCATTAAAAAGACAAAAAGGAAATTTTCAAAAGATTTCTCTCGCTCTTGCATCATGAATTTTAAGTCAATCTTAATAAAAGTTAAATTGCCTCAATAAAAAAGTTTAAGTTTATAAATTTAATTATTTTTAATTTTCAATGACATCTGTTTACGTCAGATTTGATGTCAACTTCAAAAGTTTGCTTGCGCTCTAGACCTTTCAATTCTGGTCAGATTGTATTGACATTTTCACAGAAAATGTACCGGTATGTTAGGATGAAGATGTACACCTTGGCATTCCAATTTCCCTATTCGAAAAGATTAGGATTTCATGACGAAACTGAGTTTCGAACTTCGGTCCTTAGGAATATATTTAAATCTTACACAGCCCCTTGGTGCATTAGAAGCCTTTAAGTTGGACAGCATATTTGCCAAGTGGTCAAGGATTTTCTCTTAAGTCACAAGGTTATGACATCACTAAAATGACAAAAAGCATTTTATAAAGAATTCTTTTGCTCTGGCATCATACATTTTAAGTCAATGTTAATTAAATCCTCAGAATTGATAAAGTTAAACTTGAAATTATAAATATTACAAGAAATCATCAATTTGACAAATGAAACTTTATATTTTCAAAAATATGAAAACTTAAGACATTCATAAAGTCTTGAAAATTTCAAGTGTACGTCATCAAACATGGTAGATATTCATGTTTCGTAGAATGTCTGCTTTAATTCTTGAAAAAAATACTGAAAAAATCTTATTATTTTTTTTATCAACTGAAGTGCTGCATACTTCAAGGAATTTATGTTCAGTCACACGATTATGCCATCAATGATATTCAAGCAGTAATTATTGAAAAATTCATATCAAATCGACAATTGAATCAATGATCTTTAAAGTGGTAATTAAAAAGTCAACAATTGGATCAATGAACTTTAAATTGGAAAATAAAAAGCTGTAGTTTAAGATGGGCAAAAATGCATAAAAAATTTAAAGTGATTAGCTTGAATCTTAAGCATCAGCAAGTTCTATCTTTCTTAAATGATGAATTCAATCCCTCTGCGATAAGCAAATGGAGAGCTGTTTCGTTTGTAATTTCAACAAATGAACTTCTAGTTTCTAATTGCTTTGATTTTTTGCCACTGTTTTGCCATGGAACTTGTAAGAAACTAGACTTGTTTTTGCTGTTGTAGAAACCATGACTTGTTCTCCCACAGGATGTGCTGTCTGTCTGTGTTGGTGACACATTTTCATGTTTATATGTTTGAGTTTGTAATGCAGCCCTTCAGAGAAACTTCCCTGCAGGCATGTTAGCATAAGTATTCCCATATTAATTTAATTAGCATAATTATACAAGACTTTAGTGTGGTATTTTTAAGAGCTGAGAAATGACTGTTTAGAGCAATCAGTTGGACCATTTCTGTAGGACTTGGGGAAGTCTCTCAGTATCTTGGATGGGATGGGCCTATCAGGGGGAGAGAGAGTGGGGGCTTGGTGGGTTCCCAACCCAGATGGCTAAGTGTAGAGACAGGGAGAAACTAGGGCACTCCGTCAGAAGGGTGTTGACACTTTGTTCGCTCAGTTCCTTGGAAAGTATTATAGTTTTGTGGTTAGTTGTGTAATTCAAATTAATTGGGGCAGATATTATATTTTGGTTAGATGTGAAAAACAGAATTTTTTAGAAAAAAGTTTTTGACTTAGGATATTGAAAAAAAGGATACTAGGAAATGCGTTGAAGAAAAGGTAAGTAATTCTTGAATAAGAGTAACTATATTCATCTATCATTTAAGGTCACACAATAAAGCCTCATCTACTTGCATTTATTGGAGGATTTTTGGATAGAGTCCTGGGCAAGTTAATCCTTTGGTTGGAAGATCCTTGGTTAATAAAATTCTTGGGTGGGGGGCCATTCATGATATAGTGTCTGTCTGTCTCTCTTTCTTTCTTTCTTTCTTTCTTTCTTTCTTTCTTTCTTTCTTATCAGAATAGATAATTAATCAATCATATGAGGTTTTGGCCTCGAACACAACATTTTGGTGAATCTACACAGTACAGAATTGTTTGTTAATACTTTAATTAAATCCAAATTATTTATAAAATTTACATCCCAGTTTCATAAAAAAATCCTTATTATCAATTAATGTAGAGTATTTGAACCCTCAATTTGAGATAATTAGTGAAACAGGTAGAGTTTTGGAAGCTCTTCCTTCATTAAACAGACCCATCAAATTCCGGGTTTACTGCTGCCCATATTGTAATGAGGAAAACATTCTGGACAGTTTATGGATCATAAAAAACCCACCATAAATCTGTTTATATTTATGTTTATGTGTGTGTTTATGCCTATGTTTTTGTGTATTCCAGTTGCTGGTGGAAGGAGTCGACTACACCTGATTGACCTTGGTAGTGCCTCGAAGTCTAAAGATCCCAACAATGTGGCCTTAAGTCTGTCCGCCCTGGGAAACGTTATCATGGCTTTGCTGAATGGACAGAGACACGTGCCTCACAGGTATGTCACACTTGTCCTTAGCAACCACCTGTCCTTAGTTACCATTTGTCTACCTGTCCTTACAAACCACCAAGGGTATCTAGCAACTGTCTGTAGTAACTATTGTTTTTACCTGTGAAAACATGTATCACTTCTCTTTATCAACCATTTTTCTACCTGTTCCTAGCAACCACCTGTACAACTGTAGAAACTGTCTTGAGCAGTCATTTTTTTACCTGTAAAACTGTCTTCAGCATCTACCTGTATATGTGGCCCTTGTTTTTAGCAAGTACCAGTCGACCTGTAGCATCTCTCCTTAGCAACCATATTTAAATGGTGAAGATACAAACATGATTCCTACTTACCCTGTGATACTAGGGCCTGACCCTTAACCCTGATGGGTACTCTGGTTTTGATCAAGAATTACTTAAGAATAAAACATAATAATTATAGAACCACAGTATGGGTTGTGCTTGAATGTTGATTGACGGAGTTGTTTTAGATAGATATCTATCAATAAAAGACTAATTATACAAGAAATTATATTTAAAGAAAAGACAGTCTTTAAAATTCATACATATCTTTATAGTATGATCCAAATACAGTTTTCTCATCTTTTTGTAAATGAACAATTTACTTTTATTCCTTTGGTATTACCACTTTGTTCCCAACTGATTTCTATTCTGTTATTGTAAGTCAAGGTTTTGAAAGAAGCATTTGGTTGGAGAGCAAAATCCTAGCCATTTTAAGTTTCAGAATTGTTGTGTGTTAAGATGTGTGATATCTGACCCACAGGTGGTGGGTCACATCCTGCTGGGGTCGTTAAAAGTTAAGTTTTAACAATCAGTATAAAAAGGAATAAATTTTAACATTGCAATGGTTTTAAGTATACATTGAAGTTTGTGTATGTGTACATATGTGTATATGTATGTGTGAATTATTATATGTGTGTATGTGGTGAGAAAAGAAGAGTCTTTCAATCAGTGAGGCACATTTTATTTAATCCAGTTTGCTGCAGACTCCCTGTTGATTTATGCAAATAAGAAAGGGAAAAAAAACATGTGAAGAATCTCGGATCTCTCTTCTTCCGACTTCAAAACAAACCTTGATTAAAGACAGCCTCTGTTGAACTTATTGTCAGAACTCAAAGAAATTTTATTGAAATATCTGCCATGATTCACTCACATGATTTTATGAGTTCCCAGTTTTTTGTTTCTTTTTTTTCCCTTCTCCTGCAAAACACTAATTTCATGCTAGCAAACAAAATGCAGCAGCACTCAAAAAAAAAAGTATGCCATATTCCTGAAAATAAACAGAATTGCAGTTTTCATCGTTTGTTTTCTCGGTGTTACTAGATGGGACTCAAGTGATTATAATTGAAAACAGTGCCTTAAAATTCTTGATGAGATCAGATATTTTTCCTCAGACTTTTCAATATTCATAAAGATGGCTTGTCTTCAAACTAGCAAGCCAGGAGGAATCATAATTTCATGCTTCTTCTGATTTACGTTTATTTTAACGAGATTTGTTGTTCACAGAGTAAGGAATTGTATGCAAAATCCCAGTAGTCCCAGCAAATGATGATGATATGTCTCGAAGATCAGTCTGCCAGAAAATGTGAATAAATGACAAAATAGCTCTTCCAACTTGGAGGTATAATCTCCATGTTTTAAAACACAATAAATCAAGCTGACTGGTGTATCTGCCATGTGACCCCTCTCAAGTGGTGGTGTCTTATACATTGAGAGGAGGAACATGTTGTCTGGTGGATGAGTGAGGTCCGGACCTTCCGGCGCCCTGGTGTTGGGGTTTTAGCTGCTGATTGTAGTTTTTACAGGTCATTGATTGGTCAGCTTGAAAGTCAAGGGAGGGTAAAGGTCATCTTGGTTTTGTGGTTGTGTCCAGACAGGGAGGGGTGTGGATTCGATTTGTTGAAGATGTAAATATCAGAACAAGTTGATTATTAAATAATAGCTGAATTAATTATGGGCCTACTTGATTTATTTATATCCACTAAATATATTTATTTAATTTCTTGCCTGTATTCATCTATTCTGGTTAACAAAGATTGAAGTTGGATCAACACTGTATCAGAGATGAATATATAATTGCTGATATATTTTCCATATGAAAGGTTCACATTCCTTATTTTGTAAGTATATCCTAAGAATCCCTAAAAATCCCTGTGGCTTCAGTAAGTATGTCCATTAATTCCAAGGCCAAGATGGTGATGAACCTGAAGAATATTCAGATAAATATACTTTATGATTAGGTCTAGATTTTTTACTTCATTGCATGATGGTTTACGTGAATTTCAGTGTTGTCAATAAGCTTTCACATTTATTAGATAGAAAATTCCACAAGTTTCCTTTTGATATGAAAAACAATAAATGACTTGGAAGCAGCCAGGAGAGAAATTTGATTAAGTCTTCAATTTACTTGCCGTTAACTAGACATTCATTTTCTGAGAAATATTTATTGTGGCACGAAAGGTTATTTAGTCATCATATGTAATAGTTAATAAATACAAGTATAACACGAAAGTCATTTTGGTTATATGCTGACAAACCATGTACAGATGGATTGAAACGCCCTGTCTCTCTGTCTCTGCCAGTTTTTGCCTCGAAAGTTGGTTCAGGGTGATTTGTATTGAAGGGAGATCGACACAGTGCTGGTGGGCAGGTGAACTTATATGCGCTGGTGGAACTCTGGGCAATAGTAGACAAACAGTGTCAGGAGGGTGGAGAGGTATTTCAGGGCTTGTAGTAGACCTGGGTAGGGTAGACAGACACTTGTTAGAGGGGTTATTGTGATAGTGTGTTGGTGGTAAGTGGTGTTGGAAATATATAGTCAACTAAAGAAAATTGTAATCTGTTGGTGTGACTGTACCTTGCTCTGGAGTTTATATGGTGAAGAAAACAGAATGTGTGTCAGTAGTACGAATTTTATCATCTGTGAGAAAAGTTCAGTGGATAATAGAGACCCTGTGTTAATGTGTCTGTGTTCACTGACTGGAGAATTAACACTGATATTGATGAACGTTACTCAGTTGTGTTTAATGGGTAGCAGGTGGTTGTTTAATTGTTTTTCTCTATAGAGAAGTATTAAAAATATTGTTTATCTGAGACAGAGTATTGAAGAAACACATGGAAAAAAAATACACTCATATTTTTGTGTATTTGGTAAAATTCCTCTCATTTGGTATGGACAAGTCATGTGCATTATTCTTTATAGTGAAAAATTAAGGAAAATGAAAGAAAGTATTACTAAAGCATAAGACAAAAATTACATTATTTTGTCTTTGAAATGAGAAACAGTAAATGCAAAGTAGGTATATTTTCTTGTATTATTCCTTAGGCAATTTACAAATGAATAATGTTTTAAAGACTGGAAACTGAAAACTTTAATGATAAAGCTTAAAGTTTTGTAGAGGAATTAATTTAATTGACAATGATTTACCCTCGCCTTGTGGTTAACCAGGTTTCACTCCCACCTATTTAGGTTAATTAACTGGTTAATATACTTTTCTGGATAATGAAGCCTCTGCCCTATCTTTATCCACAGTAAAACCAGGCTGTTAGAAGCCTGCCATCTCATCAGGTTTTATACTGTACCCATTTACAGACCTTGCTTTTCATTGGTCAAATGGGGGAAAAAGTGGATTTGAGTGAAAGAGGATGAAGGGAGATTTCAACAAGTATGGTAAGAAATTTACTGGACAAACGATAATACCCTTTAATTCAACAAGTAAAACTTAAGTTTCTGGACCATCAGTCTGGTTGACCTTTCTCCAGTTTCAGGGGAGGCTTTCTTTGTTCCTGATTTAATATTCACACAATTAAGGGATAAGTGATTAAATGCATAAGTACTAAGGCCTTATGCTTTCTGCTAGACAATGAAACTATTAAGGGAATCAAGCAGCAGACGCTACCAGGGTTAGGGGGCTAGCTGAGGGATCAGTCATTTGTTGGGGCTATGTTGTACTCCCTCACACATGTTTACCAGCAATCTAGCATCAGTAGGCACCAGTGTGGTTGTTAGCCTGCTTTTATTGCTGTATGATGAACCTAGTCTGTAGCCCATGCTTTAACACTTAATAAGAATTTTGGTTATAAAAGAGGAACATTGTGTGTAAATGGCATTAAAGGATACATAATTATCTTAAAGATATGAAATAGCGAGAAAGGTTTGGTGTTGATTTTTATAATTTTATTAAAATTTCCTCTGAGTGTACTGGTATTTAAGTATATATATTTATAATTTTTAATATAGTCCCTCTATCTGTTCATTTTACTGTCTATCCTGCCATCTGTATCTTCCCCTTGTTTTAAAACCACATTGATTTTGATTGTTAGTACAAGCAATATTTATTTCTCTTTAAAGGAAAAAAAACAAAGAGAAGAAGTTCGAGTTACTCTCTTTACTTTTGTAGTGCTTTTTTTTTCCAAATGAATATAGTTTTGTAGAAAGGAATATGGTTTTGTCTGAATGATTTGCGATGAATGAAATAGCAGGGATGATACTGTGTATAAATTACATGCTATTACTCAACCATTTCACTGGGTGGGATTGCGAAAGTTTGAAATAGTTGGTCTTTTAAGTATGAAATAAATGGTTTAGATGACAGAGAATTTGAAAAAGTTGAAAGGAAAGATGTGGGAGAGTTATGGTGGTAATTTTCAAATTGACTTCTTTATGCAATTTCTATTTTACATACCTGAACTAGGTATGATGTTAAACTTTACAGCGTTAAGGTGATGATGATGCTTCCCTCTTTCATACCAGGAGAGGTGTATATGTTTTGAATTGTTAGAAAAAAAAATGGAGAAGGAATATAAGTAAGCAGTTTTGCTATATAGTGTGTATGTAGCAAGGAAGTAAGAATCGTTTTAGCTTCACTTTTATTTTTTCAAGAATATGATATCTTCTACATCATGGATTTTTTTCAGTGTTTATAGAAATTTCAAGCTGAATTTTGGGATCATGTGGTTTCACTGGAATATGATGTTGTCAGTGATTGACCATACAAAACAAATACCTGGGATTAATTGTTTTTGATACTGTTTGTACACACATAAACAGTTGATCTAGTTATGAAGGGAAATCGTCGCAAAAACTGGAAAGTTCTTTTAAAATAAGTTCCTGCAACCTTCTACTAGGTCCTACATGACAGTTGGACCAGTACTTTGCACCTGGGAAGGTCATGAGAGATCTTGGATTCACTGAGGCTTGGACCCATAACCTTTAGATGCATAGTCTGCTACTGGACCTGAGTGCCTTGAATTATCCATGTATTGACTGGATTAGCCCTTTCCCTCATATAGACTCATTTTGACTAACTCAGTAGGTAACACATAAAGCCTGATCTGCAGAAAACCACAGTTAAACCTTGCCAAATTTAATTACAAAATCCTCATTTCCAGACCAGTGAGGAGCAGCGAACAGCATAAAACCTGATCAGCCTGCACTCGCAGGCTGATCTGGTTTTATGCTGTTCGCATAGGTCTTTCCATGGTGTCGTCTATGAGGGAAAGGGTTAAAGTAAAACACTAGCTCTTGGTTTCACAAAGAAGTCTGATTTGATTTGGCACTCATTCATCTTCTTCAGATACTTAGAAGAATGGAGTGATGGCAAACACCTTTCATTGCACTCTTGCGTGGTACTAAAAATTCCAAAAACATTCAGTGATACAGGAGTAAGAGACACCATTAGGGATTCATTTGAACTTCTGGACATGCACCAAATGAGATAGTCCTCTAAGGTTCGGCAGAGGAAGTGTTTTGTCTGCATTTTATATCAGGGGATGTTGCTGAAACCTAAATTATATATAGACCTGTTATATAAGATAAAATAACATAGAAGTTGATTTTGTTAAGTAGCAAAGCACCTCTGATTCTGAAAGCAATTAAAAAGTTTCCACAAGATTTTGACCTTGGACAGTGGAGAGTGTAGACCCTTTAACCCTTTCCCTCATAGAGGACACCATGAAAAGACCTATGCGAATGAGGATTTTATAATTAAATTTGGTACGGTTTAACTGTGGTTTTCTGCAGATCAGGCTTTATGTGGTACCTATTGAGTGCGTCAAAATGAGTCTATATGAGGGAAAGGGTTAATACAGGCTTCAGTATATTGAGAATTTCAGTATAACCTTGTCTACATACCATGGGATCCAAATCATGAATTTGATTACATCCTTCACAGCAGTGGTAGAAGTACAGGAATATCACTCCTGTTCTGTCATATTCCATCTAACTCACATTACATGTAGACATGGTGAGATACAGGGGAATTAATCATGATCACCTTTGGTGATAGTTACAGTTTTAGTGCAGTCCAATATAACGTAAATGAAATGAAAGTAGAATTTACCCACAAATGTTAATATATGGACTTTTGATATATCCATGTTTGTGGTGAAAATACAACTGTGATTCTTTGTCAGGTAATGCAAATATAAGAGATCATGGATCAGTATGTCACCTGGAATACCTGACCAATTGGTCCCTGGATCCAACCTGAGGGAAGTATTTGGCTATGATTGGTTGGTTGATTTATTGGTTGGTTGATTGATTGTTCTGGTAGATTGTTACTTAAGGGTTTGTGATTTACATATTTCTTTTTCACTATTATTGAGGGGGATACTAATGATCTTAAGTCATCGTATGTGGATTTTTGGGACATTCATTCAAATTGCTGAAGAGTTATTTGCCCTTGAATGTAATCCTTGGATTTACAGCATTTCCCAGAGTGAATTGAAAGGAAGTTGAAGTTTGAAGTTGCCAATGTTTTAGGAAATTGTCATCAGTATCTCAGTTCTGAATGTGGCCTCTTTCTCTTATACTGCTTCTTTGAAAGATTACTTGCTTTGAAACAGAAAAATATGTTTTTTTCTTAATTACTGTTTTCAGGGACAGCAAAGTTGCCCAGTTACTACGAGACTCACTTGGAAACATCACGTGTCGTACGTGCATGATTGCGCATGTGTCCCAGGAAATACCCCACTACAATGAATCCCTCCAAGTGATACAGCTGGCTGCACGAATCCACAGGATGAGACGCAGGAAAGTCAGAGGGGTGTGTATATCCTTAACCCTTTCCCTCATAGAGGAAACAATGAAAAGACCTATGCGAACAACATAAAACCATAAATGCATTTTTGTTTGCTTTTTTGCATTGGCAGAGAAATATTTTATTAAATTTTACTTTACACATTGAAGTGTGGGCTATTTAGGAATCACACATGTTATGTCACATTGTGTTTTGTCAAAGGAAGTAATGTTTTTTTGTCAAGGTGGTATATTAGAAAAATTCATCCATCAGTTCATCAGTAGGATACTGAGAACTGTGGTACCTTTTACCTAATGAATATCCATGTACAAATTTATGACTTAATGAATATTAATTGACTGAACTTCTTGCCATTCAGAGAGTATTGTTTGAGCAAACAGAGAGCAGTCTGATCAGGATCTCTGTTTGTCATTGCATCAAAATGAGTTAGTGTGAAAAGCAGTGCTTAATACGACTTTGAATTCAAACAGTATTCTGTCATTCACCTAGTTAATTTGTTATACTTTTGTCTCAAGTAGAAATTATAAAAGGCATGCTCCATTTTAAAAACCATAAAATTGTTAAAAGGTCTGGCATCTTTTCTCACCACAATTCACAAATGTTTTGCCGAACTTGCAAAATTACAAACAATTTCATCTTGTAACAATTCTTGCCAATTTTTTTCTTGTGGTATTACTTATATTAGATTTTTGAGGCATTTTATTTTCTCTTAAATATGGCAACTCCTTGAAATATTTAAATATATATGTTTATTCATGTGTCCTTCGTGGCCAAAAACCACCATGATTCACTGATGGGTGCACAATTCCATTAAGCAAATCTGCAGAAAATTATAATCATAGTTTGCAGAGTCCCATTACTAGCTCTAATTACTTGATGTAGCTCCAGATAGGGATACTCAACCCGGAATCTGGTAGCACCATTTTGTGGTAATTTTATGTAGTCATATTCTGCCTACATTTTGACACTTACACTCTTTAAATAATAACTCAGTTAATAAATTTCATGGAAATCCTAAAAAAAAAAAAAAAAAGAAGACTTCTTTTTAAGACAAAAAAAAATGGAAGAGTGCATAGAGTTAAAATAAACCTTGACATTTTTATGTATAGAATTTTTTATTGCTTTTCATTTCAGCAATTTTCTGGCACTAGTTCAGATGATAGTTCAACGGATGGAAGTAGTATACGAAGTCGTCCTTATCGAGGGTTTCGAATGGGCACTCTTCATGAGGGTTCATCTTTATCTGACCCAGATTACACGTCCAGTAGTGAGCAGTCATGTGACACAGTGATTTATTTAGGTCATAATGGACAGTCACTGAGTGACCGCGAGTTGACTGACCATGAGGGTCCACCGCGGCATGTTCCCAGAACCAATCCCCGCCTCCCACGTAGAGCCAGCGGGTCAAGGTCAAGCGGGGACGAGGGGTCAAATTCAGATAGTGGTCGCAGTCTGTATAGGTCACACGACAGTCTTGTTCCCATGAAAGCACGTCTTGGGACGCCAGTTCGTGATGTAAGCGTAACAGGTTCAAGACATGGAACCCCAGTAAGGTCTTTTTCTAGGGGCACAACACCGGTGCAAGACTTAATAGATCAATCATCAGCCTCACCCCCGGGTGTTGCATTTAATCTACCTCGTAAACAGACTGTGCGTTCTAAATCATCTAAGCAAGAAGGAAGTCCACAGTGTTATGCGAGTGTAAATATAGTTGACAAGTTACATAGGGGTGGTGCAAGATCTAAACGATCCAATTCTCTCACGGACAAAGATTCTGAACAATGGGTGGATGGACCAGGAGCGACCATATTTCCTGAACAACAGAGTGCTGGAGAGCAGTGGGTGGATGGACCACCAGCTTTTATTGTGAAACAAGAATCCAAAAAATCAGCCAAAATGAGTTCAGAGGAGATGTGGGTAGATGGGCCTCCTGAGATGTTGCCTGAGAATCAGACAGACGAAAATCAAAATCACACACCAAAAATGGTTATGCATACGAGTAGTAAAAAAGCTAATGTGAGAACACTTGGTGCTTCCCCAAAACATCAGTCCCCCCTCAATTCACCAGCTTTAGTGCCAAGGTCTTCTCCAGCCAAACCCTCCTGGCCGCTACATGATATAAATGAACAACAGGAGAATGCTGGCCTGGAGGCAGGTGCACTGCATGGAGACTCACGACCAAACAGTATGTTGACCAACGTGGATGCTGAAGAGGTTATAAGAATTGAAGCAGGACCAGACAACAGGGTGAAACCTTTCGTTAGAGATTGGGTTGAAAAACATGGTTTATCAGAGAAGGACAGCAGTATAGGTTTTATGATGGATAGTGGGGATAATCTCATCGGAACTCTGGAGTCTGCCTCAGGCACACATAAGCGGAACAAATCATTGGAAACGCGTGCAAAGAAACTTCACAATGCAAAGCAACTGTCATCTCAATCGCCCAAGAATTCTCCATACAATACTAGAAAGACCAAGTCATCAACATTAAAAACGTCAAAACCACAGCCAGTTCCATGCTCTCAGATACCAAGTAAAAGAGTCACTGATTGGTTGAAATCTGTTGAGAGCACCCAACGGGAGGAGGTGTTATATATGGAAGGAATTGTTGGTAAGCAGGTTGCTGCTTCCGCTGATTTTGAAGCAGAGCAAGAACATGAATATGAAGTAATTGATGACTTCAATACTTCTCAGGACATTTCATTAAATACTTCAGGGTTTGTAGAAACACCTTTTAATGATTCACATATGCAGGAGGGTCTAGAAGCCGATGTATCCAAAACTGAGGATTCGGCTGTAGATGCAAATGTTGGTGATATTAGTTTTGATAGTAGTGTAGACACAGCAAACTCTGCTCAGAATAGAGACTCAATTTATGAATTACAAATGGATGAACAGTTGGAGAAATCTTTAAGTGCCAATGGAAAGAAGTGTGGTTCTGATGTGCCGGATGATGAGACATTCAGTGATGCATCAGGTGCAAAGGAACCAGAGACTGAAGTTCGCAGCAATGCTGCTTTTATTCAGTATATGGAAACAATGGGTGATATGAAAAAATCGGATACAAATCAGAGTATCAAGACTTTGGTTGCTGAACCGTCAGAGAATGTTCAGAATAGTGATAAATTGTGCAATATAGACAATGGTGTGAGAGATGGTACCTTACTGGATTATGATCCTACCGCTCGTTTGTTGTCAAGGAAACCAGATGGGGCTTCTAACCCTAACTTGATATGTGAAAGTTTCGCTGAAAAGACTTCGATTAGCACACTTCGTGAGGAGTATCTAATCAATAATGCAATTGCTAGTCAATCTCCAGATTTATCTAAACATTTACTTGGAACTAGTAGCAAGCAAAATACACTGGGTCGACAAGGTGTTGCAGATGGCCAAATGGAAGACATTTATTCTAAAGAACAAACTGATTCAGTATCTCCACTAAAACCTCCCCTCCCAACAAAAGTGTGCTCTAAGTGTGGCTATTCACAGCAAAACTCAAAACCAATCTCAAAAATGTGCAAAGACTGTCAAAAAATGGTGGCTCTATCTATAAAAAATTCGCATAGTAGTGTGACTCGGAGAGACAAAGACAAATCAAAGCATGCTGTGTTTTCTTCAGCCCAGTCCAGCACAAGTCCAGCAAGTCCTTCCAATACAAAGGGCTCTAAATCAAAATCTCAGTCGCCTAGTCACAGTAGATTACCAGTGTTTTCAAAAAACTTGCAAATGTCCTCAAAAGATTTAAAATCAAGTCGTAAAAGGGAAAAGGAAAGTAAGAAATCTTCCCTGAGTGAGTTAGGTTCCAGGACGCTCACAAGAGGTCAGGACTCAGACAGCGGCAATGATAGTGGCATCGTTGCTGTTGAGAAGACTCTGTTGTCACCGTATGCAACCGTGACAAAACCTCGCACAGTGAGTCACTCAAGTAGCGGACATGGAAGCGACAACAGCAGTACCATGAGCACCGACTTGATTTCTAAACAGGGTAGTTCATCGGAAAAACAACACGGTGGCACAAGTAGTGGATATGAGAGCATGTTACGAGACAGCGAGGGGTCAGGATCGTCAACAGCTCATGAAGACAGTGCCAGCGAACAATCTTCTGGGGACAAGAAAAAATCATCGAAGAAAAAGCGACTACCAAGTAAGTACACTAGGGATGTTAATTGTTTTTATCAGGGTCATCCAATAAAAAGGTGAGACTGATTTAATAAGTCAAAAACTAAGCATAGCAATTGTAACAATTTTTAACATTCACAATGTCATGGTTTATTCATTTTTGTGAATTTTTTTTTTGCCAAATGATTTTACATTTAAACTATATTCAGATGAGTGCATTCACATCATTAGCGAGGTATTTAAGCTGTATTGGTACATGGCAGAATTTGCAGTGTAACTGCTGTTGTTCTATTTTTTTCAACACCTTTGACCAATGTTGCAGATATACTAAGCACAAAAACAATGATGAAATAAGATTTGAGATAGATTTGTTAATTTAAAAGAAAAAAAATATCCCATTTTCATCTTCAGCTTGGCTTAAAAGTTTTGAATTCATTGCTAAATGAAGGCTTTCAAGTGGTGTGAACAAAAAATAAGAGAAATTCAAAGCACTGTGTTGAGTCATAAAAATGTTTCAATAACTTTTAGGATTTTTTGTAACAAATTAGGGAAGGGTCAACTGTTAAAGGTAAGATATTTCAAAATAAAAGCAAGCACTTGAACACAAGAAAACAATAGCTAGCTAAAATCTTGGCTGCCAAAGCCATGCCTGCTTGAAATTAGCACAAAAACACAATATTATCACTTTTATTAATTCAACAAAAGTACCAGGATCATTAGTTTAGCTTCTCCTTGGCAACCTTTATACAGGTTAATCTCTGTAAGACAGTTACTGTAATACCTGGTGGTAATATCAGGTACTGTGGCCTGCCGTTGAGGTTAGGGAGAGGCATGAGCCCCAGGGGTTCAGTCTGCCTTCAGACCGGGATTAAAAGAGCGGGAACCAACTTTGAACATGCCATTCGAATTACATGAATTACACGGATCTTTGATGAGCCCACTTGAACTGTGGGCTTTAATGTGGCTCAGGTGCACAGAATGGGATGTTAAGAACATGTGAAGCACTTGATTGCTTTGGAAATGTGTATTGTATATATTTTAAGGTAGAAAGGAGAAATTAGCAATTACCAGGGTCTCTGTGGATTGCAAATGCTGTTGGCCAATGTCCAGAGAGTGTTTTTCTTGAACTCAGAATGTTATGGAAGATATTAAAGTTTCTGTCAGAAATATGAATGTTTATTGATGGAAAGAACAAAAATGAAGTGTTTGCTAAGCATGTTTTGCAATGTGATTTTGTTTCTCTGATGTTGTTTTTAGTTGTTTTAATGTATGAAGCAGGGAAAGAGAGAGAGTAGAACAAAAAAAGAGTTATGGTTTCAGTGTTTTAGATAATCATATCAATTCACAGTATGGGACCTGAATTTAAACTGAAAAACTGCTACCCTAAAAGAAAGAAAAAAAAACAACAGGATAAATAAAGCAGATAACATTTTTATTAATATGAATTATAGTTATTTTTATATATGTTTTTCTCTTTTTTTATAAATTGTTTTAAATATATATTCTTTATAAAATAGGTAAAAATATATGATTTATATCAGCAAAAATTAAAAGCAACCGCAAAATAAAATTCATAATTGCCAATATAATGAAATTGAGCTGCAACTTTTTGCTGTTTGTCAAGGAATGTAACTCTTGTTTGCCAGATGATTACACATAACATAGTTATCTTTCTTGATTTAATTCATATGGACCTGAATTATTTTTGTAAATTGAATAAGAGATCTGTAAAAGTATTATTGCTTTAATATTTTTTTTTATATTAGAAAAAAAGTGTCATAGAAATATAAAAAAGCTATTCATGAACTTAATCAGAAAGTGTTATTTTTGTCAGGTATTGATGCATTGGTTTAAAGTTTATTTATTGTAGTTGGTTTAAATAAGAAAACAATTGAAATACAATTAATTGAATGGAGAATGAAGGAAAAGTAATGGAAAGATAATTGATTGAATAATTTATTGAATGAAAATTGAAAGACTTCTTAATTCAGTATTTCAATATAGAGATAATGTAAATATATACACATTTACTTTCTGACCCATCAGGTACTAGGCGCAGTAGATCAGCGCCGGCCCGGTCATCGGAAAGCCCGGAATCGTCCAGCCGGAAGTCAAGCCCCTCAAATAAAAGCCTCAGTCCCTCATCGAAGGCGTGGATGGAGAAACACAAGATGAAAGAAGAGCCGTTTGAGCTAAAGGAATATGATGCGGATGATGTTAGGCGCATGAACCGTCATAGAGCTGAGGAAGAGGTAAATATGCACATCATTTTTTTTTTTTTTTTTTTTTTTTTTTTCAGGTGAATAATGGGCCCATTGGAATGCAAATTAAGCATTTTTTTTTATTAACCCTTTCCCTCATATAGACTCATTTTGACGCACTCAATAGGTACCACATAAAGCCTGATCTGCAGAAAACCACAGTTAAACCTTACCAAATTTAATTACAAAATACTCATTTCCAGACCACTGAGGAGCAGCGAACAGCATAAAACCTGTTCAGCATGCGAGTTACTCGCAGGCTGATCTGGTTTTATGCTGTTCGCATAGGTCTTTTCATGGTGTCCTCTCTGAGGGAAAGGGTTAAACAAAAGCATTTGCCATATTTTTTTAATGATCATAATATATATTCATATACACATAAGAACTATGAAATGTTTTAATGTTGTGAATGTTTATATGTTTGACAATCTTTGCACCAAATTCTGTGTGAATATAAGAACAACACAGCATTGAATGAACTTCAATTTTAGTTAGTGTTTTGCAATATAACAGTAAGCTTTTGTTTTGATTAAATCTCCGTCCCAATTTTCAGGGTAAAGAAATGCGCACATCGAAGCCTGAGCAGGAGCTTCCAGCTACAAAAGAGCAATACATTGTTGACAGAAGTAATTGGAGTTTTGATTGTAAGTTTCTCATGTGCTTCTCTTGTCGATCGAGAAAAACCGATGTGTAACCGCCACATCTACAGCTTTTCCTAAGTTCGGCGTCTTCCAGCTAGGAGTAGTATCTGTTTGTTTACTCCAACTTTGCAAGATCGTAAACATGTCTTCCAGGGAGTAAACCAATGTTAAGGTCATTTTGTATGTCAAATCATACTCAATCAATGAAGCAGTTATAATGATGTATTTTTGGGGGGAGAGAAAAAAAAAAGGGAGTGATAATGTAAGAACAGAAAACATGAGAGAACATAAGGAGAAACAATCGAATTGCAGCTTTAAGCAGTTGACATTTTGGAGGTCATAGTTCAAATGTCAAGGCCATATGCTAATTTGGTGCTGAATATCACCATTTTTAAGTGAGTTTTTATGCGTGAGTCTTGCTCTTTAACACTTTAACAAGACTGTCTAAAGTTGACTGAAGGTTAAATAGGTGTTGAAATATTTTATATTATTATTGTATATGGCCATAGGCAGGTCTTGGTTTCTGCAGAGATATCACCATCAAACTTTCTCTCTTAGGTTTAAAAGAAGATCAAAGTCTTAATGTATATGATACAGTATGAAAAATGAAGTTTAACCCTTTCCCTCATATAGACTCATTTTGACGCACTCAATAGGTACCACAAAAAGCCTGATCTGCAGAAAACCACAGTTAAACCTTACCAAATTTAATTACAAAATCCTCATTTCCAGACCACTGAGGAGCAGCGAACAGCATAAAACCTGATCAGCCTGCGAGTTACTCGCAGGCTGATCTGGTTTTATGCTGTTCGCATAGGTCTTTTCATGGTGTCCTCTATAAGGGAAAGGGTTAAGACTCTTTCTGAACTCAATGTAGGACTCAGGTTTGCTTCTGTGATTACACGTTATATTTCATTCTTTGTTAAACATGTTTTATTTTTCTGGTAACTATAGACAAAGAATTCAAGTCAATGTTAGGAATAACATTAAAAATGATCAGTAAATTTTCATGTTGAAAAACATCAGTTCTCTGTTGTTTTTTTTAACTAGATGCTGTTAATTTATGCCTTTAGTTGGTTTAGGATTTAATTGAACATTAATAAGTTGTCCAAAATGGCTTTAACAAAGAAATTGTATGTGAAATTAAAACAGCTCTTACTACTCCGTGCAAAGCGTAGCATTAAGCACCACTAGCGGTCTTTTTTTAAAAAAATATTTTCTTTCATTTTGTTTTTCTTTCAAAATTAAAGCACACCAAAATTAAATCAATATATTACTCAAATATTTTCGACTTTTGCCATTAAAATTTGCCAATGTTTACATTAAACTCACGTAATGTTCAATTAGATACTTATCCAGTACAGTTCTTGATTTTGTTCAAGATAGTATTGTTTGTTATTTTAATTTTTCGACAGTTTCTGATGCTCACTATACATGTAACTGCTTCATCTTATGCCTACATTTTCATCTCACGTCTTCTGTTACATTTGCACGATTGAGACAAAGCATGCAAGATGTTATTTTTATGAATAGGTATTTTTAAATCATGCTAACTAATTTGAAAATATATATATTTTTTACTTCTACTTTTTATTGTTGTAAATATGTCTCATTCAAACATCAGTGTTTTAGTGTTGTGGAAAATAAATATAAATGAATAGAAAGATTGTTTATAAATTCATTTAAAGATTATAGTTTGTGAAAAATTCATTATGGTTTTAGGTTAGGGTTAGAAAAATAAATATTTTATACAACTCTTTTAATCAAAATGATTTGAAAGGGACATATTAATAGCTATCTAAGCAATGGACTCTGTACCCTTCGGTCTCTAAATTCTGACATATTTGATGTTTATATTTTATTTTGTGGGGACCTTGTACGACAGGGTCTAAGATATTTTTTGTTATTTGTGAGTTATTAGAGAAGTTATGTTGTTTGTATCTAGGGCTGTCACGTTTGTACCAAAATTTGTAAACGTATACTCTGTGTGAAATCCCACACTAACAATGCTTTTGTGTTAGGCACATAGTTTTTAAAAAGTACCGTATGCTGCGACAAGCCATGACCTTTAAATGGTGGAGACAGCAAAACCATTAGGACTTAATTGTTACCTATATTTATAGAGGGGTTAAAACTGCCATATACTTACTGTTCAGTTGAAACATCATGAAATGATAGCAACAACAGCAAAAAAGCAAACCAAAAGCGTTCATGATGTAACAATATTTGTGTGTTAATGCTTTAGCATTGTGTACTGGTTGGGCTTTTGCACAAAGATATATAACAAAATTACTCCATATTGTGAACGTTTATTGACTTAAACAGAAATGGATTATGTAAATGTGACAGCCCTAATTGTATTTTTGAGTGGTTGTGTCATTGTTAGACCTCCTTCAGTTGAGACTGCCTTTTTTTCTTGTGTTGCCTCAACATATAGATCTATATAAGTATCATAATTGTAAGACAGAAAACTGGAAAACATAAAATCATGTATATTTTTTATAAATTGATTTCAAAACTGTTTCAGGTCCCAATGATATGAACTGATTGGCACAATTTTCACTACATGTGTATGTCCAACATCAGCTTAATTAAGATCTTGTCGAAATCATTGTCCTTAGACTGTCACAATATATCCCGCTAGATTATATTTGTATGTCAAATAGGGAACAAAACTTGAAGAATTATGCATTTTGGCATTTTTCACAAAATATCCAATGCCCCTGTCAATGAAGATACATACAATTGCCTTTCTACCAATATCAGTTCAATATATTGGCCTTAAACCCTTAAATTAAGGTCGGGATCCTCTATGTCTGTATTGGAATAACATTAGAAAAGGACAGTTTAAACAGTAGATGCTTTCAGAAGGAAGTTCATGTATATCAGAAATTTTAAAAAAAGGTTGGTTCCCTGCTGTGTATGAAATGGAAATATAAGAACAAGACAAGGAAGAAGTAAACTATAAATATATCTATTGCTGGTACCCAGCACTGCCTTTCATTTTTGTTATATGTCAAACCATTATTTTCTCTCATTATTCATAAAATAACCTAAATAAGAATGTACAGTATATTTATTTATTTCTCAATCTTACTCATTTTCAATACTAATTCTTCAAGTTTATGATTCTTTTTTTTATTGTCAGATCATACATTTGGGTTGTGTTATTTTTGTGTTAATTTCATATTGAGTATGTACACATTTCTATGCATATAATCCTTACTGCTGATGTACAGAGGTAATGCATTGAATGTCTTGATTTTTCATGTAGTGTTCAACGATGAAACCGTGCCGGGTTACTTTGGCTACCACCGTGTTTGATAGACGTCCGCCAACGTTAGTTGCTTCGAACATTTGTATAGTACTGTAGACTAAATAAACACATCACATAACCCTATAAGTATTTTTATTACATCCATGCATTATAGAAATCATGTGTATTATTTAATGCCCTTATGTTTATTTATTTATAGAGTGCTAAGTAAAGAAGGGAATAGACTGTTGATTATTGTAAAGTGTTGTTACCATATGTAGTCAGAAATTTTTAGCAAGTGATGGGAAAATCCACATCTGCCGAGCATTTTGTTAACACATGTCTGTACATTGTTGCCTATGCAGTTGGTGTTCATTGACTCGTGCTGTGTCCATAGACATGTGCAGTGTTCATGGATACATAGATATATAGGGTCCCTAGACATGTGCTGTGTCCATAGACTCATAATGTGTTCATAGACAATTGAAGCATTCATGAACTCATTAACTGTCCATAGAGGCATAGATTCATGCAATAGCTCTGAAATTGTCGGTAGACATGAGACAGTTTTTGTCCATAGACTTGTGTGTCCATAGACACTAAAATTGTCCATGGACATATATGCAGTGTCCATAGGCACAGTATGTGTCCACAAACTCATGTGTCCATAGACACACAAAGTGTCCATGTATACATAAAAACATGGGATTGTCCATGCGAACAGAAAATTGTTATATAGTAAAGAGAGGCTTAAAATCACTGATAAGTTACATTATAATACCCACATGGACTTGTATGGTGCAATACTTCATCTGGAACACCACAAATATCAAGACACAGGCCTCTGTATATCCCTTTCAGCAGAATGAAAAAGAGGAAAGTATCAATGTACTGAAGATGAATATTTCATTTTTATTTCTCTTCACAGTTTAATCAGAATTCAGTGCAGTTTATAAATTTGAATAAACAGAAACATTAAAACAATTAGATGTTATTGAAGGGGTTGTTCTGCAAATCTTAATACACAGACAGTAATCAAAATTTAATGTTACAGAATTTATAAATCCTGTATTATTTCATATTTTGCAAAATTAATTTGAGCAATAAATTCAGCAGCACACAAGTCCATGTGTTTGAGTTGTGGTTATACAGCTGTTGGTATTGCTTATAGAACCAAACACACACATATATACATACATTGCATATATAGATATACATTCTTGAGATAAGTGTGCGTTAATTATATTAGGGGTACTACATCATGGAAGGGATATTTCGATGTTTATCTTAAGCTGTGACAAAATAAAAAGAAATAAATAAACAAGCCCTGCAGTGGCAATCGTGTTTCTCCGAATTCCTTCGTATGATTTTCGGAGAGAATCGCTGATGTCGTCAGAGTGGTGCAATGCAGGTGTATATGATCTTTGACCCCTAAATTCGGTGCCCGTATGGTTATAAATATATACAAACCTGTATTTATTGTTCAGTGTCGTATAGACACTCACTTTTGTATTACTAATATTTGCAATAAATTGTTTATAAAATACAGTCATTGTGTTAAATTGTCTTTTTCAATTCCACTGTTTGTCTCGCATGTACAAGTATTTAAGGTTTGAATTTCACATTTTAATGATTCATGAAGCTATGAACTATATATTGGGGTTAATCAAAGTGGGTGTGGTCCAAAGACTTCCGCGACCACTTGGAGTTCAAATCATTATCAGAATGTGCTGTTCAGCAATGATATTTTACATCTCAACTATATTCTTTGACAAAGTTTTATCCCCTCTATCGTGAACATTTAAAGTAGATGAAAATCAGCTGTTATGACATTAGGTTGTTTAAATTCTAATTACACTAACACAGAAACAATTGATAGAATGACTTATATAGGAATTGCATAACTAATATTTCCTTCGTTATATCATCGTTTATTTAAACCTATGTCATACAGTTATCACATACTTCCCAGCCTTCATTATTACCCCGCAAACATATGTTTGAGGGGATATACTGTAATCAGTCTGTCAGTGTCTATTTCTTTAATAACTTTTGTCATATGTGACAAGTCTTTATCAAATTTGGGACATAAACACCTTGTGTAAAGCTTAGACTTTGATATTCCTAAGTAAAGTAAGTCTCTGATACTTCTTACAATATGTTTAAGGTAATATATCTATCATCAATTAACTTTAAATTTAATGTTCCATCAAATGATCTTGTAATTGTATAATAAATGCAAGCCTTTATAGACTTTGATCAAAAGAGCCTATAACTTGCAAGTCAATGGTTGCTTGCATCAACCAAGAAGTCTTTTTAAGCAATTGAAGTATCATGATTTTAATTGAATAAAAGATGGATTTCCCTAATTGAGTAGGAACAGACAATCTAAAAATCATGAAGGTTGTATTATTTATTGCACTCATCTTTATAGAAAATTATTCGGATTTCCGTATGGGATCACAGCTGACGTAAGATAAGAAATCTTAGTAGGAAACCAAAGAATATTCACAATGTATTCCATTTTTGATGGAAATTTAGGCTGAGAAATATTTATGAATAAAGAGAGAGAGATAGCGAGCTTATCTAGCAGATATCATTACGAAATAAAATGCCATGTAAAATAAATGTCAATTATACCATATTAGATATCGGTAAAGTAAATTAGATGCATTTTACAGTCTAAGTTTCATGCCTTGGGCACGTTCACCGACTTAACAGCTTTTACCCCTGGTCATCGGGCTACTTGTATCTATCTATCGATCTCCCTGGGGAGTCTTTCACTCCGCTTATGGCAGCCCACACCATGGCGCCACGGAATTATACCGCCCTCTCAGGTACCCATTTACACCTGGGTGAAGTGAAACAATGTGGGATAAATTTCTTGTTCAAGGAAATTGGCAGTGTCCTTGGCAGGACTCGAACCCGGGACCCCTCGATCCCGAAGCGCGTGTAGAACCACTGGACCACTGCTCCCGGTTGTTGTTTTTTGGGGGTTTTTTTTTGTTTTTTGTTTTTGTTTTTAAATTTATTTTGTTGCTTTTGACGTTGCACCGACGGTATTTTAGTCACTTGGAGACTGCTATGTTTACTTGGGAAAATATAGTACTGCTATACTGCATTATCAAAATGTAGACATACTCGAACACATTATCCTGACACCGGACCTAGCAACCCTGAGCTGAGATCTATATAGAACCCTGGTGCCAAGCAAAAGAGCTATATCAGTACCATATTTCACGACTTAGTATGTCGCGACCGGATTACAGTACTGTATTATTAAACTAAGTAATTACATGTACATAAATTATTTGGTGTATGCGGCAGCCAAAGATTCACAGAGAGGAGTAAAAACATTCTGCAGAAAGCAACTTCTTTATTTCGATTCAAGCAGATTTAGTCCTCGATGAACAACACACGTGACATGCACGTGCGATTTACATGTACATCTATACTTCAGTTTGGAACATGCCGCTGCTGCGATTGTATTCAACACTTACGAGGGTCCTGCAAAAAAATATCTCACGAATGAGCTTCCGTAGTATTTTCAAAACGACTTTACTATTTGAGTTTACCGTCGCGTCGACAGTATTTCAGTCATATATATTCCAGATGGAGGAAGACCCCGAATGCACGGAGGCATCCTTGTAGAACCACCGACCTACCGCAAGTCAGCTGGAAGGCTTCCTCATTTTTAAAACGATTTAATGCACTCAAATTGTTTGTCCAATAGCTATTGATATCCTTTTTTTTTTTTTTTTTTTTTTTTGCTCATTGCGTTTCAAATAACAGATGCATGCACTCATATGCAATGACCAATTTTCTCGTCATATACCATTCTACTATAAAAAAAGAAATTGAATTTGTAGCTATATTTAATGCCGCAATATACTTTATATGTTTGAGGAATTGTTTGGTATTTTGTTTTATTATACGCTTGCACCTCGCTCTAAACGTAACGTCATAAGAAGTACGTTCTCGCGACGATGTCACATAAGCCTACGATTGGACCACGTCCTGGTACGACCGTGACAAGATGCAGCTACGCTCTGGACGATGTCCCAGTCTGCCTGTGCCAGTTGGTCAGTCCTGACGACCAAGCTACGCTGATCCCGAGTCTGCGCTACGTGTCCAGTGTGGTCAGTCCTGACGACCAAGCCACGCTGATCCCACGACTGCGATACGCTATCGACTGCTATCACGTTCCGCCCACGATCCCGATACGCTATAGGAGTTTGAAGCTTTATCAATAAATAAGTATAATATAGTAAAAAATAAGCTTGTAAATAATAAAGAAAAAAAAAGCACACGTGTAGTTTTTACTATATAACTTTTTTATTGATAGAACTTCAAAATCCTGTGCTACGATCATTTGCTACTTAAATTTTGAGCACTCACAAAACTTACTACGCTCCAATCCTCACGACGACCTTCCGCTTTTAGGCTGAATTCTAAGATCGTAGCACGGTCGTGGTCCGCGTTGAAGAGGATTTAAATATCCTAAAGTATAAAATTGCATACAGATAATTATCAGTGGATTACAATATATCGTTTGTATCAGATTGTGAACTAATTGTGTTACTGTTTTTGAATCCTTGCCCTTTTTCACTCAATACTTTTGACTACCCTCTGGAAAACATGTAGATACCATACAGTCATTTATTTTCAACCATGCCATGACATTAGTTAATTTTATGCAATGTTTTTTTAATCCCAAAGAAACCACTCTGTAACTCTCAAAAATCTCTACAACATGATCCTTGCCCGTAGAAATGACTTACAGATTCAACGCAATGTAAAGTCAACGAAAAATGATGATACTACACGTCATCTGATGCGCAGTGATTTTACAGTACCGTCGACGTCACAAATACGTTGGCGTTGCGTACTGTAATATGGTCGGTACTGTACATTAACTGACACCAGAGACAAACAATTTACAGAAACGATCTTGATATAAAAATAGGTTAATTATAAAAATACCTTCATGAAATTCGGAATGTCCATGGGACAGAACTTCGTCATTACATAGGAACTATTTAATTATTATATTCGAGTAATTCCCCCTTTGATACCTCTGAATATTTTTTCCAGTCAAATGTTATTTTTTTACTATTTGATTAACGACATGTTTGGAATTCATGACAAACTTCCTTTTCATTGTTTGTTTTTGGAATTCTATCTTGTTTGTCCTTAGAATTTGTTATGTGTATGCATGTAAAAACACACAGTTGGAACATAATGTTTGATATGCCATCCTTCAACTTAAATAGGATTCTCTTAGATTTTGAAAAACAAACAAGCAAAAAACATGCTTTATTTTTGGAGTTCGCCCATATGGGTAATACGAGCCTATTTTCATGCTTAAAATATCTAATTATAGCCATGGACACATCCTGTAGGGAAAAAATCGAATATTTTATTTCTTGTTTTCCTAATAATTTCAGAAATGTAATGAGGCATATTTCAGAAACAGATGGGGCAAGCTTCATATCTTACTTTTATTTTTATCACAAAGGTAAATAAAAACAGGGTTCCACCTGAGTAAAAAAAAAAATGAAAGTTTTATACATGAGGCGTTTTTAAAGTCCTTGAGTATAGTATATTTTTTTTTAAAGGGGAACAAGTTAGTATAGCCTTAAAACTGTTTGGATTTTTTTTTCATTGGTTAGACAGGTCTAACTATATGTTTGTTTTGTTGACCTGAAATGTTGTTTGATAGTATAAATAGAAACGCACTCTGGTTTAAACTTTATCATGCTGGTATACAATAAAGATATGTATAACAAAGTAAAATCCTGTTTGAAACAATATAATAGTTATTTTGAATATTTTGAACGTGCTGTTGGACTGAGACAAGGTGGAGTAAGTTCTCCAATCTTAGTGTCATTATTTTTAGAAGATACAGGATGATGTTAAAGTCTGGTTTATCATTTGACATTTTATATTGATATTAATGCTTTTTGCTGATGCTATGACAGTTACAGCAGAAACACTAGATGAGCTACAAATTAGTTTGAATCTTTTATCAAATTATTGTGATAAATTGGCTTTAGAAGTAAACACTGAGAAAACTAAAATAATGGTATTCAGAAAATGGGAAAGTTTAAAGGTAAATGAAAAGTATTATAGAAGGAATGTTTAACAGACACGCTGATTATTTCAATTATTTAGATTTGGTTTTTAATTATTGTGGTAAATTTGAAAGAAAGAATCAAGAATATATTATAGGAACAGCGTTAAAAGCTTTAAATACATTAGTAGAAAAAAAAGTCCAACTAAAACCAAACATATTCGTTCACTTGTTCGATTCTTTTGTTGATTCGATTTTTGGCCATGGTTCATAGATTTTTTTGGATTTACAAAATCGAAAGAAATAAAAAGAGTGCATTTAAAATTTTGTAAATGATTATTGGGAGTAAAAGTAAACATTCTTCTAATGCTGTTCATGGTGAACTTGGACGATATCCTAAATATTTCTAGGTATGTACGTATTATAAAATACCGGTGTAAAATATCATCGTCTGATAATATTTTAATTACAGCAGTATATAAGCACGGTCTTATTGATTGTGGGAATGGCTGTGATAATTGAGTTAGTTCTGAATAGCTACGGCACAATTAGATATGAAGACATTTCCATATATTCTTAGACAAAGAGTAATTGATAACTTTGTACAACACTGTCATTTGTCCATTGAAAATAACTCTGTTTTAGATTCATATAG
Source organism: Solen grandis (assembly GCA_021229015.1). NCBI lineage: Eukaryota > Metazoa > Mollusca > Bivalvia > Adapedonta > Solenidae > Solen > Solen grandis. The sequence continues at coordinate 46,528,319 of CM037784.1, read as the reverse complement.
GTGTTATGAAAATATTTTGGAATATGATTCATATTAAGATGTCTTACCCTATTCCTTAAGGTGTATTATTTCTAGAAGTAGTATCTTCGCGTTCATTAAGAATACAGACAGGACGATTCACAAGAAATAGAATAAGTCGTAATGAAAGATATTGTTTATGCTGTAACGCTAATGACATCGATGACGAATTCGCTGGGGTTTGATTTTGTCACGATTTTCATATTCAATTTCAATTCAAAATCTTTATTGGCATAAAATAGCAATATGCATATTCATAGCCATAAACAATGGTAAACATAAATACGTACATGCGTGAAAAGCAATGGAAAAAAAAATTCAGAGAAGAGTTAAGAAAGAGAGGAAATATCATAGAGCATGTCAATATAATTATCGTCGATCGTGTACACTTGTTTAATAACATTAATTGAAAAGTAGAGAGAGAGAGAGAGAAGGGGGGGGGGAGAGAGAGTTAGAGGTATTAACAGATATTTTCCAGCAAATTTCAAATAAGATTGTGTATACAACAATATTTGCATGGTATATAAATAATAACAAATCCGTTATAATTAAAAAACATATGAACCTGCTATTAAATATTTTATAGTAAGTTATACTCTATTTTTCTCAGCAAAGTTATGTTACTTAGCAAGATTGTTTAATGATCTATTCGAATTAGAGGTCACAATTCTATTGAATTTATACTTATTTGGCCAGTGAGTGTATTGTTTATTAAAGTATTTTTGTCTTAAATTAGAAAATTTTGAACATACTAGTAAAAAATGATACTCATAAACGCAAAGTACTGATCCAACCCTTGAAATTGCGAGAGATTGATAGCTCGTGTATAGCAAACTGTTTCCAAGTTGTCGCACAATACTGATATATAACTTTTCCCAAGGCCAGTTCGTGTTTAGAATAATCAAGCTGACAAATCACTGGCAACATAGAAAGTGTACCTTTCACTATAGAAGTATGGGGAAGAGAATCGATCCCAGTGGTTTGATAATCTCTGTACAACCCACGGCTTTATTACTGAATTTCAAATCAACATGGTGTGAAACA
>CM037784.1:46467159-46517159 GCA_021229015.1 Solen grandis | reverse complement strand
TACGGATCGGAATAATTTTAGCAACTTTGGTAGAAGTTGACCCAAGGAACATCTGTACCAATTTATTTTAAAATCTGGCCAGTAGTTTTGAAGAAGATGATTTTTAAAGTTTTCAAATTATTTTTCTTTTTGTTGCCATGGCAACCAGAGTTCTACATGGATCAACTTTATTTTAGCAACTTTTGTGAAGGTTGACCCAAGGATCATCCCTGCCAAGTTTAATCAAATTCTGTTGAGTGGTTTTAGAGGAGATGTTGTTTAAAGGTTTCTCTATATACATATAAGGCAAATAAGCCCCGCCCCTGGCGGCCATGTTTTTTTACGGATCAGAATAATTTTAGCAACTTTGGTAGAGGTTGACCCAAGGAACATCTGTACCAATTTATTTTAAAATCTGGCCAGTAGTTTTGAAGAAGATGATTTTTAAAGTTTTCAAATTATTTTTCTTTTTGTTACCACGGCAACCAGAGTTCTACATGGATCAACTTTATTTTAGCAACTTAGGTAGAGGTTGACCCAAGGAACATTCCTGCCAAGTTTCATTAAATTCTGTCCAGCGGTTTCAGAGGAGATGTCATTTAAAGCAAATTGTTGACGACGGACGACGCACGACGACGGACGCCGGACGAAGGGCGATCCTAAAAGCTCACCTTGAGCACTTTGTGCTCAGGTGAGCTAATCATTGGTTATTCTATCATTATTATCACATATATTCTATGTACCATTAAGTTTTATACTAGTCAGTAATACTATAAATAATTAATTCATAAAAAAAACATATTGAAAATAAAAGTTGTGAATTGATCAAATCATAAATGTTAATTTAGCATTATAAAATACATGGACCAGGAAAAGTATTCTAATATTTCAAGTCATCAGATTCTAAGAACTATTTTCCAACTCTTTAATATTTTTAATAATAGAGTGATTTTGTCATGTTTATGTATACTCTGGACCTGCCACATGTTCCATTTTTACATGAGCAAAACACTTTAACCCTTTCCCTCAAAGAGGAAACCATGAAAAGACCTATGCGAACAGCATAAAACCAGATCAGCCTGTGAGTAACTCGCAGGCTGATCAGGTTTTATGCTGTTCGCTGCACCTCAGTGGTCTGGAAATGAGGATTTTGTAATTAAATTTGGTAAGGTTTAACTGTGGTTTTCTGCAGATCAGGCTTTATGTGGTACCTATTGAGAGCGTCAAAATGAGTCTATATGAGGGAAAGGGTTAAATCCTTTACCCCATATAGGCTGGGCTTGATAAAATGAAAAACAGAGAGAAGACCCTGATAACAAGGTGCTGTCTGATCAGGGTCTCTCATGTTTGTTCAAATGATATTGTAGCTCAGACTTTTCACAGTCAGACTGAACATCACAGGAAATACATTTTTTTTAAATACCACTTAAAATTAAGTAAATTAATTCATTAAATTATAAATTTGTATATGAATATTCATGAGGTAAATGGTTAAAATCATTTAAATATCAAAAACAGGAAAAGACTTATGTGCGATAAAATACCAAACTTAAGTTTTAATATGCCATGTTTTTGGTGTCTTTTTTTTAATGTCCATTTACAGAGAGTTAGCCAAGTAAGACAAATTGTAAAAAAAACAATAAAAAAAACCATGCAATTTATATTTTACTGATCTGTTAACCCTTTCCCTCATAGAGGAAACCATGAAAAGACCTATGCGAACAACATAAAACCAGATCAGCCTGCGAGTAACTCGCAGGCTGATCAGGTTTTATGTTGTTTTAACCGTGCTGGAAATAGGATTTTGTAATTAAATTTTTGTTTTCTGCAGATCAGGCTTTATGTGGTATCTATTGAGTGCGTCAAAATGAGTCTATATGAGGGAAAGGGTTAAACTAAGTTTAATTACCATGCATGCATGTTTACAGATTAAACATGTACATTTCACACAAACTATGTCCCTGTTGATACAGATACATGGACTGAACATACATGACTCTCTAACATTGTGTTTTCTTTCAAGTACCGGGTTTCCTGTAAAATTAACACAGTATGGTACTGAAGGTGACCTAGTAATTCATGACACTTGGCAAAATGTAACTTAAAATCAAATATGACTTTAATTATGATGGTGCATGCACCCAATCTGTTATATGTCAAACCAAAGCATTTGATATTGAACAAACTGACTTGATGTTGTTCAAAACCAAAGCATTTGATACTGAACAAACTGACTTGATGTTGTTCAAAACCAAAGCATTTGATATTGAACAAACTGACTTGATGTTGTTCAAAACCAAAGCATTTGATATTGAACAAACTGACTTGATGTTGTTCAAAACCAAAGCATTTGATACTCTTTGACACAAAATTACTTGATGTGGTACAAAAAAAAGCATTTGAGTATGACACAGTAAGAAACAAAATGACTGTATGGTACAAAACCAATGACATGATATCAAGCTGAAATCAGATCAGTCCCAATGCACTGAGTTTGCAAAAAAATATCTCCTACATTGAAAATCATGCGTTTTTGGAGACGTTTACCTTGGCATAACCAAAACGTCTTTATATCATAAGCCGGAACTTATCAATACACGTAAGTCTTGCATATGTTAAGATGGCTGAAAAAGTATTCATCAATATGCATGCATAAAGCAAGTAAGTGCACATAAGCCATTCGTCAACTCTGCGGGGTAAACATTATGCAGCAAAACAAACAGCTGTATTTGTTATACCTATTATCATAAGTCAAGCAGCTAACTAGTTGTTCATGAGTGTTTGTTTCTTTTAATTAAGATTTTATTATAACTATTTAGACTAATAGCGGGCATGGTTAAAGAAAAAATTATACTCTAACATAACATTTTCTCAATTCAATGTAATACTATGTAGACGTTGACCTCATTTCATATTACATACTGTACTACGTTCAATTATAATAATACTGGTATTATGACAATAATTATGATAATAAATCACATAAAAGCAGTGTGGATCTGCAAATATAGTATGTGTAACATTTATCATCATTGTAAGTAAGCCAAGTGGGATGTGTACGGCAAACATTTTTCTTATTTTCTGATCTAGAGTATCAAGAAGCAGGTGCAGGTATAATCTGTCCAAACCTCGGGGAGTTACCTCGTCATTTCCTGCTGCAGGCTAGAGTATGATCAACACATGAGGGTTATAGTTTCCAAACTAGGCAAACATCAACATGTACATGTCATACAACTAGAGCTACAATATTATATGTTCTGTCTGATTGTCCTCCATTAATTAAAAACCTCAAAATTTTTGTGATGTAGACATGTGTTTCCTAACTTGATGGCGAGTAGAATATCTGATATGGAACAAAGTGTCAATTAGTTTTAGACTATTCATACGTTCTATCATAAATTCTATTACGGTCTGCAGTTTTCTGACTTACAATATGTGCTGGTAAACTTAATACTGGTTGAAAAAGATGAAACAATATCACATTTTCCCTTGAATAAAATTACTGCTATGAGAGTATATCACAGGTCTTAATGTTAGTTGTAATTCTATATTTCACTTTTTTCATTTCTTTATCTACTGAATGTGATAGTTATATGTACATGTAGTTGTATTTATTTTCTTTCACATAATGCTATTCCACCATACCTTTTCTTGCTAGTAATCAAAATAAAACAATCCATTTAAATAACATCAGGGCATTGCTGCACTTAGAAATCAGATGTCAATAAAATGCACAGAAATAAAAATGCTATACACCATGCAATAACAAGGATTTTATTGGAATGAGTGATTTTTTTTTAAAATTAATACCTCCTATATCAATAAAACATTATAAAAAATTTTTATGACTTTTCTTTATGAGCATGTTCTTGAATTATTACATGATAGGAGATCATAAAATTATTTTCATATACAGGTGGTTCATAAATCAAGAGAAAATATTCAGATTGGAGTAAAACAAAAATATTTTGTATCTCTGAACACTCAGAATGACAAAAGTTCTATATATCCCTATAAAAATTCCCAATATTTACTATTACAGCATAACTGAAAGTCAAAAAGAAAATTATTTCTTAATAATTTTGAATATTAGATTAACACCATTTCAGTGCATCTTAACAAAAACTCCCAAACCATCAGTATCAATTACCAGTAATTTATCAAATGCAACATCACAAAGCATTCCAAAACTAAGGCAGCTTTAATAAGTTATTTGCCCATACCATGAAAATGCACAATATAAATAAGTTGTTATTTTTGGGAAAACATGTCTGGTTTCAGACCCTTATCCAGCAGGATTAGAAAGCCAGTCAAAGGTATTCAGTCAAACACTGAACCTTCTGTCTGCATGCTATACCTTCATTAGCTAAAGTCAAAAATAAAATGTAACAAAATTTCATTAAAAAAATCTGACAAATCAAGACTTGTTAACAATCAATTTAAGAACTTTCCATAGTGTAAAACTTTATATTTATGATCAATAGCAGAAGTTTTGATTTATACTATATTATACTTCATATAATTCATTTGTATACCGGTATGTATCTATCACATTTCTCTTTACTCTGTTTCATATTTGATAGTTTTGATTCTCAAATGTGTACATTTGAACATTTCTACATGAATGATTTCATAATACTTTCATGATAAATAATTTGCTTAGAAATCAACATTTTATAAGGATTTATCTCTGACTTATTAAAGTAATACACATTTCTTTGTATTCTCTTCACTGGAAACAAATCTCTAGTTAGTTTTAAAAATTAAATTATTGAGCAAGTAGTAAAACTCTAGTGGGTATAATAATTGGACAAAGTTTGAGATACAATGAAGAAAATTAACTTGGCAAGTAATACAAGAGGCTTGAAAGGGTTCTAACAAACTGATCAAAATCAATAACTAATATCAGCAAAGTACCAAATAGCTGCAGCTGGCACAACATCTAGCCAGGAAACTTAGTACTGCTTAGTTCCATTACAACACACTCCATTATAACACAAATTCTCATTTAATGCGATTCAATCCATTGACCCAAAATCCTTCGATTTGTTAACCGTTGTTACTATATAGTTAAAATGTGTTCAAATATGTTCAGTGTTATAATGGGTATATTGTGACTGTACTAAAATAATGTACCCCCCACAGCTTTGGACCACAGCTCACAAGGTCTGGGTCCCATGATATGCTTAAGAAAACAGACATTGTACAACAGGATAACTGACACTGTATGACAATTCACATGACAACACCTGCCAATACCCACCTCATCATCATCCAGTCCGTCCATAATATCGTCCTCAGCCTCGGGGATCTGCAGCAGGGGCTTGTCCGTGTTGGGGAACATGTACTCCCATCGTGTGCAGTCTCCCAGGTCAAAACTCAGGTTCTACACCAACACATAAACATGAGTATCAAATCTTATACTCTACATTCACAATTGAATAGTGTATGTCTCTAAAAATTCTTAGGGTTGATGGTACAAACTTAGAAAAAAGATACTGTAAAATCATTAATTTTCGTTGACATTAAATTTTGTTGATTATGTACCTAAGGGAATTTCATGGGTACATTTTTTCATGGCTTTGTGTTCAAGAAAATGTGAGGTCTATATAAGAGACCAGTTTACGTTGGGATTTATATTCAGGGATAAAACCCTCCACGAAATCAATGAAAATTTGTGTCCCACAAATATTAATTATTTCACAGAATGCAAAAAAAGAGGCCAAGAGCCTAAGAGCTCCTGACATTTGTGCTGACCAGTTTGAGGAAGATTGAATCAAAATTGTTGCTCAGTGTTGAAAAGTTTCAGATTTGACTATGACCTACTTATCAATCGCTTTTTAGTCTGTTAGATTAATGATCTTCGATATCCTTGAAATTTTAAGAGCAAACGTATCCTACCACTGAACCGGAATGGAGGGCTATAGTTTCCTATTTTTCATTGGTTAATAATATTATAACCTAAAACGACCGAATGTGTTTTTATTACCAACAATACGATTATCTGTACTTTCATATCTTTCTTAAAGAAAACCTTTATTTAATATACAATTGACACAATATATTCTCTTAGTCTTTTTATCATTTTATTTAATCGTAGATACTGATTTTAATATAAAACATATATCAAGTATGTAATTTAAAGTAAAAAGTGATTCAATCAAGGCCAAATTTTAACCATTATCTAGTCATAATCTCTCAAACTAGTAATATTGCAAAATATTTTTTTTATGATTGGTCTATATGAATTATGTGGGTACGGACCACTAGACAATATTTCACATCAAATCTATAGATTAAGCTCTAGGTCTTTTCCTATGTAACTCTATGTGAAACAAGTGACCACTGGTGCGGGGTCATTTATCACCGTAAGCTATGATTTGAACAATCTTGTAATGAACCATTAGATATGCACATACCAAATATCTAAGCTCTGGGCCTTATGGATTTACAGAAGAAGATTTTTTAAGATTTTCCTATATAACTCTATGTAAAACAAGTGACCCCTGGTGCGGGGCATTTATCACCATAGGGCTATGATTTGAACAATCTTGGTAATGAACCATTGATGATGCTACATACCAAATATCTAAGCTCTGGGCCTTATGGATTTACAGAAAAGATTTTTAGATTTCCTATATAACTATGTAAAACAAGTGACCACTGTGCGGGGCATTTATCACCATAGGGCTATGATTTGAACAATCTTGTAATGAACCAATAGATGATGCACATACCAAATATCAAGCTCTTGGCCTTATGTTCACAAAGAAGTTTTTTAAGATTTTCCTATATAACTCTATGTAAAACAAGTGACCCCTGGTGCGGGGCATTTACACCAGGATAATTGAACACTGTAATGAACAAGTGATGCTACATACCAAATTCTAACTCCTAGCCTTATGGATATCAAAGAAGATTTAAGATTTCCTAATAACTCTATGTAAACAGTGATCCCTGTGCGGGGCTTTCCCATAGGCTTGTTGTACAATCTTGGTAATGCCCATAAGATGATGCTACTACCAAGTACTAAACTCTAGGTCTTAGAATTATAAAAAAGATTTTAAGATTTCCTTATAACTCTATTAACAACAAGTGACCTTGTGTTGTCATTAATCACCATAGGGTATGATTGTACAATCTTAGTAATCAAAGATATGCATACCAAATATTAAGCTTAGGCCTTGCAGTTGCACAGAAGATTTTCAAGTTTGAGTTTTGTACCAAGAATTTTACTCGTACTTTTTTCAGCTTTGTGTAATTGTAAAATTGATAGAGGTCTATCATAAGGAGATTCCTAGTTTGGTCAAATCCTGTTCAGGAGATTTCTTTAACAAGTGTTTGAAACCACCCGCCGACGAACACGACAGGGACAAATGTGTCCACAAAGTCACTTGAGACTTCGTGCCAGATGCAAAAAAACCAAGACAATTTACATTGTATACTTATTATAGTATAGCAACAAAATGATTTTCAGCTTATGAGTAAGCAGGATTATGTATGCTAATATCTAGTTTTATATCTCCCCAATCTCATTAAAATTATATCCTAATTTGCACTCCTCAACTACCGCGATTAGGGTTCACGTCAGATTGACCTTTAAAGTAATTTATATGCATAAACAAGTGCTTGATTTAAAACCAATTAAATAACCCGATTCTAAAAGACTTCGGTACAACATTTGTCACAGGTTGAGCAAAAAGTGCAGCTTGACCGGGACTCGAACCCAGGGCCTTTTGCTTACAGGGCGAATACTCTACCACTTACACATCTTTCTACCCTATTGTGAGATGAATGCGGTTACTTCCCCTGGTTATATCGAATGATTCTGTAGCCGCCGATTTGATTGGTTTATACAAAGGTCAATCTGAGACGACCCTTTATATGATGTGATCAGATCCAGTTAGCATACTGAATCTGATTTCAATGAGATTGATATCTCCCATTAACAGTCAAATAATTTTATTTGATCATTAAAATATGCTATATACATACTGTAGTTTGTAATTAAATGTAAAAACATGTAAACATCTATATTTCTGTATAACCATGCCCCAATACAAATATGACCAGGAATAGACACAATGGAGAGGAGCAAACTGCATTACCATTAATGCTATCCAGGCATCCGAATTACAGTGTTTTATCAACCTCTTACAAGTCACAAGTTTGGTTCCCATACCTTGACCCCCTCTGAACAGTCCTGCATATTGACCCAGTAGTTCACATGGTTCCACACACTCTCGATACCCAGGTAATCAGGGCTGTCGGCAGGGTGGGACAAGCCAGTGAATGGCTCAATGAAGAAACTCTCTGGAACCTCTCTCTTGCCAGATAGGACCAGAACCCAGGAGTGGATCCGCAGACCATACAGGGGGTCCGGTGGGGGCTTCTCCAGTTCCTGCATCAGACATACAGTAGAGTAAGCCTTTATCACATAAGAAAATCATCTCTGGAAATAATGTGAAACCAGATCAGCCTGCAAGTAAAGACCAGTTGGAATATGTGCTTGATCAAGCAAATAAAAAAAACAACATTAGTTTATGTTTAGAATATTTGGTTGCAATAGATGATAAGTGATATTAAGAAATAAACAAAACTTAATATAATCAATCAGAAGTACAGAGGTTAACATTATTAATAATCAATACATAAACATACTGCTTGTCTTTCTTCCTCTTCTGCCTTGCGCTTTGCTGCCTCAGCTTCTCTCTCAGCTTTAGCCTTTGCTGCTTGTTTCTTCTCAAACTTACTCTGCAAATCCTTAGCTGGCTTTACTGTATACTTCTTCAACTCTTTCTTTTTCTCCTCTTCTTTTTTCTGAACATTTGAAAGTATTACCATAGCAACTAGGTTTCTTCCTCTGATTTCTGCTATTTGTGATAAATTCTTTCAAGATACAGAGATTGACTCTCTAGTAAATAAATCACTCTAATAGGCATGTTTTATTAAATTTTTTCATTTTAAATAAAAATTAATTTTTTTGGTTTTTATTAGTTTCCAAATTTAATTAAAAAATTTTTTTAAAGCATAACTCATATTTGAATTTGAGTTATCAAAATTATATACTGTAAACTTTCAAATTAAAATTTTAATATATTCTGACTTAAAGTCTAAATGTACCTTTAAAAAGAAAATACCGTAAATACCCATATATAGTGCGCACCAGAGTTTGATGTTCAAAACCATGAAAATATACTATTTCTTTTCTGTAACGCATGTCATCCCTTCTTTGTACTTCAAGGCAGCTACCATTTTATTTGGCTACGGGTGCAAACTATATGTGAATGGGCACATGGGTGTTTACTATAGTTAAGAAGGAAATGCTCTATGAATGAAAAATTATAGGAATGAGAAATTAAAGACCAATACATATGTATATTTTATATATACAAATGAATTATGTCATAGAAAAGAATCAAGAGTTTTCAAAGGTTATATACCTCTTCCTTTTTCTTCATCAGTGGACAGATTTCCCTTGATTCATCAGCAAGACACACCTCCCTTGTAGCATAGCCATTGACCACGTAGGCATCATAGCCAGCTCCAATTAATAGTGAACAAAGCAAGGTGCTGTATTCAAAACAGTTGCCCTTCTGACGTTTCAAGATAGTGGTTGGTGAAAGTAATCTCTTTGGCTGTTAAAGGAATTAAAATTTCTTCAAAATAGCAAATCAATGTCAAATAATTAAAAATAATTCACAAGATTATAATGGTATATTTTTTTTTATTCAGTAAAAAAGTATGCACTTTATGATTAAATATGAAATATACTGATGACGATAAATATAAATGATTTCTATCTGTGAGAGATTTTTTACAATGAGCAAAAAGCAAAAAAAAAAAATGGATTAAAATAATTAAAATATATAATCATAACATCAATTTACAATATAAAGGACAGGAAAAAAATATATTACCAGTTCAAAAGGTGGCTCAAGTGTCTCAAAATTAAGATAATCTGCAACAAATTCAGCAGCTCCATCCCAGTTGTACAATTCTCTATATTCTAGTTGTGTTGGACGAATTGTAGTACAAACAAATTTCTGGAAAACAGTGAAGAAATTTTAATTCTATCTGCTTTCAGAAGTTTAAATGTTACACTCAAATATATGAATTCAAGCATTTTTAAGATGGAAAAAGAACATTTTACAGGAAATCAGATATGAAATTCAGATTAATAAAAAGAAAGGGGCGAAAAAATGAATCTAGAATGTATATTAAAAATGCAGCAAAATGTAAGATGCTTATTTAATGCTGAAATGAGGAGATTATTTGTTCTATAATACTGCTTCTGTTTACATATATACTAGTTAAAAATTCCAAATACCTCTGCAAAACATTCATTCACAGGGTTAAGTAGTAGAGGTTTTCTGTCTCTATACAAATGTACATATTGGCGACGGAAATTTTCTGCAAACTGTAAAACCAGATTCTCATTTGGAAGATTTTCCTTGTAAGAGGCTGGAAATTCTGCAGGATCAAATGTCTCCTTTGGTGATCTAAAGATAAACATTTCAAATTAAAATAATGCAATCTAAATTGAACTTGTCACATATAGATTATTAAATGATGAATTAATTGTTTTAAATCAAAATATCTTATTGCTAATTGACTCTTGCCTAGAGGTATTGCTGAACAGTAAAAAGCACTGAAGGAAAATTACAACCAATGTAGGTTGGAGCTGCACCATATTTCTGCAGGAGTAATAGCAATGTTAACCCACAGCAGTATGAAAAATCCTCTGAAGAGTTATAACTATAGAACGGAACCAGTCAAGATCATGTCTAATCAAACAGTGAACTTGTCTCCCTCTGCCCCAACTAAGTAAATTTTTCCAAAACAAAATTAACTTTCAATTCTGGTGTCTGATTCATGATGAAAAATATTTTATCTTTCCATATCATATTATATACTGGTTTCTTATTTACCTTTCCTGAACCAAAATCCAGTGACCTTTACTATTTTCTTCTCTTTTCCTTTTCCAATTGTTTAAAATTTTTTTACATTATTGGTATAAATAATTTTTAACTTATCATTTGCATGCATAATGATCAAATTGAAACTGTCTACATCTATGCAAAATTTGCACATCATCAAATTTAAAACCTCACTTAACCCTTTCCCTCATATAGACTCATTTTGACGCACTCAATAGGTATCACATAAAGCCTGATCTGCAGAAAGCCAAACTGAAACCTTACCAAATTTAATTGTAAAATCCTCATTACCAGACCACTGAGGAGCAGCAAACAGCATAAAACCTGATCAGCCTGCGAGTTACTCGCAGGCTGATCTGGTTTTATGCTGTTCGCATAGGTCTTTTCATGGTATCCTCTATGAGGGAAAGGGTTAAAAAATCAATGACTTAATTGTATCTTTGTATAAAAGTCCAATCAAATTCAAATCATCAGTGAATAGTCAATAAGGAAACTGTTTAAGTTTTTGCAAAAAGTGGCTGTAAATGTTTTAAGCAACACAAGTCATCTTTTGGCCCGCTGGGCAGTGACAACTTAGTAACCTTTAATTGCTTCATATACATATATGGAGACCCTGTGCATGGCTGATGTACTATAATGAGACAGACAGTCACCTATCCAAGTACTAACCCTACCAAATGTTGCTTAACTTTGAGAGTTACATCACACAAAAGCTAGCTCATCTGCAAGGCAGTTAAACTTGTCCTATACAAATACACTTCTCTCCCTTTTTTCTTTTGGAGTTGGACCCATTTCAAAACTGTGACCCTGCAACCTGGTTCCTATAAACCATCTGCCCTGTCACGCTACCGGTGAGTCTCATGGTAACCTTTCCTCCATCAGAGAATCAGAGGCAGACCTACCAGGTTTACCGCTGCCACCATTATAGCGAGACTGGCAGTCACCCATCCAAGAGCTGACCCTACCCAATGTTGCTTAATTTAGCAAGTCAGGAATAACAAGTACCCACATCACACAAAGGCTAGCTCAACTGCAAGGCAATTAAAATTGTCCTACACCACTACAGTACAGACAAAAATGTGGATAGTATGTACTGTCTGATAACAACACTGCAAGCTAAAATTCTCTTTTGTATATTAGCAATGTAAAATAAAGATTCTTGAAATCTTGTACTTTGTTCAGTGGAATGGTAAATGACTTACAAAAATGCGAAGATAAGCAGTTCTACTGAATTCCACTGAGCCGCATATTCATAAATTATGAACGTTTTTAAAAACCCATAGACCCTTAGATTTTTGCATGATTAACAAAAACTGGATCATTTTTTATTTTACCACAATACAGTACATGAAAATAAACGTCGTAAAAACGGTGTTCTTACATTTTATATCACTGGTTTCAAAACTAATTATTGGAAATATTCTGGGGGTATATCAAACGTAAACAAAGCACGAAAACTGATAATGAAGCCTACAGATCAACAGTTGGTGGGTGCACAACTATCGTTGCCAGTTCCTCCTTTAGGGCTTTGGCGTCCTCTGAAAGCTCTTGCTCTTCGTGTACAGAGCCATCCTCGCCTTCTTCTTTGATGGTATCCTCAGTATCTTGAGGTTCGAGAGACAGTTCTACATCAGCCATCTCGAAAATGATGGAACCTAACAACGGTTATTTAGTATTCGTTCGCGTCATGACAACCAGAGAAAATAGTTTGCAAGCATTCAACATCATCTTCTTAAAATATTACCAAAATTACAAAAATAATTATTTAAATATTGGTAATTTTTTAAATATGAAATCATGCATTTATTTTAATCTCTGCAAAAACTACTGTTATCATTTATAATATTTCTTTTGTATCCATACGCTTTAAAATCGGTGTTGTGTGAGAACAGCTATACGTAAGAACTTCCAATGGCAGGTGCCCGTGTTTAGCGTCCGCATGCTTTTTTCAACCTAAACTTTATATCACAGACATATGCAGTGAATATGTCTATGTTTATATGGAAAAAAGTGATGTAATATGTGGTATTAATGTGTATTTATAGGTCTTTGACGTAGTAGCTGTCTCCCCCCCCATACACCACACTCAGCTTCCTGGTTATACATTTTTTAGGTATGAAATCTGATACATCATAGTATTTTCTAGAGGAATCTCATTTGGCCAATTGAACCACGCATAGCACCTGACAGCCAGACTCCTATTGTCTTTGCCACCTGTGTTATGTGAGTATCCGATCGCATCGCAGATGTGTGAGCATGTTTAGGGTATGCGGACCGTCACTGATGAGAGAATTCATGTGTCGCCGAGATCACATTTGGGAAAAATAGGCAATGCAAATTTGTATCGTTACAAATAATGTTTAGACAATTCAGTTTAAGATAATAAATAGTTAAGCATAAATTATCGTAAAACAAACTAGCTGGACATAAAAAAAAACAATAGCATCGAACAATTTCATGGCTCAAAGGAATTATTAAAAAAATTTGCTAATCTACTCAACGAAATAATTAATTCACCTTTCTCTACATGTAAAAAGTTTTAAATCTTGCATCAGGGTCTCTCTCTCTCTCTCTCTCTATATATATATTATTAAAGAGATCCTGCTTGAATTAAAAGCGGGCTAATTAGCTGCCGGCAGATTCAGGTATGAAAAATTGCTGATTTCGTTTTTGAAAAAGTCAAAGGTAATGATTTTGTTTTTGCTACAGTATTAGTATTCTTAGTATTCTGCAGAGCAGACGCATACCTATCGCTAGCCATGCAAATTAAACTTAATCAGAAATGGGTTGTGTTTCTAAATGTCATCAGCTTTACTATTTTACATAACTTTTTAAGTATAAATTTTATGAAACTAACTCCTATAAATATATTTCCTGAAAGGAATAAATACTAACAGTAAACTTTTTTAAGATTTACAAATATAATATTCAACATGTTTGTGTATTCATGGTGTCTTAATATAGACATCCTGGTGTATTTAAATTTAAAAAAAAAAAAAGAAAGAAAGAATTTGAAAATTTCAATCTGCCATATTTTGGGACAATCCATATTTTGGGACAATGTATATGTAGATTATGCATTATCACTAATTCAAATGAAATCCAGGTAATCAGTCATTGAGCAATGTTACTGATAAGTCGATGGATACGAAATACTAATGCACAGAAAACACAAATTTATGTGCGAAATAAAACGGATATTAAAATTTTTATATTAAATATCAACATCTTTTATTACTGAATATTGTTTTTTTTTCTTTGTTTTTTTTTCTTCACTGATTTAACATTTAGAAAAAAAAATGTACAAAAAATCGACACGCCCAAACCTTCTGCAACCGTCCGACACTAAAACGTGCGCCTGATTTTATTTATCTGGGAAGTCTGTGTGTGAAGGCTACTTCTAGATCGACAATTAGATAGTCAAGCCCTTATACAGCATATACCTGGTATTCCCTTCCACATATTTGACAAAGTATGTTCCTCAGACTTTAACAAAACTGTCTTTTACACTGTGGAGTCTAAAACTGATGATTATTCAAAGCATCCACTATTTGATAGTGTACACAAGTCACTTTTTTTTGGGGGGGGGGGGTGCCCAAAAAACACTTATTATTTTTTTTATGCCAGTTTGCGGTTGAAAATGCACGAGAAACCTATAATTTTTTTACCCTATCCCCCAATACCGGAGTAAATGCCCTTTCAGTAATATCTGTGTCCCAGTTTTTTTAATACAACTGTAGTCAAATACTTTTGCACCGTAGTTATTCAATAACATATAAAATTATATCGCCGAGGCTCGGTCCTACTTGATATTTTTTGCCTCGAGGATGTACTCCCGATGGAAAAAGAGGAGCCTCGCAAGGCGTCAGGAACAGGTTCCCCTGTGTCCCGCGGAAACTTCGAAAGCGTCGCGATCCATGTGGAGTCATCGTGAGGCCTCGGGAGAACTTCTTTGTTTGTAATAGTTTAGTTTAAACATATTTATTCAATCAAGTACATGGCAAGTTTACAATTTGACAATACAGTTTTGGGATGGGGCTGGAAGCCGAAGCTTATTTAAACCTTCTCGCGTGATAAAATGTTACAATGCATTATTTACACATAATAGTCGTTGAGCTCCAAAGATAATATCAAGTACTGTTTAGCCAAAAAAAAAAATCAAAAGGAATAGAGGTAGATAACAATAACAAAAAAATAATAAGGAAGGAAACTCTGCTGAATGAAACAAAGCTTTAACTAAATCGCTTAGTATTCTCAATGTATTTCTGAAGTTTGGACACTGTAAAAGATAATGTGTTAAGGTTTCTTCGACTCCACACAGGCAAAATGGAGAGTGAACGATGTTTTTAACAAAGAGATGACTATTTAAGGAACTACATTCAGTTCTAAGTCTGGTATGTAAGATTTGAAATTTGCGAAATCCTGTGTAGTAATAGTTCGGAACAATTCTGGCTGGGATAAGTGTGTTTTAAACGTTAATAGTTTGGGCCTGCCTTATGTGTGCAGGTAGAGAGTTCCAGGCTCTAATGGCGGACGGGAAAAAGGAGTTATAAAACAAAGATGTTTTACATGGTAACATTGGTATATTATCTCTATTACGTAATGTATAATGCATATCACTCGTTCTCTCTGGTAGAATAGATCGGAGATAGGAAGGGGTTAAAAGATGAAGTATTTTGTGTATTTGACGTCTGTTTTCTAGGCTTAACCAACCGGTTTCGGATTAAAACTGACATCTCAATTACCATTAAGTTTCGACAGTTTCATTTATTTATAAATTTATGAATTCTTCAAAGGATTAACCTAATGATAATTTATTTATAATGAAGCAAACCGTAGTACTTGTTTGTATCAATAATTTATTCTCTTTATATCAATAATATAATCTCATTAAAAAAGTTTAAAACATATTTCTGTTAACTTCGAAGTTCTCAACTAATCATCCTTATATTAATACAATAATTTACAATAAATTTTACATGGGGTCCGTTTTAACCAAAGTGGCACCGTTTTGACCATAAATGGCACCGTTTTGACTATTTTGAATGAGGAGGGGTCCGTTTTGACTTTTTTATGGGTCCGTTTTGACCAATTTGGCACCGTTTCAACTTGGGTCCGTTTTACTTGGGTCCGTTTTGACTGGCCGGGGAAACATACGCATAGCTTCCCGGAAGCTCATGGGAAGCATTTTTTTTTCCTTCGAGGAATCGCCTAGGCTTCGGTGATGTCTCAAAGGTTCGGCGACCTTTCTGTGACACATTCCAGATCTTGTGATAGAATCTCAGAATAATCTCAAAATATTCGGCAAGCGCGCTCTAAGGGTAGACTTTTGGGGGTCTAAATAACGGTTTAATCTGACATCAGTTACACGAAGCCTTCCAGTTCGAATTAACTGTCCCAGTTTGCTGAAACCTTGAAAGAAGATTACTAACAGTGTTTTTT
The DNA here is from genome assembly GCA_021229015.1 of Solen grandis. Classification (NCBI taxonomy): domain Eukaryota; kingdom Metazoa; phylum Mollusca; class Bivalvia; order Adapedonta; family Solenidae; genus Solen; species Solen grandis. Next base: position 46,500,798 of record CM037784.1, on the reverse strand, counting down.
TTGGTTTTTTTTGCAATTAAATGCCCAAAATCGACGGAATCATCACTAAGCATGATCAATACGTTGACGGTAGGCCTAAAATACGCAATGGAAATTTTACGACGGAATGGGATTTTTTTTTACTCAAAATGTGACCTAAGTCATTCAAAACTAGTTTTAAATCATCAATTGGTGTATTTTCTTCAATATATATAAATATTTTAATGATGATATGTGAAACAACCTAATATTATTACAGTTTAGTTTATACGCATACGGCGCAGTGGACGGAATGGATATTTTGTTGACGGAATGGAATTTTTTTTAACTCAAAATGTGATTTAAATCATACAAAACCATCAATTAGTGTACTATCTTCATTATTAATTAATATTTTGATGATGATATGCGAAACAACATAAAATTATTTTATTTCAGTTTATACGCATACGACGCATTGGAAAACGGAGCAATGGAAATTCTGTTTAGAGGGAAATATCATTAAAGTCATAAAAATACCTTTATACCAACGAATATTGCTTTATGATGTATAAATTATGAAAAATTATTATTACGAATTTCTTGATTAGACTTAAATTTAGCACTAATTTATAATTATAATAGAATCAATTGGTTTTTGCTTTGATTTCACGGTGTCATTTAAAAGGAATTTCTCACACTTATATTTTAAATGAACGTACAAAGTATACCGGGATTTTGAGTAACATAAATTAATGGCTTTGAAAAATAAAATGCCGATCACAATGCTTTGATTTGAAGCGAAGAGGTCATCAGTTTGTAGAAAAGATTTGCGGCACTAATTAAAGTCAACAAAGGAGCAATTAAAGATTAGTTGCAGGTATATATAGTGGTAAGTATCATGTAAAAGCATTTCGACAATATCTCATGTCAAAATGCCTGGACAATTTCCGTGTAATGTGTGTTCAAAAAACTGTTCGGACTATTGTATCTACTGTTTTTTTTGTATTTTGTTTCTTATTTGGATAATATATATCTCTAATGTATTTTGGATTGAATCTCATACACTTCTCATAATCTTATTATATTTTATTGTACGTCAAATATTATGCAAATCAACATTATTAAACAAAATATTAAAAAGGCATGCAAGCAATGAATTTTATTTCAATTGTTACAAATTTTTCACCAATTCTTATTTTTGAATATAACCCTTACACAGCTTTCTTAAAAGCATTTATTATTGCATATAATATCTGCAATCCTCCCTCTGTGTCTCCTGGATGAACAAGATCATTATCATAATGTCTTGGGTACACAAGTCTTTTACTGATGTCGATGAAATTGTTTCCAAGCCGTCTCTATTACTTCTTATTCACTGATCTTCGAATTAGCGTAAATGTTTTTTGTGTTAATCCAGTCCATGTGGGAATTTTCCTCGTGGTACAATGCTCCCAACAAATACCTGTTTGACATCGTGGTTGTATAATTCGTCAACAATTTCCATAATATCGTGGAATATTATATCTGGTTTAGAATTCATATTGATATCATTCCCTCCAAGATTGATAAAAACGTACTTTGGCTGGTAGTGAAGAAGATGATCTAACATAGGCTGGCATTTCCTTTTTGTCGACATTCCCGGTACACCAAAAAATCTGCAATTTATCGTAGTATCAATTTTTCCATGGGTGTATTTCTCCAACCGGGTAACATAGCTATCACCAAAAATTGCGTATGCCATATTGACTGTTTATGTGATTTGATTCTGTACTTTTCTTACCATACTTATTTATACCATTTATGAAAGTAGACACTCAATAACTGACCAAGCTGAAAAGGGAATTTGGCTTGTATCATTTAGACTGAGTAAATCTAATATGTCATTACAATAAGTAAATTCGGCCGTGACATTCATTATACCTGTCACACATATTATGTGTTGATTGAATCACCCTAACACGCGCGAGCGAGTGTGTGTATATTAAATTCAATTGCGCGTGCCATTAATTGCTTGGTATCAACTGAGAAGGTGTGATTGAGATAAGATCATAGATAACAGAACAGAACAATATTTTATTGACAGTCATATAAATATGCATGCACAATAAATTTGCTTCTGTTCATCATCATCAAAAATATTATCATCATTAATTAAACAGAAAAAACATTTTTTTTTTATCATAACAATTGTCAGTTATAATAATATGACATATATGTATGACTGTATATATGTCTGTCTGTCTGTCTGTCTGTCCGTCTGTATGTATGTCTAATTGAGTGATTTTTATTATTATTATTTTTTATTTATGTCTTGCAGTCTTGCAACTCATGGAGTCACTACAATTGTCAGGGCATTGATCGCTCAACCCGTGAGTTTTGGCGATCTAAGGAAGATCTACCATTTGTGTGTGTTAGATGTTGGAGTAATGATGATGGGTCATTTGATTATCTCATGGGACTTGAAAGGCTTAAGAAAGCTTCAAAACAGGGGAAATCAAAACTTCATAAAGCCGCTAAGAGTGAAAACATGTACATTCAATCTGTACCAATCGATTGTGATATCCACAGTGACTTCTCTTCTTGTGATCAGGACCAAATTGCAAATACATATCTGTCTCATTTTCACTGGAGTAAGATGACAGCGCTGAAAAGCACTGGTGACGGTGACTGCTTGTTCAATTCTGTCTCTACGCTACTTTGTGGTAATGAATCTCGCAGTATTGAACTCAGATATAGGTGCTGTATTGAAATGGTAATAAACCGGCAAAAAATCATCAACCATCGGTTGTATGCCAGACTTGAACTCATTTCAGATGATTATGACAAGTGTCTGCTCACCTGCCCTAGGTCAGGGTCATACTCCAGCACATGGCGGGTTATTTCTCTATCAAACCTGTTAAATTTACCAATCCAGTTGATATATCCCAACATGAATGGCCAAAAACACACTGCGTTTAAGACATTGAACACTGTGCTCAGACCACCCTTTGCCGATCCAGACAGAGGCCAGCTCAATCTGATGTGGACAAACACCAGCCTACCCCAAAAACCTAAAAGTGCATTGACAGAATGGTCCCCAAACCACATAGTTCCTCTGGTTGACAATGTCCCTCGTGGTCCCGTCTTACAAAACTGCAATTACTTCCAGGCACGACAATCCATCAAAACAGAGTCGATCATTGTAATTTCTCCTAACAAGTTTGAAGCATTAACCGAAACTGAAGAATCAGACTCAGAAGACCTGTGTGTAGACAATGACTATCTATCAACCATAATGGAAGAAAGTGTGAACAGTTCCGGTAGTGGCCAGTATGAAACGGTTTTGGGAATGGACAAAACGTATAATTTGGGAAACATTCATATAACACCAACAACTTACAAGGATCTGTCCGTTTTGAAAAGGTCAACTATGCAGCACCCAATCTGTTTTGGCCCTACATTTATACATACTAATTCTTCAATCAAAACATACAGCGCATTCCTTCACCAAATAGCTGACAACCTCACCGAGGAAGAAATAAATAATATAGTGATTGGTTCTGACGAAGAGCTTGCTTTCAAAGGGTCCATCAAACGTTGTCTTTCAGGTGCAACCCATATTTTGTGCACGAGGCATTTGAAAAACAACATCGGTAAGTATATGGAAGACAACGCCAAACTAAATCAGCAAGAACAAAACAAATACAGGAAAACTTATTTGGGAAAACGGGCTTAGTGGAATCGGCAGATATGGATACGTTTAATGATCGCGTTGTAAAACTGTTAGACTCTGTCCCCAATAAAGAAGATAACTGTACATTAATAAACCATTTGAACAACCGATTGATCCCACTTTTACATCAGCATGTTGTAGAACCTGCAAACGAGGGGAAAATAGACAGGAATTGGACTTCTAACAACAGCGAAAGTGCAAATCACATTTTAAAGTCAGCAGTGAATTGGAAATCCAGTGACTTATGTACTTTCGTTAAAACCTTACAGGACATAGTAGAATCTGAGGCAAAGGAGAGAGCACGTGCAATTCGGGATATGGGAGACTTTGTGTTAGATTCCTGGTCGGCACTTTGTACGGAACAACAGCAGAGACGGATACAGCGATTCAAATTGGATAGAGGAAGGACACGTCCGAACGAAGTAATGTCATCAAATGGATTGAGATCCGTCATGAAGACTCCAACAGCTGGAAAAAAACCAAATCAAAGGAAAAGAAAACGGGCTGATAGGACCCTCACACCTTCTTCAAAACGAAGACTTGTGTAAAATGTGAAATTGACTAGATCTATATGTGAAAAATGTAAATATTGTAAATATAAAAAGTGTATAGGCACCTATAAAAGAAAATGTAAACATCGTTCATATTTCGTCCTTTAACCCTTTCCCTCATATATACTCATTTTAACGCCCTCAATAGGTACCACATAAAGTCTGATCTGCAGAAAACCACAGTTAAACCTTACCAAATTTAATTACAAAATCCTCATTTCCAGACCACTGAGGAGCAGCGAACAGCATAAAACCTGATCAGCCTGCGAGTTACTCGCAGGCTGATCTGGTTTTATGCTGTTCGCATAGGTCTTTTCATGGTGTCCTCTATGAGGGAAAGGGTTAAAGTCAAAATCAAAATATTTATCAGTTTAAAAGATAATACATTTTTTGATGGTTTAAAACTATTTCACAGTTTAAAAAAATCACATTGCGTCCCAAAAAAATTCCATTCCGTCTTTTGCGCCGTAAAACTTCCATGGTTCATTGCACTAGTGCTAAATTTAAGTCTAATCAACACATTAATAATATTTTTTTTTTTTTTTATAATTGATACATCATAAAGCAATATTCGTTGGTATAAAGGTATTTTTATGACTTTAATGATATTTCCCTCTAAACAGAATTTCCATTGCTCCGTTAAATTTCCAATGCGTCGTATGAGTATAAACGGAAATGTAATAATATTAGGTTGTTTCACATATCATCATTAATATATATATATATTTTTTGAAGATAGTACACTAATTGATGGTTTCAAACGAGTTTTGTATGATTTAAATCACATTTTCAGTAAAAAAAAATCCCATTCCGTCAAAAAATTTCCATTCCGTCCACTGCGCCGTATGCGTATAAACTAAACTGTAATAATATATTAGGTTGTTTCACATATCATCATTAAACTATTTATATATATTGAAGACAGAACACTTATTGATGATTTCATTTTTGTTTTGTATGATTTAAATCACATTTTCAGTAAAAAAAAATCCCATTCCGTCAAAAAATTTCCATTCCGTCCACTGCGCCGTATGCGTATAAACTAAACTGTAATAATATTTGGTTGTTTCACACATATCAACATTAAACTATTTATATATATTGAAGACAGAACACTAATTGATGGTTTCATTTTTGTTTTGTATGATTTAAATCACATTTTCAGTTAAAAAAAATCCCATTCCGTCAAAAAATTTCCATTCCGTCCACTGCGCCGTATGCGTATAAACTAAACTGTAATAATATTAGGTTGTTTCACATATCATCATTAAAATATTTATATATATTGAAGATAGTACACTAATTGATGGTTTCAAACTAGTTTTGTATGATTTAAATCACATTTTCAGTAAAAAAAAAAATCCCATTCCGTCAAAAAATTTCCATTCCGTCGTAAAATTTCCATTGCGTATTTTAGGCCAACCCCATTTTTGATCAGTTTCACATTTATTCAGACATCCTTATCAGAAATTGATAGTTGAGAGTAAACATGTAGATGTAGATATAGTTAATTCATTTTATTTCGATCCCGTATCCTGGGATACGGACGGGCGTCCCGGATCCCGGGATTACGACTCTATTTAGTTTCGAATTATGTACCAGTTTATCTATTTCAAATATCTTGATATAAACTTATCGAATAGTGAAAAAATAAGTTAATTGATTATTAATATATTTTCATTATTCTGTTTCGTAAATAGAGACAATGTATTTTCTTATCATTCGAATGTACGGGTAAGCTTATAAGGAGCGCAGTCCAATGGCAGATTTCATAAGAAATGAAACCAAAAGAAAATGGCTTTGAAAAGTGTTTTACAGGCTCCTGAGTTCAATCAGACCAGCCTCGTGCATGTAAGGAATTTCAATATCTTTTTCAGAGATCGGAGTATCAAATTTATCTTTGTTATCTGTGAAAAATTCTCCGAAATTTGGTAGACTGACTTTTATTTACAAATATTCATTTAGCCATGACTTGTCATTTTTAGTACAGTCCAAGAAATTTAAAACAACGAGGTCATTTGACAGAATGTCAGTTTATATAATGAACTTGAATAGAAACTGATATTATCATACATTGTTGCAACATAATGAAATAGTCCAAAAAATATGCCACTCTTTCATTCAATCAAAACATTAATTATGCTATCTAGGTCAGCTATATATTCAGTTTTTTGCATTCATAAAATCCAGTGTGATTTTGATGTAAGTCATGGGAATACACTTTTTAATTATTGGAAATGGCCAATAATGTTAAGGTCACCGATTTTGAGAACTACCGTTGCACATGGAATCATCTTTAATTTCTAAAATGTTTCAATATTTAAAAAATCTGGAATAGGACATTGTGTGCAGTGTCATTTTAATTGAAGTTGAAGTGAACAATAAAGTCAGACATCAAATTGCTTGAATCAGATCTTAGACTATGCAAACACATTTCTGTCCTGCCTTCTTTGTCAATCAGATAAACATGTGCATATAATCAGTGTAAGATTGGCTATGTGAAAATTGTTAGTCCAATCAACGAACACCTCGTAAACTCTTATAAGCTCATCAGTAAATTGACAGTTACTTTACTTTGAATTGCAGACAATATGTAATTCACATGTATGAAATGACCTCTAGTATGCATTAATTGACATACTAAATGTTTAGGAAAATGGCTTCAGACACGTAAAGAAAAGCTGATGAGTGCTTCAATAGAATTTTACCAGGTATGTGCAAGATTCTGATGGCATATTGTTTTTTTTTTTTATCTCATTTCAGAAATGGCTCTCAAATTACAACAAAGGTGACTTTATCCATACACTGAAACATCACTGGCGTGATTTCGTCCTAGTTGTATTCCAACATCCTGATGATCAGGCTAAGGAAGACAGACTTGCTGAGAAATATCTGTTTCAACCATTAGAGACTTTTCTGTGCAATGGTGATCCCAATACAGTGTTCAAGCAGCTGAAAGAGAAAGACACACCATCACAACTGTGTGGACATGTGTTCAAAAATGGGGAACCAACATATTCTTGCAGGTAATCAGACTGAACCAGATGATAATTTTGTGGTGTCAAGAAGGATCCTCATTAACACTGTAACAGGTTGTAAAAATAGAATCACATGATTAACAAAGGGGTTTGTTACGAAAGGGGTGGGGGCATAAAATCACTGGTGAACAGAAATGAACTTTTGGATTTTTTTTTTCACAAACCTTTCCAGTAGTGAGTTGAGTGCTGGCCAAGAAGTAGTTCCATATTGATGTATGTAGATTGTAGAACAGTTCCATGGTAAACCTAAAAGAGAATATCTGAGGAGATTTTCATTTTCTCGGTGAATATATTTGTTAGAAATTTGAAATTTCAAGTGTTCTGTCTGTTTCAGGGAGTGTGCCACAGATCCTACATGTGTGCTATGTATGGAGTGTTTTCAGACTTCAGCACACAAGCGACATAGGTATCGGGTACGTATAAAGTCTTCTAAGTTTTATCATTATTAAAAATTAAATAAGATAAACCTTATTTGCATGTATTAAACATAGTTTTAGAGGAATAAATGAAAATCAAATCAAATATATATCTCATGATGTTGAAAAATTATGGATGAAATTTAAGTGTTTGTGTGATAAATTCTTTTCAGTCATTGCTCTTTCTGGATAGTTTTCAAGTTGCCTAAAAAGATTTTACAATTTTAAATGTTCCAAGCTAAGGAATGATCTGGACATGATGTTGGTAACTGGCAAGTTTTCCAACTGAGCTTCTCTGTTTTCCAGATGAGCACTTCGGGTGGTGGGGGATATTGTGATTGTGGGGACCCTGAAGCCTGGAAAACTGGCGTCTTCTGTGGTAAACATGAACCTAAGAAGGCAGAGGAAGTGATGGATGAAAGCAAGGTAGGGTAATAAACTTCTGTTTTAATGATTTTTCTTTCTTTAGCTCTGTCAGTAAATTACTTAACAAGAATTACAGAATGAATATGGCTTTCAGTCCATAGACAGGTTTGTAAGTTGCTCATTGGAAGCAGTAATAGAGATGGTGCTGATGTTATGGATGATAAGGTCTCTTCTTGCAACCAACTCTCCACAGACAAACATACCTGTTATAGTTGTACAAAGATTAAATAAATCCAAAACAGCACCATGCATTATTTCTTCTGTATTCACCTCACGAATTAGAGGAGGAAAGCATGATTTTTAATGAATTCTACATATATTACACCAAGAACCCGGTGGAGCAGCTTCCTGATGACATTACAGACCGAGCGTCCGCCTTGTTTGTGGCGGCTCTAAAGTACACCGTCCAGATGTTGACATGGGACCAGTGTGATACACTTCCTGACGGTCTCCAGCCAGACGGGGAACTCACTGACCACTACATTTGTATGCTGTTCAATGATGAAGTCCATACTTATGAACAGGTTGATACATTTATACATATGCTCTGGGAATCATGATTTATTGCCATTAAGAGAAGGATTTCAACTTTTTTTGCAAATGATATATTGAAAGTGAAAAACTGGTAGAAAAAATTTGATAAGTTTTAAACTATAAGTCTGCTACTCAAATGCATTAAGCTACAATGTCAAAAGTATACTTTTGAAATCTCTAATGTGATCTTTGAACAGGAGATTTCAGTGCAAAAAACCTTTTCCGTTTTCCGTAGTGGATTATTTGGTAAGAGAGAAAAGAAATATATGCAGTATTCTTAATTTTTTTTTAGGAAAAATCTAGAAAGCAGCAAATTTAAAAGAACTGATTTTGGTTACTGGTATTACATTTTTTAATTCTGATCAGTTCTGATAGTTTTATTAGATGGTAGAAGTCCCAGTGGATTCAGTCGATTTCTTAATGTCCATTGCTGATGCTATAACAGACATACCCATTTTAGTTGTATTTTTTGTTTTTATAACACATCAATTTCTGTATAGGAACAAATAAAGTAGCAGAACCACCTTGCATGAATGACATTTGAAATGAAATATTAGTATTCAACTCTTGTGTAATTTGTTAAAAGATACAAAATTTTCATGTTTAATTTATTTCGTTAAAGATGTAACAAAGACAAATTTCTTTGCAGGTGATCAACACGTTACAGAGAGCTGTGAACTGTACACACAAGGAAGCTGTAGACTATGCTACCACAGTTGACAGAGAGGTTGGTAACCTTTCTATTTGTGTATTTTAATATATTGTGTAAGATACTTGATTATTTCACCTGCATCAAGTTATGATAAGGGAAGAATGATGAAATCGTTTGATATTTCCGTGCTTTTGATTTTGCTTTCAGTTCAGGTGAGTTAAAATTGCAATGATGATGTTAGAAATAGTGTTAAGAATGATCTCACATATGTTGGTGTCCTTCTGTAAAGTAAATGGAAAGAAAGATTTGCCTATAGACAGGGAATGAGGAAGAACAAGAAAATGTGTAGTCAAAAAAAGAAAAGTACTTATTTGTTTCACTCTTAATTTTAGGTGAACAAAAAGTAAAACCATGTTTAGAAAAAAAAATTTTTAAAACTATCATTATATATTAATATAGATAATTAATGTCGCTCAAATTTAAATAGATTTAGAAAAAACATAACTGAAGTCTTTGAAATTTTCAATATTTGAGTCTTGAGTCTAAAATATTGATACAGGAGTTTAGTGATTTGATAACTTTTATTATTCATCTTGAGATGCTATTTATATCATTTTTCAGAAAAAAATAAAAATTAGTTATATTAAAATATGATGTCTGATCATTTTGCAATAAAATTCTTCAATTTCCAATCCAGGGCAGGAGTTCAGTAACTTTTGGACCTTTCTCTGAATGTGAAAAAGCAAGAAATCTCATTGAGGTAAGTACTTTTTTTCATTACACCAAATAACCCCTGTGAAAATTACTACGAGTATGTTTTCTGTCATACTATCTTCTATGCTTTGATAAAATTTAACATTGATATTAACATTCATTTTACAGCGCAATACATCCAGGCATGGTGCTAAAGCATTGAAAGTGCAGGTTATGCACACAGCCGTAGTGGCTCATCAACAGTTTGCTCTCCGCATGATACAGTGGCTGCAACAGGTCATCTCCAAGTCAGGTAGGACGTGTGTTTAAAACATAGATTTGATTTTAGTACAGATTGTGTGCCACAACAATTAAGAAAGAAAAAAAAAAAAACTTTTTGGATCAAAAAATGAACTAAGTAACAGTAACATATGTCTGTAAATTCATTTTGTTTACAGTTCTACAGACCCTTTGATAGTAATCTGTCTAAACATAAAACAAGAGATATTTAGCTGTCAGAAGTATTTATGTAACTGTAGCAGAAAAGGCTTACAGTGATGTAAGTCTATAGCATGTGGGACTGCTGCCAATTAGATACCTCTTCACATATTGTAAATGGTATAATGTACAAATTATTATCTTTGAACATAATCAAAGATAGTATAAGTTATAAATGTACAAAACATCATAGATTTTAAAATGGATTATTCTAGATGGTATAATGTACACATCTACATTGCTGTATAAGTTTGTATAAAAACCTAGATTTGATTCTGTACATTGCTAAATTAGTAAGTAAAGTAACATCAGTATATTGTGAGGGATGATGTATGTTGACCAGATGGGTTGCGACGGCTGTTCTGCGTGCTCAGTATGCAGCAGCAGGAGGAGAGCGAGAAGTCCCTGATGGAGGTCCTTCTGCTGGCTGACACACAGCTCTGGAAGAGTAAGTCTCATACCTGGATGTTACCTTGACTAACTTTCATCATACATACTTACCTTGACTGGATAGATTGTACTTACTAGGGTTATATTTACTGTGATTGGATAGGCCACACTTCTGGGTTTTACTTATCTTAATTTGATGATGGTATTGACTATAGTATCTTCGATTGGATAGATGATACTCACCTGGGTAATACTTACTTTTATTGGATAGATTTAACTTACCTTGATGGGATAGACCATACTTACCTTATTTGCATAGACAGTGGTATGGTCTTTCTTTAAATTTAACCAAGATTAGAGAGAAAGGTTTGGAGTAGTAGTTGATCTTACTCCAGAACTGCAATGAGTAGGGGTTCATTCAGGATGTTAATGTTCCCTAATGGCATAATCTTTAATTGAAGTGATTTAATGTAGACAAAAATGTTTTATAAATGGTAGGTGCATGATTTGAGATAAAAACAAAAGTATAAAAAGTATAAGTAAAATGTAATTATTATAGTTGTAGCGCAAAAACGGGTCTTTAATAAATCATAATTACAAAAAGAAAGGTACACACAAAATATGATTACAAAAAGATATGCAAAAAGATGTTTTACACAAGATGCAGTTGCTACGTGATGTGTTACTGATTTTGAAATGCTCATATGTTATACTGTAGATTCAGTTTCTTGTGAGACTAATTTTTAGCTTGACTATTCGAGGAATACGAGAGCTATTGTAGTCGCCCTGGCGTCGGCGTTGGTGTTGCAGCTTTTGGTTAAAGTTTTGCATGCAAGTTACTATCAACCTTATATCTCAATAACCATTTATGGTATTGACTTGAAAGTTTATAAATATGTTCAGGGGCATCAGACAACCAAGGTAGATAACTCTTGATGGAATTATTACAAATTATGGCCCCTTTTAACAGAAATTTTGGTTAAAGTTTTGCATGCAAGGTACTTTCATGCTAATATCTCAGTATCCAGGATATGTTAAGGGGATTTCATGGTAGATAACTCTTGATAGATTATGTTACAAATTATGGCCCCTTTTTAACTTAGAAATTTTGGTTAAAGTTTTGCATGCAAGGTACTTTCATGCTAATATCTCAGTATCCAGGCATGGGATTGATTTGAAACATCTTTAATATGTTTAGGGGTATCATGCTTTCATGGTAGATAACTTTTGATGGAATATATTACAAGTTATGGCCCCTTTTTTACCTTAGAAATTTTGGTTAAAGTTTTGCATGCAAGGTACTTTCATGCTAATATCTCAGAGTCCAGGCATGGGATTGATTTGAAACATCTTTAATCTGTTTAGGGATATCATACTATAAAGGAAGATAACACTTGATGGCATATATTTAAAATTATGACCCCCTTTTAACTTAAAATTTTGGTTAAATTTTTGCATTTAAGCTACTATCCAGCTTATATCTCAGAAATTGCTTGTGGAATTGACTAGAAAGTTAAGGAGTGTCTTCAAGGGCATCAGAAAACTAAGCAGGATACCTTTTGGACTGATGCAAATTATGGCCCTTTTTCTAACTTGGATTTTTGGTTGAAATTTTGCATGCACAGTGTTATTGTGCTTATGTCTCAGTAACTAGGCATGGGTTTGATTTTAGACATCATAAAAATATTAAGGAGTATCAGACTATCAAGGTATATCATTTTTTACTATTATTATGTACAGGGTATGTGAAGGGCAAGAATAGTTGAGTGTGCTGTCCTCTGACAGCTCTTGTTGTTTATTTCATGGGTGACTTTATCCACAAATATCTATGTATCCAATGAAATTGACATACTTGCAGATTCTTTGAAATTTGATATCAATGAAAATGAGTGGTTTTACATTTATGCCATTAATACAGTATGTTTATATTTGAGGTACAATGTGAACATGTCTGTCTGTATCTCTACAGCTGCCAGGATCCAGAGTCACCAGCTGATGATGGCAGGGTAAGTGTTGGGTCAGCCCACCCTGGTCTGCTGAAATAGTGGGCCATTTGTACTGTAATCTCTGGTAAATAATCTCAAGAATTCCATGATGTTTCTGTCTTTGTTTCATCTGGTTGTAGATCTGAAAATGAATGTTGAGTCTGATACATTGCTCATATTTGATTGGGGGTGGGGATCTTTTGTGTAAATTAAGATGTATAGAATGTCATCTCTAATCATTATAATATGAGTTCTGTAAGGTGTATTAAAGTATTAAAAAGCAAGTCTTCTAGAAGTAAGTACACATAAAACTTTTTTTTTTAATTTTATTGAACCAGCTTTTACCATCATTTCTTATGAATATTTGTTCACAAAATATTCGCTTTATTTGCCTTATGAAAGTGCCCTGTGACTGGAATAACACAAGGCTGAAAGTCATGGGATAAAGTCATGATGAAAAGATTAATTTTCTGAAACTTTGGGTTTAAACCTCATGAATATGAATTTTCATCTACACATTTTAGGATTTGATTAATATTTATTTTTCTGAACTTAAAATGCTAAATGAAAGATTTTTCTTTGCAACAACCAGTTAGGAAGGACTATCTCAAATCTTCTTTATATCATCTATTTCAGTGTACTTATGGATCAAGAGTGCAAGAGACGGTTTTCTATTATCTTTACCAAGGTATGGTAGAGAACTGATGTACTGGTATCTCATTGTTAATTTTTGTCTGGATTAATGTTTCTTGATTTAGAGAAAATGTAAAAAGGTTTTCCTCTGCTGAACAAAATAACCATTGCATAGTATTCATATTAACGTCTATAAAATTTTATTCCTACATGATAAATCATGGATTTTCTGTCAAAATTTAAGATTTTGTACGAGTCAGATGACAAAGTAAAGAAAGGTATACTGCCTCAGTCTGCAATTAATTCACATCATGTGACTCTTTCAGAGAAAAACAACATGAATTTGACATCATTGTTGATAGAATGAAGGCTACTGTGGATAAACTTCAGCAGTTGTACTAATGATAGCTGATAAAGATAATATCTGTAAATGTAAAGCAGCTTATTCACAGGTGATCAGTAGAAATTTAAGAAATTATTTTCTACTTTCCCTTGTTAATGTTGATGAAATCTTTTGTTTCGTGAAAAATAAACTCGACAAGTTTCGGTCACATTGCTCGGGGAAAGGCTGTTTTTCGTAAATGCACATATTCAGCGAAAACAGTTGAATATAGAATATGGTGTCCCTGAAGCACAGATGCTTGTGGTACCACGCGATATGTTTTGCAACATGTTGTGTTCACCAGTTCAGGGTAGTGATTTTGTAAGTTCGTCTATGAAGTTAAGAGTGGATGTGTTCAGCCAAGTGACGCAAATGAAAATAAAAATCTAAATATAGATTTTATAATTCAGAATATAGGTTCAGTACCTTCTGTGATGGTATTGTCTATGATGGGAAAAACTACCCATTATTTTTACAATCAGGGGTGATTGCATTGGGTTACCAAGCATCTGTTGATGGGTATTGATAGACGTAATGCACACATATATTTAAAAATCAAATTCTTAGTCAAAGACAGTCTGTGAATGAGCTGCTTTAATTTCCAAGTACATTTATGTTACTTGTGGTAGACACAGTCCATTCGTTTATGCTATAGATGTACTGTTTAAGTACTGGTACATATCATTTAATAGCCATGTTTGAAGAAGGTACCATATCCTTAGTTTCACAAATTATTTTAATAAATTGTCAGACATTCTTTTAAGCAGTAGTTCAGTCAATACAGTTAATTAATGGGGTTGCCTGTACAGTAATGTGAATATTTTGGATTTGTCTATTTGTCACAGCATTATCCCAGCCTGATGAAGGCGTTCTGCCTTGATGACCATGATCACGATGTGTCCATAGCCTCCCTGTCTGTACAAATATTTACTGTCATATCTCTGGTATGTGACATGCAAGTGGTGCACGTTGCAGCTGTGTCTCATGGTGGAACCACAATCTGCAGTGTTTGTGCACCCATCACCTGGCACTACATGTACATTTATTTGGTGTGGGCAGCATTGCATGTATGCTGTGTTGTGGAATTGGAGACAGCTATATTTGCTAAATATGGGATGTGACATCATTATTTGGAGAAGGACATTGTTTAGCAGTTCTAATTCCATGTATGCACTTTGAAGATTAAGATTTGATGCACAGAAATACCATAGCTTATGTCAATTATACAAGTTTCTAGAATTTGACTCAAACAGAATAGAAAAAAATGTTTTTTGTAGGAATTCGTTTTGATATAAACCTGTCAGACTGTCAAAAGTCCATTCATTGCAAAAAAAATGCACTTAGCAATTTGCAATTAATAATGAAGTCACACAAAATTCAAACGATGAGGAAAAATATGACTGATTTTAACATTACTGATTGTACCACCATGACTCAGAGCTGACCAATGCACAGAGTTGTTAGTACTGCTTATTGTATAAATGTTATTTTTATTTTCTAGTGCTATAGTACACTTACAAAGGAGTTTATACAAGATGACCATTATAGGACAGCCTCAGTCACCAAAATCTCAGTACAAATTTTCACTGTGCCCACTTTGGTATGTTGGAGCAGATAAAACTAGTATTAATATGTTTATTTTTCCCCCAACACTTGTAGAACATATGGGGTTTGTTATAAGTGTTCCTTGTGCCTGTCAGTCTTTCCATCCATTTCTTCAAGCAGCTCGGAAACTGCTAAAAGGCTGGCTTGTTTTGAAAGTTGTCTTTGATGTTGTTCAGTAATTAGAATACTGTTTAATGAGATGTTTAAATTGGACGTAAGATTTCTTTTTAGAAAATTCATGAAAATGATAAAACTTCAAACAGTGTAGAAAAATATGATCTTTAAAGTAGTATTTCTTGTGTTCTTTTTATTTATTTGCAATTAAGAGTTATTACTGTAACTGTAATGTTTACACAAAAAATTACCATCTTTCATCATTCATTTGTTAGCTTATTGTTTTTATACTCCCCGAAAGGAGAGCATATAGTTGCCGCTTTGTCCGTCCATTCGTCTGTTTGTCCGTCTGTCATAATTTTGTCTGGAGCATAACACAAAAACTATAAGAGATATCAGCATGAAACTTCATAGGTAGATAGATCTCAATGAGGAGTGGTGCAGTGTACAAGAACCATAACTGTGTTTTGCATTATTTAGGAGTTAATGCCTTTTGTTGTTTTTCATACTTAAATTTTGTCCGTAGCTTATATAGTATAATAAAGTACCCATCAAGTGACAAAGTGCAATTCGGGGAGCATCCACCGATTCTACCGGCACTTTTCTATGTTGGTTATTAATGTAAACTTGCAAAAGTTGTCAGTTAAACACAGTTGAGGGTAAAAAACTTGAATAGTAAGATTTCATCTGGATTTTGTTTTCCAAATATTTTGTAAAAAGCAAACAGATCTAGTTAAATAATTTTATCTATACTTGATTAATTAATAAAGGCTAGTCCTTGACACTTATAACATCCCTGTAGCTGGCCTTTGAAAATAAATCTTGTATATATTACTCTGAAATAGGATAACATTTACACATTTATATATTTACATCATAGTATAATTAAAAGTATAAATTTGTTACTTATACCTTTCTGATTTCAGATATGAATATTTGATAAATGATAATATTTTTAATTTGATATATATTTTTATGCCTTGCCAACTTCGTTGGATGGCATTTAGATTTTGGGTCTGTCAGTCCATCCGTCCGTCGCACCTCAGGTTTACCTTTGCGTTGAAGCTTTTTTCTAAGAAGATGACTTCACATCTTTATGAAACTAAGTACACATGTACATCATGATGTGATCTTTCAAAAATTTATGCAAATTAATGGCTGTGACCTATATTTCATGGTTGGATGAATGTTGAAAAATTGGTTGTTCTGGCTCAGGTTTACCTTTGCATTTAAGCTGTTTTTCTAAGAAGATGACTTCACGTCTTTATGAAACTAGGTATACATGTACATCATGATATTATAGCTGTGACCATTATTTCACAGTTGGATGAACATTAAAAACTAGTTGTTCAGGCTCAGGTTTACCTTTGCGTTTAAGCTTTTTTTTTTTTTATCTTTGAAGATGACTTCACATGTAGTGAAACTAGGTACCCATGTACATCATGACATGATCTATTTAATATTTATGCAAATTTATAGCTGTGACCATTATTTTATTGTTGGATGAACATTAAAAATTTGTTCTGGCTTAGGTGTACCTTTGTGTTTAAGCTTGTTTTCTATGAAGATAACTTCACATGTTAATGAAACTAGGTATACATGTACATCATGATATGATCTATTTAAGTTATAGCTGTGACCTTTATTTCATAGTTGGATGAATATTAAACAATTGGTTGTTCTGGTTCAGGTTTACGTTTGCGTATAAGCTTTTTTTTCTATGAAGATGACTTCACATCTTTATGTTTCTAGGTACATTTTTACATTATGATTTAATCTTTATAATATTTATGCAAATTTGTGGCTGTGACCTATATTTCATGGTTGGATGAACATTGAGAAATTGGTTGTTCTGCCTCAGGTTTACCTTTGCGTTAAAACTTTTTTTTTTTTTTTTTTTTTTTATGAAGATGACTTCACATTTTGATGAAACTATATTCACATTTTATTCATCATGATAAAAACTGTTTAATATTTATACAAATTTATAGCTGTGACCCATATTTCACTGTTGGATGAACTTGGTATATTTGGTTGTCTTGCATTTGTGTTTAAGCTTTTTTTTTCTATGAAGATGACTTTACATCTTCATGAAACTTGACATTCATGTACATCATGACATGGATTATTTACCAGTAGTATTTATTTAATTTTATAGCAATGACTTGATAAAATTGGTTATTCTGCCCCAGGTTTACCTTTGTGTTTAAGCTTCTTTTTCTCTAAAGGTAACTTCACATCATCATGAAACTTTGTACAATTGTACATCATTATGTAATCTCTTAAAATACAAGCAATTATTTAGTTCTGACCTTATTGGCGGGCATTTGTGTCTCACAGACACATTTCCTTGTTTTTCCTATAATAAAGAATAATTATTCAGATTTTTGTTTAGAGTGATTAGTAATGTATTGTCTGATACATATTATTCTATTATAACTTAAGAAAAAATGCTCCACCATCATACATCACTTTCAGTCGGTATTAAGCGTGTATAACTTCAATGCCTAATGTACTAAAAATTGTAATATTTGCTTATACCTTCATATTCATAATGAGCCCAAGGAATGTCAGATGTATTCATGCTTCAGAGAAAATTAAACCTTCCTTTAAAAAATTTTTCAGAGTAATACATTTAACATTTAGTGATAAATGTAGCACTTGCTTTCAGTCTTAAACTTAATCTGTCAGTATTTACATCTTTCACATGATCACTCCTAGAAATTCTAAACTTAGGAACTTGGTATGTATAGCTTTGATACATGCTTCAAGATGATCTGCTTATGGTATCATTTCATTGAATAATCAATTAATTTTAGTATCTGCAATACACTGTGCTGACTGGGTAGGGTCTCCAGGGTGTGTCATGTGACTGTTTTGGTATTTCAGGCCAGACTCCTTGTCTCGGAACATAAATTGTTGACTGTGATACTTCAGACCTTTCTACAGGCCTGTGAGGAAAAAACCAACAGTATGTACAGTGGTTTTCGGCCAGAATCTTCTTTATATTTATTGGTTTTTATTAAGATTTTATTATGATAATTTGAACATTTCTAAACAGAGCTAATTTTGTTATGTTAGATTATATTTGAATGATATTTCTAAGCTTCGTTTCCAAGAAAACATTAATTGCCTTATGATGATTATTCAGCCACATTCTCATAGATTTTTTTTACAATTATTTGCTGAAAGTGATTTATATGATACTATTTCTTTTTTATTTTTTGACATTTATTGGTATATAAAAGTCATGGTCACCCTATAAATGATGTAATTTGATTCAGGTAATGAATATGAATTCATATAAATGTAATTTTAAATGTCAAATCTTATTCCTTGTTATCCTAGGAGATGGTAAACTCAGTTTTGAACGAGCTGGGACACAGACGTTCAAGCGAGCTTGTTTCTCCCTCCATGACTTGAAGTATGTACAATTTTGAAGTTTGTAGCTTATATCAAAGCAAAATAAAAACGCTTGAATTTTTCTTGTTGATTTTGTCTGTCACATTAATGTATCAGAAAGTCATATAAAAGGCTTAATACCTCTTTTGGAAATTAATGCAATTGATTTTTCACCTATTTTGAATTTGAAACCAATGTGGCAGTAAGAAAACCCATCTATATTCAGGATGAAATAATGAGTAATATAGCTGGAACATTTGGTCAGTGACAAGCTGAATTTGCAAGCAAATCCTGGTCTTAAGCTTGACTGTGTCTCTGAAATTCCATTCCAAATAACCACTGTGTGTCTGTCATTCCAGGTATGCACTTATCTGTAAACCGTCCCCATCAGAGTGGACAGACAGCCTGAGGCAGAGTTTCCTAGAGGGGTTCTCCAAGTTTCTGGAACTACTCAAACTTATAGAGGTTTGCTGGAGAGTACCAATCTAAGATTTACTGAAGCTGAAATATTTGAATATTGACAAATTTGATATTGATTAGTCATATGTATGATAGGACAGTCTCAATATCTCTCAATTCACTGTTTCAATTCTAGAATCAAAAATGTAATATGATGATGTTAAACAGTTAAGTGGCAAACCCAAAGCAATTGCAACAAGTTAAAAGTATTGAAAAACTGTTTGGTTAGTGGTATTTTGATTGATGGGCTAATTCTTTGCCCAGTTCATTGGCTGGGTAAGTGATAGATTGATTGTTTGAATAATTAATTGGTTGATTAATTGATTGATTGTTTTTTTCCAGGGGATGGACCAGGTAAAGAGACAGACGGGACAGCACCTGGAGTTTGAACCGGAGTGGGAGGGGGCGTTCAACCTGCAGCTCAAACTGGAGGACAACATTGTCCTCTTCCTGGAATGGTGCGGCAGTGATGTAAGTAGAGTAAATTATTATAGTAATTATAGAGTTAGTATATTTTAGCTGACCAGAGCTATTAGGATCACCCGTGTCTGTCATGCGTTGTCTGCTGTGTGTCATCAACAGTTTGATTGAAACGATATCTTTTCTGAAACCTCTGAGTAGAAATTGATAAAACTTGGCATGGACCATCCTTGGGTGAACCTCCACAAAAGTTGCTAGAATAAACTTGATCCATGCAGAACTCTGGTTGCCATGGCAACCTACAGAATTTTTCTTTAAAACTTCAAAAAGTCTTCTCTTCTGAAACTGATGGTTAGAATTTAATTTCCTTTGACATAAATGGTCACCTCATAGTGCTCTACCATAATTGCTAAAATAAAGTTGATCCCTTGAAAAATGAGGCCCCTAGTGGTCAGCTAGTTTCTTTATATACTCCTTAAAGAAAATTTCAAATTCTGCTTTTGTGAAACCAATGGTCAGAATTTAATTTTATTTGACTCCAACGGTCACCTCATGTCTGTCTACCATAATTGCTAAAATAAAGTTGATTCCTTGAAAAATGAGGCCCATAGTGGTCAACTTGGTTCTTTATATACTCCTTAAAGAAAATTTCAAATTCTGCTTCTGTAAAACCAATGGTCAGAATTTAATTTCATTTGACTCCAATGGTCACCTCATGTCTGTCTACCATAATTGCTAAAATAAAGTTGATCCCTTGTAAAATAAGGCCCCTAGGGGACCACTAGTGTCCGTATATACTATATATGGAAGATTTCAAAGATTTCTTTTTAGCTCACCTGAGCACAAAGTGCTCAAGTCGTCGTGTGTCGTCAACAATTTGCTTTAAACGACATCTCCTCTGAAACTGCTGGACAGAATTTAACTTGGCAGGAATGTTCCTTTGGTGAGACTCTACAAAATTGGTAAAATAAAGTTGATCCATGAAGAACTCTGGTTGCCATGGCTACAAAAAGAAAAATAATTTGAAAACTTTAAAAATCATCTCCGTCAAAACTACTGGCCAGATTTCAAAATAATTTGGTACAGATGTTCCTTGGGTCAACCTCTACCAAAGTTGCTAAAATTATTCTGATCCGTAAAAAAACATGGCCGCCAGGGGCGGGGCTTATTTGCCTTATATGTATATAGAGAAAGCTTTAAACAAGATCTCCTCTGAAACCACTGGAAAGAATTTGATTAAACTTGGCAGGGATGATCCTTGGGACAACCTTCACAAAAGTTGCTAAAATAAACTTGATCCATGTAGAACTGTGGTTGCCATGGCAACAAAAAGAAAAAAAAATGAAAACTTTAAAAATCATCTTCTTCAAACTACTGGCCAGATTTTAAAATAAATTGGTACAGATGTTCCTAGGGTCAACCTATTTATCTCAGGTGAGCGATTTAGGGCCATCATGAGCCTCTTGTTCTATGAAGCTATTGGTTAAAATTAAATTTTTTAGCCTGTATAGTCACCTCATGAATGTCTACCATAATTGCTTAAATAAAGTTGATCCCTGAAAAAATGAATCACATAGGGGGTCGTCATTTTCCTTATATAATCTATATAGAAAATTTAAAAATTCTTCTCTCCTGGAACTAATGTTCAGAATTATTTCTTGTTTTGTACCATTGATAACCTCAAGGTTTCACACCTTTATGGTGTAAGCATTTTTGAAAATTGAGGCCTCCAGATGATTGACTCTTTTAAGAATTCTTTCTATCTGAAACTTGAATTTGGTTAATGATGGAAGAAAACATTTAAAGTCAGTGTCTTGAATATTTTAAAAAAGTTGATGTACTGTGGTGAGGGCTTTTTTTTATAGTTATTCAGAATGTAAATTAAAAGACTTCAGATAGAAGTTAACATATTCCTATGCAGAACTTGAAAAAAAGAAATAACAAAACTATACCTGCATGGCAGTTTTACTTGTGAAAAATATTTTTTTGAATAAATTACAGGTTATTCACTTTTCAAATTATTGTAATTTTTAAATTTTATTCAGTGATTGTCAGCTGTATACAGGAAACTGCAGAAAGGCAAGTTATGCATTATATTGACATAAGGTTATGATGTTTTACAGCAACAAGTGCTAGTGGAGGCGTATAACTTGGCCATTGAAGCTTTTCAAACGTCCAGCGGTCTGGATAAGCTGCGTAGAGAGAATTATACAGGTAGGCATGGTCTTCTAAAGTCAAGAAGACCTGGTGTCTTTACACTGAAAAAAGCCATGGAGTATGTGTGAATTTTATGCAAGTTAAGATTTTTTATTAAAAAAAAGAGTGTTTCCTGTTTCAAAGAGCAAAGATAAATCATAAAGATGAAAGATGCCTGAGGCAAAATAAGCTTAATTTTACATTTAATTTCAACAATATTTCAACAGGAGGGGTAATATAGTTGTAAACTGTAGCTGGTTGGTGTGGTGAGTTGCATATATTGAATTTAAGTTGGCATGTATGCAGAAATTTAGTTATCGGATAAAACTTCATACAGTTTTGTGAAATAACTGATAATATGCATATTATTGAAAAAAGAATGAGTAAATAAAACAAATGAAAATGGGAGAGTGTAGATAAACTTACTGAGGTAGTATATGTGTTACAGTTGGAAGCCACAGTGTCAGGTGTATCAAGTATGATGTTAGCTCTCAGCCAGTCTCTATACATCTACCTGTCACACGCCTTCTTGCAGGTGAGTACAGCATCTGTTGATAGGGTGTTGAAACTTATTGTGAATACAAATTATTATATTGAAAATAGAAGCTTTTTGAAATTTATCTGTAAAAGTTATCTCAATCTTGAGAAAGACAATTACACAAATTTTCATGAATATGTTGATCATCTCTTTGAACAAATCTGACCCATACTTACATTATTTTTTCATTGTCTTCCAGAGGATGGTATGTTTCAGTAAAACAGCCTTAGTTGATTTACTTCAGCCAGTTTTCTAATTTGAATTTAATATGTTTTACCTTAAATTCCACAATGTAACATTTGATTACAAGGACAATATTTATTATTTTCTATTCCCCAGGTTTACATACTTGCTTAGGGCAACAAGGACTCAGGTTTGAATCACCAAACGTTCACTTGGTGGTAAGTAGGATTATGATTTCAGCTTCTTTCTATTTAGCAATAGATTGTGTCAAGATTTAAGTAAATGAATATTTGGATGCTTAGTTCCAGTAAAAGAATTTCATGAAGCACTAGATTTATTTGTTATTTCAATACTTAAAGTTGCTTGAGAAATTGGAATACTGCCTTATTGAATACTACAGATGACCTTGTTGTTAAGCTAATATCCAGCTGTTGCTGTGTGTTACAGCGGCCCGACCCGGTGAGCCTGATAGAGCTACCTCTGAGGGTGCAGGTAATGGTATCCCAGTCCCAGGCAAACATGTGGCGCCGCAACGGATATGCTCTCATCAACCAGGTACACAATCTCATTAAAATCAGATTCAGTTTGCTAACTGGATCTGATCACATCATATAGAGGGTTGTCTCAGATTGACCTTAGTATAAGCCAATCAAATCGGTGGCTACAGAATTGTTTGGTATGTCATTGGGAAGTAATCGCATCAATCTCACAATAGGGTAGAAAGATATCTAAGCGACCAGGTAGCTCATTCGGTAGAGCGGTAGCTTATTCGGTAGAACAAAAGGCCCCGGGTTTGAGTCCCGGTCAAGCTTCACATTTTTCTCACCCTTTGACAAATGTTTTACCAGAGTCAGTTAGAAATGCACTGTTTAATTTGTTTAAAATTGAGCACTTGTTTATGCATATAAATTACTTAGGTTAACCTGATGTGACCCCTAATGCGATGTTGTCAGATCCTAATCACGGATAGTAGAGGAGTGCAAATTAGGATATGTAGCCAGGTACACACCCTCTCACTGCCACAACTGTCCTCTTTTAACACTCATCTATTTATGATATATCTGTTGTGCTGCATTATGGTGTGATGTTGTTAGAGGGAATTTAATGAATAATTCATAATCTGCTTAGTTGATGAAAGTTCCAAGAATTCAAGCTAAAGACCATGTGTTGAGCCCTGCAATTTTCAACATATTTCTCCACTGATTCAAGTTTATAGAAAGGAAAAATAAATAAGATTTTCTTTTGTGCAAAATTTTGTGTTACTCAAGCTATTGAAGACGACTTATAACTATTAAAAACTCTCTAGTTTATAATTAATGTGCTAAGTTGATGATTAGGCATGCTATTTTACTCTTTTACGAATTGACTAACATAGTTTAAAGCTTCAGAAGAAGGTGGACTTGATCATTTGTCTATTTACAGATATTTTTCTATCACAATGTGAAGTGCCGTACTGAGATGTATGATCGGGATATAGTCATGCTTCAGGTGTGTAGTACCATTTAGATGAAATATTTATCAAACATTTACTTGTATAATAATGAAAGGTTACATGTGTGTTGCGTTTTTCACTTTATTGCTGTAAATAAGTGCGAGGGAAGTTGTTGAAATTTTTATCACGTTTAAAATATTTTTCTAATAAATACTTACTTACTTTTAATCAGCTTTAATTGCACTCTGTAAATGTATCAACAGAAAATTTAGATTTATACACTGGGCTGAGGAATAATGTAGAAATACATTTAATTATGTCTCTTTTTGTTTTCAGGTTGGTGCCTCCATGATGGATGGAAATGACTTCCTGGTTCACCTGCTGAATAAATATGGCCTCTTGAACTGGGTCAAGTGAGTGCTGACACGAATATTCCTGTAATATTTAGGCCTTGCTGTTTTGAAACTATAGAAACAATCTTTAAAAAAAACTTAAATTTGAGACTCTTTGGCTAGTTAAGTTGATTATATTTAAGCTTTAGTTATTTTTTCAAGTAGAAAGTAAAGAAATGATATCTGATTTCTCTGTAGAAATACATGCAGTCTGATCTGGATTTTTGTTGGTCTAACTACTTGTAACAAGACATAAAAATCTTTTCAAGTTATGATGGATTCAGTGTTTTTTAGTCTGACAGTTAAAATTGCCCAAAAATTGTATTTGTATTTATTTACTATCATTTGGGGAAAAATAAAGTGAAAAGCTAGCCATTCTGTTACCTGGAAAAGTTTTTGCCAATATGATTGTCTTTAGACAGTACAGAAAAAAATAGAAGTAAGACACTTTATTTCTAGGTGGTTTAATGTTGGCTGTTTGGATATTTCAGAGAGGACTTTGATTCCCCATCTGGCCAAGAAGACACTCTGAAACAGACAGTTCTACTGTCTGAGGAGTTCCTAGAGCTGCTCATTATTATTTTAAGTAAGTAGAACGGATTTTGATATTTATATAGCTCCTTGAATGTAGCAGTACTTTCCTTCATTCTATTAGTAGACACAACCTTTTTGTGTATGAATCACGTAAAACACTGACCGCCAGAACTGAACTGCAAACAGCTTATTTCTATAAAACAAATTTATCACATAGCAGAAGGTCTGATGTGGTAATCGTCATTAGGAATGTGTTCTGTGAATGTTCAAATTTATTATCTCAACATTTCATAAATTCTTGTCCCTTTTGGTAACCCCTGTGCTTTAAATGTTCACTGAGCTCAACTGCACTTTCTTTGTACGTTTAGATACTGCTGCATATTTTCTTGGCAATACAGAAAACTTTTCTTTTCTGGATGAAATGATTCATAATGTAGATACATGTGGGCATCTTTAGTTTTGTAAATAATTATGATTGTAGATTGCCATATGCATCTTTGATAATAGAAACATCTAAAAAAATTCGCTCTGCATTTGCTTATGTGTACAATGAATTTTTTTACTGTGGTGGTAGCTGTTAAGGGCCGTAATGAAGGAATCTAATTCCTCTTTACAATATGGCCATATCATGAAAATGTCATCGATATATCACCACCATACCATATCCTCATGAAATCCCTTTCTATTTTGTCCATGAAGATAACAGCGTAACCCAGTGTGCAGGCTGTGCCCATACTAGTTACCTTTATGATAATCATCAGCAGGTTTTTTTCTCACTATTTTGGGAACATGACCTGTTTAAGACAAAATTGGGAAAAACTCATACCATATTATATATATCAAATGAAACAAAAACAATCAAATATTCGGTTCAGTTTAACCGTGATATCATACCGACTCGCTACTTTCGACCCCCAAACATGTCGTTTAAATAGCGATATTTTTTTTTTCGTTTTTTTTTTATTTTGTTGTTCCTTGAATTGGGAATTTTCTCTCTGAATTTGAGAAAAACACATACTTTTTGCGAATTGGAACACACCCCAATATCTGTCTTCAAAACCGGCCAAAAAAACCCTGATCAGTATTTTTGCAATTTAAAGGAAAACACCTTATGTATTTCTTTTCCAGCTGAGAGATATATGCCAGGTATAGGGGAGGTGACTAAACATGACATTGTGAAAAGGGAGGTCATTCATCAGCTTTGTATTGCACCTATGCCTCACAGTGAACTGGCCAAAAATCTTCCTGAAGATGTAAGTGATGTCATAGACATTTTGTGATATCCAATTTATAGCCTTTTGTATAATTAGAGAAAAAAAGTTGCTCATACTGGATGTTCTCTTTGCTGAAGATTGTTAAATTTTGAAGTTGCAATTGTAATACATGTTTTAGGAGATTAAAGGGTCAGATAGACTTCTTCTCATTTTCCAATCCTTTATTTCAGCCTAACCATGAGACTGGCCTGGAGGAGGTGGTGAAAGATGTTGCTCAGTTTAAGTAAGGAGTGTTTAACCCTTTCCCTCATAGAGGACACCATAAAAAGACCTATGCGAACAGCATAAAACCAGATCAGCCTGCGAGTAACTCGCAGGCTGATCAGGTTTTATGCTGTTCGCTGCTCCTCAGTGGTCTGGAAATGAGTATTTTGTAATTAAATTTGGTAAGGTTTAACTGTGGTTTTCTGCAGATCAGGCTTTATGTGATACCTATTGAGGGCGTCAAAATGAGTCTATATGAGGGAAAGGGTTACATCTGTTATTCCATGATGTCAAATTTCAAATGTACAGTTGAACCTGTATCAGGGGCCACCTGTATTAAGCAGTCAGCCTGCATTTAGCAGTCAGTTTTGATACTTAGAAACTAGCATTTTGGTATGTTTACACTTCATTTAGTGACCACCTCTGTTAAGCAGTCACTTTTTCGTGTTCCCTTGACTGACCACTTAAGACAGGTTTGACTATATTATTCCAAGATTGATCCAAGAGGTTTGACTGTATATTATTCCAAGATCTGTTATCTCTGATTCAAGATCACTCAGATGCTTGTGTATTTCATGATAAATGTTCACTAAAACATATAGTATGCACTGATTGTGTTTTGTCTGTCTAACAGGAAAATGAGCGTCAATAAGGGAGCCCAGGGTGGGAAGGGCAAGTATGAGCTGAAGTCTGAGTGCTACGCTAGTTATAACCCGTACTTCTATCACTACAGCAAGGGAGATAAATCAAAGGTGAGAAGAGGCCTCGTTTTGATTGAATATACCCATTATATTAAATAACAATATATTTGAGTTTGAGGAAGAATCAATTTGTATGTATGAAGACATTTCTCATTTATATACAAAGAAGTACAGTATTAAATTTGAGTAGTGTTTTTTTAAGTTCATATGTAATGTCACAGGTTAATCCAGATTTTCCTTTTGATTATTTATGTGTCTGTTATTGGGATGAATGTTTTCAAATATTATTCATGGAAAAAAATGAAATATATTTGTGAATGAGCAATTAACTGTTATCTCACCCCAACTAGTCTGAGGAGGCCCAGGTGAAGAGGAGGAAGGAGAGTGGGGAGACGCAGGCCCTGCCCCCACCCCTCCCCCCGACCTTCACCCCACACTTCAGTCCCATTATCAACATCCTGCAGAGTGATGTCATGATCTACCTGATGGAAGTCATCCTGTCCCGCACGGCCACCATCAGGTCAAGGTCATGGTCTGAGACCCAGCTGGAACGGGTAGGTTCAGTATTGTACTTTACATGCTCTCACATGTTTTGGATAAGAGGATAAGAGATTGTGGCCGCTTAGCTGATGTGACGACTATATGGAGGTCATATTGAGGACAAATGGCCACTGTTGGAAGTCTGACAGCTGACTGCTTGATCATGTTGGCTTTATAGTACAGGGCCCTAATTCATTGATCTCCTAAATCTATACTGTAAACTTCGACTCGGAATTCTAAAATTTTAGACAGGCAATTTCTTTTTTGATAATGAATGAATTTATGAAAACAATTTCTGGTACATTATTTTCTGCCTTTACATTTAAAGAAATATGATAATATTCACTTAAATATTTATAGATTCAAAGAAACATTGCTTTTAAAGTTTGCACTTCCTCAGTGCTTGAGACTTAGATATAAACTCAAGGTGACTGCCAACATAGGTTTAACTGTACTGTTAGATGTTTTTCGTGAATTATTTAAAGATTTTATACCATTAGTTTTCTACAATAATGATGTAATATTTCTTGCAATTTCAGTTGAAACTCATAACCATATTGATTTCATTCTGAATATACCAAAATTCTGGTTAAAAGTTCTTATTTCCCATTTACTAGTAGAGGTTTGTATGAAAAACAAATTTATTGGATTGAGAGTTCAGTGAACACATTGCTGTTCAAAATAGCCTTTTTATATTGCATCAAAAAATACAAATGCTTTTGAATTTACAACAAAATAAAACTGCTTAGAAATAATATCTTACCCCAAACAATAAGCACGTAATATCTCCATATTACAATATTATGTCAATACTTTGTGCAATTTCCTCAAAATTTTCTTATTTTTATACATGTTAAACAATGCAGATAAAGTTATAAGTCTCAAATTTTTTTTTACAGGTACTGCATTTGATAGGGTTAGCTTTATATGAACAGAAACGTGCAATAGAGACAGGGAATCAGTACTTTGATTTCCTCACCAAGGCTTGTACAACTAAAAAGGATACCAAAGGTGAGACAACACAGAACAAAGTTACTGAATTTTTTTTCTTGTAAGGTAGGTTTATTCCTGGCAGTGCTTAAAGCAAAATTGGTGCCAGTAGGAGCACTAAGTACAATGTAGTTTTTTCTATTCTTTTTAGCAGATTTTACAGCTGTGATAATCAAATGCCTTGTTATTTAAGTGTATCAGTAGATCACCATTGGTGATTGTAATGTATGCTAAATTATGAAGAACATATTGTTTTGCTCTGTATAGATGTTTGACACAGTTTTCACAAAACTTGTCAAAATATCAGTTTGTATGGTCTTGGACAGGTTTTTAAAATGGCTCTTGTTGGGACTAAAACTTGGTCACTGGGTCAAATCATAAACACTCTAGAAGCCATAAAACTCTAGTATCTTAACAATTTGCTTTATATAATTTACATAAAGTAACTTTCATAACAATCATCGTAAAAAAAAAGATTAAAAATGTGTTTTGAATAGATTTAAAGACTAGCTTTTGATACATTGAAGAGTTGTGATATAAACAACATTTGACACAGTCTCGCTGTGTTTATGACAGGGAAAGTGAAGAGTGTCCAGACACTGCTGGAGGCTGTGGTGAACTGTCAGGACATCTCGCATGACAGTCTGAGAGACCTCATAGCCTGGACCGTCAAGGTAGGTACTAGCAGCTAGTGTTTAGTGTACACCATCTTCTCGAACTGAAGTGTGTTCTATATAGGAATCATGCTTGTCATGTCACATCCCAGCTTACACTCACATTACATAAAGTTTGGTAACTTTTGTTGATAATGCCTTCACACTTTGAATTATAGTTTTTCATGATAGACCAATTAGCAAGCAAGTGTAAATGATTGTGTCAAAGATCTTGTTAGAATTATAGTCTTTTTTTCTGTTTGAATTATTATCTTTGATAAGGGATTAACAATGGTTCAATGGTCATGTTTTTTAATGGATCAAATAAAGACCCTATAAGAGCTTATTGTAACAGAACTGTAAATAGCAAGTGCATGAATTGTGCTGCCAATTTTAGATGATGATTTTAAACACTTCATTCATAAGAAATTAATATTTTCATGTATTAAAATGAAAAACTGAAGACTTTAATCCAAGATGTACATGACCATCAGATAATTAACACAACCTCTGGGGCAACAGCTTTAAAATAAGATTGAATCAAAACTCTACTAAAGCGTCAGATTTTTCAATAATATTTTTGTTGCAGTTTTTGACGGAGGTAAGACAAATGAAGAATGAGCCAGTTGCTATGGATACGATGGAGCAGCCAGCCACACCTAGAGACGAGAAGGCAGAGGCAGCGAGAAAGAAGAAGGCTGCAGCTGCTGAGAAAAGAAGGCTTAAAATCATGTCACAGATGTCTGACATGCAGAAAAAATTTATCAAGGAAAATGCCGAACTATTTGAGAATACAAGCACAGAACTTTTCCCAAGGGTGGGGTCTGACATGGACTTAAGGTGAGTTTAGTTGTAACAAGTTTTATTCTTTTATAATATGCATTTTCATATATATATATATTTCTTTTATAGGGTGTTAACATCTTGATTAGATTATTGAAAAAAAAAGCTAAAATATATGAGGTATAACTTTTTTTTTAGATTTTTATGCTCACCGAAGGTGACGCATATAGTCGCCGCTTCGTCCGTCCGTCCGTCCGTCCGTTCGTCCGTCACACTTTCCTTGTCCGGACTATTTCTCAGGAACTAACGGCCTGAATTCAACGAAACTTTATGGGAAGCTTTATTACCAAGAGGAGATGCGCATATCGTCAGCATGACCCGATTCCTAAATTTTTCACAGAGTTATGGCCCATTGACTTTTCGGCCTATAGTACATATTGCATGATTCTTGTCCGGGCTATTTCTCAGGAACTAATGGCCTGAATTCAACGAAACTTTATGGGAAGTTTTATTACCAAGAGGAGATGCGCATATCGTCGACGTGACCTGGCTCCTCAATTTTTAAGAGAGTTATGGCCCCTACTACCATGTTGTTGACTAATATTCATGTCATTTGCCTTATTTAACAGGAGATATCATTTAAACAAAACCCCACAAAATTCAATATGCTAGTAATGTCAATCATAATCATGTCAGCTAATTGTTGTTTAGGCCATTATACACTATTTCAAATATCCAGTCATATGTCAAGAGTGTTGGTTAACCTCCTTGATATGAGCACACATTGAAATGTATGACTTAATTTTTAGTAGTATAAAAACTTTAAAAAAATCGATGAAAGATCTGATGAGTAACACTTATTATCATATTAAATAGTAAACTGTTACTAAGTCTCCAAATTAGAGTTGGTAAAACATCTCATCTGATGAGGAGAATAGATATGATTTAGAATTGGGGATTTCAACATATCCTCCCACCCATTGACCAAGGCCTTATTTGTAACAATGACGTTCTTCGGGGAGCATCTGTCAGTTCTACTGACTTTCTTGTTAATGACCGTTTTGAATTTTGAAAAAAATATCTATATACTCATAGAAACACTGCAAAATTGAGTCTTTTGTTTTATCATCAACCGTATGAGCAAGTATCCTGTATGGTAATTCATAATCTTTCAGGGTCTTCTTTTTTGCAAATTTGTAATTAACCATACTGGAATAAAAGTTATATACAGACTAAAACATTCCATGTTTTATCATATTTTCAGTGAAACAGACAGTAGCACATTCCCTGTAGCTGTTGGGCCAAAGCGAACACTAGCTGTGAACACTCAGCCACTTTTGGGCACGTGCATCTTGTGTCAAGAGGAGCAGGAGATTGGGCTGACTGGGAAGGCGATGGTACTCACTGCCTTCATACAGAAGTAAGTCAGGATCCCTGGGGGTGGGGATGTGGGGCAGGGTCAGGAGAACCAAATGGGGATGTGGTATTGGGATTTTCTTAAACTTTATTGTAAATTGAACCTTATCCTATGATCATTAGTTACTCTCTTGCTTATGTTTTTAGGTCAACTGTGTTGTCACGTATCCATGGAAATGCACTTCTTCATGGAGATGATCATGACCCCTTGTTGATGAGGTCAGACCTCACTACAGGGTCACATACCAGCTCATGTGGCCATATGATGCATGCAGATTGCTGGCAGAGGTAAGAGTGTCTGACTTTTTTGGCATGATATAACCATTCTGTTCCAAAATTATTTGAATAAATACATTATCATGATGTCACCTGCTTTTTTTATATATGTATATATAGTATGATATATTGTTTGAAACTGTAAAAAAATGAAAGTATTAGAATTTAGTCATTGCATTATTTCAGATTCTTTGATGCAATATTGATACGAGAGAGACGTCGACCTCTGCGATTCCGTCACAACTACAGTTACGATATAGAAAAGAATGAGTTCCTGTGTCCTCTGTGTGAATGTATAAGCAACACTGTGATACCTGTCTTACCCAGCCTGTCCACAACGAGCCCCGAAACGTACGCTGATCATCATCCTTCTGTTCATCTTCCTCTCAGTGCTGTCTCTCTTTCTCTCGGTTCTTGTGTTTGCCAATCTCTTTCTGGTTATACTCTTGCTGCACTTTGTGATGATGATGCTTTGCTGGATTGGATTGATACTATGCCGTGCGATCGACTTTGACTTTTCTCCACTTTACACTTCAACAAAAAAACGATATTCCATTCAACCTTATCGCCTGTCAAATAGAACATCGCTTAGGTTGACGAATATAAACCATGCCTCCTTAGCGAGAGGAATCAAGTGTGCAGTTTTATAACTCGCGGAACTATGAATTGACTGCAGGTAAAACCTTGCGAGGAAATGATGAATGAGTTTAGATAAACAACTATGTAGTTTCAAATGAAATAGGTGGCACTTAAACTTGGGGTGTTTTAGCAGGAGTAGTTTTGTGTCTTGAATTAATAAAACACAGCAGAAGCAGTGTGGTGTAGTTACTGTCAAACAGAGCGTGATATTGTCCTTGTCATCATAGTCTACAAACATGTGGCTTTTAACAACATCTAGCCATTTTAATTGCAGTACTTCATGTAGGAATTATATAAAATCCTCGAATGTCATTTCAAAACCTTTCCAAAACGCACTGCTGACACCCTTTATAGGGATAATGATTTTTTAAAGTCTGTCTCGGCCGACACTTCCATCATGAAAGTTAACTGAGAACTGAGCAAAAATCAATAACCAGGTGGAGCCAAGGGGTGGAGCTACGTTCTGATTGGCATACACAATGCCTTTTGTTTTCCACAGTAAGAGGGTTTTTCGAAGTAAAATTATTGGAAAAGTCAAAGTCATTTGCACTGCATAGCAGAATGATCACTATTTTTTGCATATATTATGTGCACTAAGAGACAGTAATGTGAAGGGGTATAAAATCATTGTTATTGATTAGACTTGTTTTTTTCCATATTGTTAATGGCTTAGATATACTGTCCCTGTCTTGTTTTTCATTTTCTCTCTCTTTCTGTTTTGAATGATGAGATTCAAACACTGCTCTATATCACAAAATTATGATTTTCTTCTTTTGGGGGGGGGGTATGTAGGAATCATTTTGTCTGTCAATCCTTCTTATGAGTTTTAATTAACAATGTCTCACTGGATTTAGAAGAATTATAAAGACTGCTGTTAACTTACTGACTTTGTGTTTTGTTGTGCTTAATGTCCAGACTATCTCTAAAATGATCAAACTTATGTTACATTTTTCCTGCATGCCAGGACCATATTTTTGCTGCAGACTTTGATAGGTATGTCAGCTGGTAAAAGACTTT
>CM037784.1:46417059-46467059 GCA_021229015.1 Solen grandis | reverse complement strand
ATTCTTATAGTATCATTAACACAGTTATCTGTTCTGTCTCCAGATTGGTCTTATAATGATAAATCATTATTCCAAGCGTGAAACCATTATCAACAACAGTTTCCAAACTTGTAATGTGAGTGTAGGACAGGACGGGCTGGGGCTTGATGGGACAGGACGGGAAGTCATGTGTTGGGACGTAACAGGCGTGATTCATGTATTAGCACCACTTCACTATGTAAAGCTGGGGAATATCTATTTAGAATTAAACTATAAAATAATCTCACCATGTATTTATAAAGTCTTCATACAAACAACATATAATGTTTTCACATAAAATGATTAATGACATAACATTAAAGATAAATTAGAAAATATCAAATATCTGGGATATTCTTGAATTAGGCGAGGTATGGCATATCTAAATACTACTTCAATATCATTGTTTTTTGTAGAGAATTACATGTAATTTTCAAGGACAGTCATTTCCTGGGACTATTTCCCAACAAAATTATTTCATTAACAGCAAGATAAGAAATAAACATGAATATTATGTATCCATGAATGCATTTTTTTCATACTATACCATCTTATGTTTGTTTGTTGGGTTTAATGTCCCACAAACAGTATTTCAGTCATTTGGAGATGATACCATGATTTGATATGTTTCATATCAAAAACTAATGATAATACAGCATTTAACAACTTCAAGTATGTATGATATATTACAACCAGATTTACGATATGTACACTGTATGATATTGCCTTGGAATTCTGAGTATGACAAAAAACCGAAAAATGCAAGTTTGCAAGATCACAACACCATTAAAGGCCCTGATAAAGAAGTGGTCAGCCTCAGAGTGAGGATTCATCAAGAAACCAAGCAATAGCACTGGTATAGCTCTGTCACTTGGATGCAAACATGGTAAAGGTTATGCCAAGATGGGTTAACCTAAAGTAAGGTAGATATTACAACTTGCTCTTTATATTTCTATGGTAATGATGTTATCAAGGATTTCAAAACATTAAATTATGACCTGAAAAAATGCAAGCTACATATGAGTAGATTCTATGCACATGGTTCAAGCCTTAAACAAATTCCCATGTAGAGACACAAAGTAACTCTGAGTATTTATCACATAATGATAAGGAGTTTAAATGTAAACGTATATATCTGTATTATTCTAATTGCATTCTAGTGTCCTTAAAATATGTGCAATAATTTTGAAATATCCATGTATTATCGGAAATATCCTATCCTGTGTTTACTTGTATTTTAACACTCTACCTGCAATTATTTTTGAACATTTTCAAAACCAATCTATATCCCTATCATGCAATTGTCAAAAAGAAAACTCTAATAGTCTCTAACAGCGACACATAGCAAATACAAAATATGAAAAAAAATATATGAAATTCTTGGCATGGAATTCTCAAATGCTTGTGAAAACATCCAAAATAAATAGACCAGGGCTTTATTTCATCAATTCCCTGCATCTGTATTTAAGACTCAGATTCAATATCCTGAAACTTTGAGTAGTCAATTTTATTTTTATATTATAATGAATTAATGAAAATCCACTGGTATGGATTTCCTTTCTTCATTAAGATATATAACAAAAGTTAATGAAACATTAATTAACCGCTATATCTTGGACCACTAAACCTCTACCAAGATAACCAAGGTACCCTAATGAAACATTAGGAAACCTTGGTTATCTCCATGAAAGGCCATGATGTCAGAAATGTAGCGGAAACCATTACAAGGGCTATACCTTAAAAGATTGGTGAAATAGGGCCCAGAACAACCTCAAAACACATGTAACAAATGTTAGTCTATGGTTTAACAAAAACATCACTATCAGCAAGTAATCAAAAGGCACAAAGTTACACCTATGCTATCAAACTTTAGCTACTTTCAGAATATTAATGTGACTGACTCTTAAGAGTCATTTTAATATGTGAACAATATCATTATTACAAAACTAGAAAATAATGTTTTTGATAATTTTTAAATACTGTAAGAGTTGCTGTTGTGGTAATATATATCTATCTACCTGAACTGTTTAAAACTTTTGTTTTTTAAACTTTATCAATATATGCCCATCTTCCACTTAAATGTTTAAAATCATAATTGTATAAAACAAGTGAGCCATACTGGCCCTATATCACTCACTGAAGTATCACAGATTCTCATAAAGATTCAAATATTTGCATCATGAAGACTGTGACGTACACTGATCAAGACTGCTTCATAAATGCTGCAACTAAAGTGTAAACAAAGTCGAATTCCCCTACGTTCAAAGGCTGTCAAGCAAGCTCGTGAAAAAAAAATTGGTATAAAAGAGGAACTTTTCCAGGAAAAAAAGAATGAAAAAATATGACCACTTGACACTAGCGTAAAGTAATTAACTGAACACTCGCTAACCTGAGGGTTTGTAACCCTATTATATGGCATTATGTAGAGTGTAAATAGGGAAACAACTCGCAACTGTTGTCTAACTTGAGCCATCGTTAGCAGTTACTGAACATTTCAATAATTCAAGGGCCATAACTCATGACCTACTAGATTAATATCAGCCATAATCAGATATTGCCGAGAGATCAGGCCATAAACATTGTCGCCAAGACTGAAGATTTTTACAGAATTAAGTTGCTAGAGTTTCAAGAAACTAAGAGTGGACAAGGGATGGCAGACATGCAATGATCCTACTAGCTCACCATAAACACTGTATTCAGGTGAGCTAAAAAGTAAAAAAAAAAATTATGAATAAATATAACATCAAACAAATTTGTATATAAGGTACTTGAATGACTTAAATAGCTATATCCACAAGTCATCAAGTAAACAACAGGGGTCCAATTCACTAAACTTTGTACAAACAAATTTGATCTTAGTCGTAAAGTCTTTTGTTCTACATAGCTTACTAATTTCTTATTCTCACAATAAAACATGAAGAAAGATAACCTAATTTATTGTATTATACAAACACTTTTTGCACAGAAAAATTCACAGGAAAAATACCATTTTAACATCTGTGAATTTATGCCAACAAGATTTTTTTCGTACAAAGTTTAGTGAAACGGGCCCCTGGGTGTGACCATGGATGGTTGCGAGTGGTATCGGATCGTAGAAGTGTAGCGTGGTTAGACACAGAAGGTCACGTCCTTACGGCACATTCCCACATACCAGACATGCATCCTCTGGTTCAGCTCTGTCAGAGCTGACAGTTGGCCGATATCTTTGTCTGGATTCCAGGCAAGAGCAGCTGTCTGGTTCTGCAAAAGATAATGTTATGAGTTTCTTCCCAGTTTCTTTTATTTATTCCATTCCGGAAGTTGTATTCAATCATAATCCCAAAACACCTCTCACTGTCTCGGATGCTTTTGGGGGAGAGAGAGGGCCATGGTGTCACATAGTCTTATCAGCACATAAACTAAACCTCAATTAGGTGAAAAATGGTTGAGGTAAAAGGGAAAATCTGTGTCAGCAGGATCAGGGCCAAGTTTGTGTATTAATCATGGAGTGAGAAGCTGTCAATTATCTAGAAATGAATGCTTGCAAAAGTGTCACCAATTACACCCTCTGTGCACTGATTTCTGTTTCACCTTGTTATAGCAGAATAAAAAAACATTTTGAATTGTGCATAAAACGTGACACATTACCTGCAAATTCTAAGAAATTTCCTAAAAACTGAATTCCTGAAAATCAGACATGGTATTTTTAAAATTTCCTGATTTTGGGTCTTATTGAAACCTCTGGAGGTATATGAGAGTTTTGAAGTGAGATACCTCCAAGATATTGCAATATACACATAGTACTGTCCAATTAATGAGAAGGAATGTCACTTATAATGAGGTGGGGACATGCTCACCATGGCAGGGGGAGTAACTCTGCGACAGCCTCCTCTATTCACATGCTCAAGGTATGCATCTTTGAATGACCTTTTCTCAGTCACCGACAAACAGTGGCTGCATACAGCACAGCGCTGCAAAGAAAAAAAAAATTAATTTGAAGATAAATATCATGATTTTATGCCCATCAGTAAATATCTTGTGTTTTATTTATGGACAAGATCTTCTATCACCCAGCCAGAGATGTTTTAATCATTTTAAAATATAGCTCTTGTTTTGATTTTATTTCAAAATGGAATGAATCACTTTCAAGTCTTACAGTGCAGTTTCAATAACAAAAGGGCTTTATTAGTTAAAAAAAAAAAAAAATAATAATTTTCTTATTCACATACTGCCATTTCATTGAAAGAAATATCTTAATTTTTACATTCAAACTAACTACCTAATTAACTAATTTCACTACTTCATTAAAACAGATCAATACCATTTATAATGAACCATAATCAAAGTACTATTATAAGGGATCTATACCATTTAGAGCAATTTCATTAATTGTTATTAAATTCATGATGTAGGTTTGTATTAGGGAATTGGGATGGATTAATTGAAGAATTATGTTACATATATCACAAACTGCATTTAAATCAATATGGGATTTTTTTCCACAGTTTCATATTATCCCAACGGTTCTGTCCTGCCTTGTTTCTATGGCAACACATACCAAATCTTCACAGGACTCCTCACATTTTTCCTGCATGCACCAGTCCGAGAATACGGCAATCTCCCTGTCTGACACCTGCATCTCCGCTGCCTCCTTTGATCTGTAACAGACATACACACAGTTCAACTATCATGTCAAAATGCGAACTTAAATAACGGTGCTTGAATTCCAAATCACGTATCAAACTAACACCAAAGTATACCCTTTTTTTCATAATTTTTATACAAGACAACTTACTGGTCATGGAAGTGGTTGTGGACCATAGAGGCCACTCCAGTTACACGCAAAACATTATATATCACATGCTCGTAAAGTAGTCGGTTCCCAGCAAAATGCCCAGTTGACAGGTTCGGTGACATATTGACCTGAAATATATGAAGATACATGTATTTTGCTTATACCCATAATATATGGTAATTATATAATAAAGGAACACAAACAGGATAAAACAAGACAAGTTTGATAATCAACTGGTAAAAAATGTATACCATTAACCCTTTCCCTCGTATAGACACATTTTGACGCCCTCAATAGGTATCACATAAAGCCTGATCTGCAGAAAACCACAGTTAAACCTTACCAAATTTAATTACAAAATCCTCATTTCCAGACCACTGAGGAGCAGCGAACGGCATAAAACCTGATCAGCCTGCGAGTTACTCGCAGGCTGATCTGGTTTTATGTTGTTCGCATAGGTCTTTTCATGGTTTCCTCTATGAGGGATTCCCCCTCAGAAAAAATATACCTATACCTGACACTATTCCATGCAAATGACATGAAAAAACCTTAAAATAAAATTGCTGACAGAATGCACACTTGAACAGTAAGTTTGAGAAAAAACATATCTAAGGTAAAGTTAAGACCAGCCCGCATTCAGTTACCCTTCAAAGTCCATAACGTTAGCATTTGTATCCCTGTTGTATCATAGCGTATAGTGTAAGCTAGGAAACAAATCCATAACAGTTGCAAGCATTATGGTTAACTGAACCAGAGGGTAAATTGTAAAATGGCTATCACAAAATTGTACTAAGCATGGTATCTTTGATAATATGTGTTGATGCTATAATCAATGTTTATTCTGAACCTATCTCTTGTACTTACTTCCATCAAGTAAACTTTTGCATCTTCATCCAACACAAAGTCAAATCTCACTAGCTCGAAGAAATTTCTGAAAAAAAAAAAAAATAAAAAATAAAAGAATCACTCTTAGTTTATTCTCACAATGAGGGAGGCGACTTGTATATTGAAGGCTGTCAGCATAATAATTCCATTACCTTCTTTTTCTACATGCACTTAGAACATTTTGAGAAGCAGTTTGGTTGATCAGCTGGTAGAGCAGTTATGCCTGAAATGGCTGATACATATTGCTGTCTCTGAGACACAAAACTAATATGGGAAATTGTAACAGCTTCAGTTCTTAAAGTTTTATTTTCCTGATAGCAATCAATTTCATCAAAGTCATACATATAACTTCACAAAATAAGCTTTTAAAATGTCAAACAATGGAAATATTTGAAAATATACATCCTGTGATAAAATCTGAGATACACATTTGTTTGATTGCTTGGGTGTAACCCCTTGCCAACAATTTTCCAATCATTTTGGGATATTTGTTTATACAAGAGAGATATAATACTGACTCACAGATTAGTGGCATGATACCACACATAGACACATTATACTGAAATTTGACCAACCAGTCCTGGAACAACCCTTATATGCTCTGACAGTACTAAACACAAGAGATACAAGATATATCAGTACCAGTTTTAACATTTTTGGTATGTTACAGCCATGATTCAAACTCACAACCTCTCATTTACAAAGTGTATTCTAATAAATCAACCACCAAGATTGCTTTTATATAACAGGTGACAAAATTCATGGATGACAGAACAGACTCTTGATTCATGCAGAAAAGGTTGTAATTTCACAAAAAAACAGCATCTTATTATTCATGATGAATTTCCCTGTTCAAGTATTAGGGACTTTATAATATGACATATTCCAGTTGTTCAGACATGTACCTGGGATA
Organism: Solen grandis; assembly: GCA_021229015.1. NCBI lineage: Eukaryota > Metazoa > Mollusca > Bivalvia > Adapedonta > Solenidae > Solen > Solen grandis. The sequence continues at coordinate 46,460,469 of CM037784.1, read as the reverse complement.
TTTGTACTTGGAGGTAGACTTCATGAGGGAGGTCCTCTTCTCCGCGAAGATTGTCCTCACAGTCTCGTACATGTCATCCCACAACCTCTTCACGTTTACACCTGTATAGAAACCACAGGTGTTAAGTATGCAGCAACTGAATGTCTGTGTACAGGGCTGTCCCTTCACACCTTCTATATACTGGCGCTCTCGCTGCCTAGCCGTAGGATTGAGCAGTCTCTCGAAATTGGTCTCTGTCTAAGCGCATTGCAAAGTTCGGTGTCAATCTTTTGTCAATTTTGTTAACATAACCTTAGACTGACTCTAAAGCATCTCAATAAAATAATTTTCCAAATCAAAAGTTTTATATATTATTGAAATCTAAAAAAAATAACAATGTACTATAAAACAAATGTTGGTTTATAACAACAACTCAAGTTACACACGCATTCACAATCTGTTCTTCTACTCCAACTGACTGACTAGAAAATACTGGAGCATATTTTGGCATAATTATATACATAACAACAAGGTATCTGTTTCTTTTCTTAATTTAAGGACATTTCAGTGGGTTACCACTGATTAAAATTTTAGTAAAAATTTATTTTTTTAATCTCTAAAATTAATTTTAGTTTTAGTAGAATGTTAAATGAAACCCCAAATATGAAGATTCCTGTATTAAAAACAGGATTAAAATATATTTGCCAAATGCTGAGAGTCCAAAAGTCACATTTTAGTGATTTTATGCAAATTTGGTTAAAATTTTAATAAAAAATCAGTTTTACTTTAAAAAAAAACACCCACGGTGAGGTGGTTTTTTTTATTAAGAAAAATAAATATAAAATTTCATAGCTTTTGTGAAGTTTTTGTATACATTTTGGTCCTTGCATAATTGCGGTTTATGCTCATTTGTATTTTCCCTGCATTTTTGACAGTATTTTAATCTGTAACTAATAAACACATAAAAAGTTACAAACTGTGATAAAATATTCTGAAAATATTATTTTGATACGTTTTAAAGTATTCAGAATGCAATCTTTCTAATTTTTAAATGCATTGATTTTTTTCAACAAATTTTAGCAAACAGTGATGTTTTACCATAAGCTAAACTCTAAAATGGGCATGGTAACCCCCTATTTTTAAATCAAATACCATAAATGCTCATGTATAATGGGCATTTGTATGACTTCTATTTCGATTTTGGAGAAGGGGTGTGCACAATACATGAGAATTCAGTTCCTTCATAGTTTTCCCAAACTTTACCCCACCAAGAAACCATACTGGCAAAGTCTATGGGCATATTCATATTTTTGTTTGTTTTTTGCGATTCATCCGCTGGAAATCAGTGCTGTACTTTACAAAATAATGAATTGACGACTTATAGCTGAATGAGATGTTCGCATCGCCATTACTGTGACTAACCATGATTGCCAAAATGTTTTGATTCTACAATCAGTTGATTGCTGCTAGTACATTCAGATGATATTTTAGTTAGTAACTTTCACTTTTGACAGAACTATTTGGTTTATGATAAATGTCTATTTCAAATACCAACTGAAAGTAACTTGTAACAAACAAACAACAAGGTATCAACATTTGAATACTATTACTCAAACTTTTTGCCATAATGAAATGCAAGTTGATTGTGGATACTAGATGTGTGAATAATGATCATCGCATCGTAAATTTTGTTACCTGTAGTTCAATCGAATGTCCGCAAAACAGCTGAGACTAAACAAAATGGCGGCCTCCTCTAAGTACAACAAGAGCTGTCAGAGGACAGCACGCTCGACTATTCAAAATGCTTGTTGGTAAATCAAATGAAATCTATTTAAATTCTTGCCCTTCACATACCCTGTACATAATAATAGTAAACAAGAGCTGTCAGAGGACAGCACGCTCGACTATTCAAAATGCTTGTTGGTAAATCAAATGAAATCTATTTAAATTCTTGCCCTTCATAGTAATAGTAAAAAATGATATACCTTGATAGTCTGATACCCCTTAATATATTTATATATTATCAATATATATTATAAAATCAATCCCATGCCTAGTTACTCAGACATAAGCACAAAAACACTGTGCATGCAAAACTTAAACCAAAAATCCATGTTAGAAAAGGGCCATAATTTGCATCAGTCCAAAAGTTATCATCCTGTTTTCTGATGCCCTTGAAGACACACCTTAACTTTCTAGTCAATTCCACAAGCAATTTCTTAGATATAAGCTGGATAGTAGCTTGAATGCAAAAATTTAACCATAATTCTAAGTTAAAAGGGGGTCATAATTTTTAATTTATTCCATCAAGTGTTATCTTCCTTTGTAGTATGATACCCCTAAACATATTAAAGATATTTCAAATCAATATCATGCCTGGACTCTGAGATATAAGCATGAAAGTACCTTGCATGCAAAACTTTAACCAAAATGTCTAAGTTAAAAAAGGGGCCATAACTTGTAATAAATTCCATCAAAAGTTATCAACCTTGAAAGTATTATACCCCTAAGCATATTAAAGATGTTTCAAATCAATCCCATGCCTTGATACTGAGATATTAGCATGAAAGTACCTTGCATGCAAAACTTTAAACAAAATTTATAAGTTAAAAAGGGGCAATAATTTGTAACAAATTCTATCAAGAATTATCTACCATGAAAATATGATACCCCTAAACATATTAAAGATGTTTCAAATCAATCGCATGCTTGATACTGAGATATAAGCATGAGAGTATCTTGCATGCAAAACTTTAACCAAAATTTCTAAGTTAAAAAGGGGCCATAATTTGGAATATATTCCATCTAGAGTTATCTATCTTGGTTGTCTGATGCCCGTAAACATATTCATAAACTTTCAAGTCAATACCATGAATGGTTATTGAGATACAAACTAGATAGTAGCTTGCACGCAAAACTTTAACCAAATTTTCTATAGCATGCAAAACTTTAACCAAAATTTCTAAGTTCAAAAGGGGCCATAATTCATATTAAATTCAGTCAAGAGTTATCTACCTTGGTTGTCTAATGCCCCTTAACATATTTATAAACTTTCAAGTCAATACCATAATTGGTTATTGAGATATAAGGTTGATAGAAACTTGCACGCAAAACTTTAACCAAAGCTGCAATGCCAACGCAGACGCCAGGGCGACTACAATAGCTCTCATATTATTCGAATAGTCGAGCTAAAAATGGATGTGCACTATAGAAGGGAAATAGGTTTTTTCCAAGGTAATTGAACCTAACACTAGGTGTGCACACTATACATGAGCATTTACAGTATCTTTTAGTTATAGTCTAAAGAACTTATGTGAAATTTTTCAGAAAAATCTGTCTGTTAGAAAAAACCCACTGAAATGCCTTTATTCAAATAAACTGACATATCCCAAGCATATCTGAATGAACTACAGGTTTTGGCTTTTTCCAAGTTGAAACAGTTTTGCAAGCACATCTTAAAACTCTGTTATTTGCAATATCTATTTAAGGTGGGGTGGGGACACAAAGGCATGCCATGGAAAAGATGTTCTCACTTATTATTTTCTTAACTAGACTATGACTAATCGCATTGACAGTATTTCAGTCAAATAGCAACGTCCAGCTAATTACAGGTGGCGGAAGACCCAAAATGCACGGAGGCATCCGGGTAAAACCACTGACCTACCGCAAGCCAGCTTGAAGGCTTCCTCACATGGAAATCCAGAATAATTCAGGATTCAAACCAATGCGGTGAAGGGCTGAGTGAATGTTAAAGTCAACGACTTTACCTTCTCAGCCTAGGAGGCCCCCTTATTATTTTCTTAATGTTATGATAAACATTTATGAAAATGATATGGAAATTCATTATTTTGATTTACCCCTTGAGATGAGATGCCTGTTTAACGTTTCCTTGAAACTGTAGCGCTTGTGCACATAGTTATCCTTCAGGACTGGTATCTGAAACAAATTTGTCATTTTTAATACTTAATATATCTGGAATAGAATTCAGTCAGTGAGATGCTCATGAACATAAGGCGAACATCATTAGAAAGCAAAATACAAGTACTTGACAAATAATTTATGACCTTCCCAGATGTATAGTACTGGTCCAACCCACCACTTAGAAATATAGATTTAAGTTGTAAAAACCAATGTAATGTGAAAGAAATTTAAACATAACAGTATTAACAATTATTCAAGCACTTTTTTTGTAACCCAATCAACTTAAATTGATCCATTAACAGTCACTTTCCTCTACATTATCAGTAACACATTTCGTACCTGTATAGTCAAACCTTTATTAGCAGTCACCCTGAACAACAGCCAACCTGTGAACAAAGACCAGTGACCAGATCCCAGCACTTAAATTACTGAAAATTATTGTAAATTTAACCCCCGAATAGCAGCCATCTCTGAATACAGGCCAGTTTTCAGTTTCCATTAAGTGGCCTCTGCTCACAAGCTTAGATCTCTAATGTTGTTTTACTGAGAGACACTCAGTAAGTTTCAGCAAAATCTTTGGACAGTACACACACACATACCTCCCACATGGGTGTGTAGTCATCACCCACGACGTACTGTCCCACCACCTCTTCATTGAACGGGTAGTAGTCCTTCGGACAGAATCTGGAGAACATTTAGGAAAGTGCAGAATCGGATGCAGTTGAAAAAGTTCACAAACCAAAGTGCAAATTGATAAAAGCCTCAGAGGAATGTACTGCAAATGTCTTCTTATGACAGCTTTGAAAGTAAAAAGCATTGATTATTATGTTTGAAGACCATCATCATCATCATCATCATCATCATCATCACCACCACCATCATCAATAACAACATCATCATCATAACCATCATCACCACCACCATCATCAATAACAACATCATCATAATCATCATATTAATATCATCATCATCATCATCATCATCACACCACCACAACCACCATCATCATCATCAATAACAACATCATCATCATCATCATCATCATCATCATCATCATCATCATCATCATCCTCTATGTCTTCCAATTGGAGACCCTGCAGATATATGCCATATATGCTTACAGTAACACAAATCTACTTCCTATACCAGTTTAAAAACAGTAAAAACTGAAGTAGTAACAGGAAGCCATGCCTCACCTCACCAGAACTTCATCGTCGATAACGTAGACACGGAGAGGGTTCAGTGACGTTATGATGGTGTACAGACCGATGTCAAACTTCCTGAAACAGAATAAACTCTCAACACTATTATCACAAATAATTATCAGTTTAATAAATAACAAACCCTAACAAAATTTTGGTATATGATATCCTTGTTGCGATACCTTCCTCTGTTCAAAAGATTGGTGAGGTGAAATAAAACCTGCCATTTTCATGTGATCTTCAAACAGAAAAATGTTTAATTAATCTAAAATTCAAAAGCCACACATGTACTCTATTTGACCAGATATGTAATATTCTGATCATAGCAGCTGTTCTAGGGCTGACAGCAAAACTGTTCCATCGCCTTCTTTTCTATAATATGCATTTAGGATAAAGTCAGCCTTCATGTTGTTCTACAATATAAGTACTTATTTTCTGAGTTATAATAATTACAACACAGGCTATGTGGCTCAATGATTTGTGACAAGTGACATTGGCAAGCATAATTTCCTAGAATTGTGAGTAGCTCAGTTCACTTACCTTTTGTCAATTATAAATGGCTTAGATATGAATTCTTGAACAAAAGAGCCTTTGGATTCAAAATCAATATCTGAAAAAGATAAATCATTCATCATTTATCAAAGCATTTAAAATTATAACTCATTATACTTTAAAGACATAAAAATTGAAAGATATAAATTAATCATGTGTATTTAACATTTTGTCTTTCTCTTTTAATGCTGATGCAAACATGGCCATTGAATGAACCATCTAAGCAAAGAAATTATGAATGGTTTAGAGTATCATCCAAATAACATGACAAGAGTGTTCTTTGGAACACATGTGTCACCTGCGTGAAAAAACAAGAGCCGTCAGGGAGACAGCGTGCTTGACTATTCTCAGTGCTTTACAGTATCAAAAAAAGCCATGCTGAATCTTTCAAGGGCCATGAATCTGTCAAAATACACCAGGGATGGTGTGTTCTACATGTAAGGCCTATCATATAATGTTAAAAGAAATGTCTTTAAATTACACCTTTGGGTAGCTTTATTTTTTCATCCCCATAGCAAAAATCACTGTAGAAATACTACAACTGGTACACCTAAAGTTTGTTTTAAAATGTTAATGTTCAGTTACTTTACCATTTTTACTACCAGTAGATTATGTTTTATGATATTTTATACATTACTATTGTTTTGTTAGTGTACATGTAGTACTTTTGTCTTACTATTTAGGCATCAGGTCTGCACCCTATTAATACAAGAGTGTTCTCTGGAACATGTGTGTAACCTGTTGAAGTATGACGGAAAAAGTGTGACATACAGACAGATGGATGGACAGACAGACGATGGAAAAATGATCCCTATGTGTCTCCTCTGCTTACAGAAGGCGACACAATAATCATAGTAAGATATACATGTATAAATACCTTCCAAAATGTATAAATACCCTCCAAAATATATAAATACCTTCGAAATGTATAAACACCTTTCAAATATAGAAATACCTTTCAAATGTAGAAATACCTTCCAAAATATATAAATACCTTCCTAATGTATAAAAATTTTCCAAATAAATAAATACCTTCCAAATGTATAAACACCTTCCAAATGTATAAATATCTTCCAAATAAATAAATACCTTCCAAATGTATAAACACCTTTCAAATGTAGAAATACCTTCCAAATGTATAAACACCCTCCAAATGTATAAACACCATCCAAAATGTATCTTCCAAATGTATAAACACCCTCCAAATGTATAAACACCATCCAAAATGTATCTTCCAAATGTATAAACACCCTCCAAATGTATAAACACCATCCAAAATGTATAAACACCTTCCAAAATGTATACAACCTTCCAAATGTATAAGTACCTTCCAAATGTCGTATCTTGATGCCTCTATGATTATTATTCTTTTGGACCCATAGTTTTTCTGGGTATTCCTTCACCTGTGTACAAAATAAACTTTAAATAAACAAAAACTTAAAATTTTTCAAACCATATAATGTATATATTTTGTAAGATAGTCAATTATTTTTGCTTTTGTTTTGAAGTTAATCATCGCTGCGACAATATTTCAGTCAGATAGCGGCACCCAGATCTTTTACAGGTGCAAGAAGTCCCAAGAGTACTTATGGATATAGTTTCAGGGACAGAGGATACCCAGGTAAAACCATTGATTGTATTATTAGTAGAAAGTTATACAGTATCTGATAAATATTAAAGAAGTACTATTTTTTCTTAAAATACCAGTGATAAAAATTGATTGAATATCTGACACATTGTGTTGCTTCCCTGTTGTGAGGTTACAATGTGACTTGGGAAAGTAGGAAAGGTCATCGCTATATGGACAGGACTTTGTAATAACCACAATGTACATATCTTAAATATAAGTTGTGCAAAAAATGTACATTTAGTTTTTGAAGACGAGGCAGTATTATCAGAGAGAGGAGACTAAATAGTTCATGAAAAAACACAGGAGATGTTGGCGACAATATTATAAAAGTAGCTATCATAATTATCATGAAGTTAAATTATTGGTTGCCATGACAATGAGGTTAATGGGATGTGCTGTTGACAGAGAACTGACCCTAACTAAGCACTGAAGATAATTTAAAATTCTTAGAATGTGGTTTCCAGTCAACAAATACATTAAATCCAACAACCAAAAACTATCACTGATAAGGAAAGTAGTTCTATGAAAACATTAACCCTTTTACTACATAAAGATACATTGACAAACAGAGCAGGCACGGAGCTCTCTAATCAGGGTCTTCTCTGTTCGCTAATAAAATATTGTAGCTCAGATTCAACACTATTTGAACAGCAAAGACTTTGTTTCATATGCCATATAACTCTTTCCCTCATATAGACTCATTTTGACACACTCAATAGGTACCACATAAAGACTGATCTGCAGAAAACCACAGTTAAACCTTACCAAATTTAATTATAAAGTCCTCATTTCCAGACCACTGAGGAGCAGCGAACAGCATAAAACCTGATCAGCCAGTGAGTTACTCGCAGGCTGATCTGGTTTTATGTTGTTCGCATAGGTCTTTTCATGGTTTCCTTTATGAGGGAAAGGGTTAAAGTCCCAGAAATTTAATATTCATCAAGATTTGTACATGATATTCATGAGATAAAGGGTTAATGTCCATCACAGAACCACAATGACAATATACTCCGTGTATGAGAACACAGTGTAAGACACTCACATGTTGCAGGAACTTCTCCTTGTCGCCTGGAATCTTGAATGCTGTTGGTATGGCCTTGGAGACTGAGGTGGCTAAGCTGCCTTTGCTTGTGATGAAGCCTGATCCCGGGAAATGGTTCACCTGGACGAAATATTACAGCTATATTATATTGCTGTGTTTAACCCTTTTCCTCATACAGACTCATTTTGACGCACTCAATAGGTACCACATAAAGCCTGATCTGCAGAAAACCACCGTTAAACCTTACCAAATTTAATTACAAAATCCTCATTTCCAGACCACTGAGGAGCAGCGAACAGCATAAAACCTGATCAGCCTGTGAGTTACTCGCAGGCTGATCTGGTTTTATGCTGTTCGCATAGGTCTTTTCATGGTGTCCTCTATTAGGGAAAGGGTTAACATCTGATAAATTGGGATTATCTTTAAAAGGTGATTTGCTGGGTTAATTTTATATAGGCGATTTGATATACTTAATGTCTAATTACTACAGCTAATTTGATTGGTTGATCTATAACAGTTATTTTCATTTTCATTGGCAGATCCATAAATAATCAGTAGAAAGATGCAGAAAAAAAAAACCAAAACTTATTAATGAAATAAAACAAAAGATAAGAAGAAGTTCAGATGGCTAAATGGGTTACTAATTGCTACAAATTGCATTTGAAAAAGGAGGACAATAATGTCAAAATCAATGTGTACAATTTTAATCAAGAAGAATATTTTAAAGTATTAAAGTTGAATGGTTTATCAATGATTCGGACAAATGACAGTGTTTAGACCAAAAGTGGTGCTGACACAAGGCAAAATCCTTATTCTAGCTAGGATCCTATTCATCAATATCATCTAGCTAGGATCCTATTCATCAATATCATCTAGCTTAAGGATACTATTCATCAATCGCATCTAGCTAAGATTCTATTCATCAATCTCATCTAGCTAGGATCCTATTCATCAATCTCATCTAGCTAGGATCTATTCATCAATCTCTTCTAGCTAGGATCCTATTCATCAATCTCATCCAGCTTGGATCCTATTCATCAATCTCATCTAGCTAGGATCCTATTCATCAATCTCATCTAGCTAAGATCCTATTCATCAATCTCATCTAGCTAAGATCCTATTCATCAATCTCATCCAGCTTGGATCCTATTCATCAATCTCATCTAGCTAGGATCCTATTCATCAATCTCATCCAGCTTGGATCCTATTCATCAATCTCATCCAGCTAAGCAGGGCTCAAAATTAACATCGCATTTCGGTAAATTATGCGAGTAGAAAATGAAATTTGCGAGTTATGTTTTAAACCACTAGCATTTTTTTGCGAGTGAAAATTTTGGCTTAAACATTTTCTTAAACATGTCTTAATGAGATAGTTTCAATAAGATAATCAATAACATTATCAAAACTAAACAATCCTAGCTTGTTTTTAATATCAAAAGCAAAATTTAGTAAATTGTTGTATGACTTGTATCAAACAGGGTCCGGTCTGTCGACTACGTTACACAACACAAGAACACATATATGTTAAAATATCTTCTGTTTTCAATTAATATTTCCCTTAATGAATATTGATACTTGATACTGCTTTATTTTCTAATTATGATTCTAATTATTAGAGTTTAAAATTACAATATTAATTTAATTTTCTATCAATAAAAGTTATCTACACCCTCGTAATGACCATGAAAGACTTTTTTACACTAGTCCCGGTTTGCAATGGAAACGCGTCTGATGCTGATTTCGATCATCATTTGAACAATGTAAAAATGAAAGATATCCAGTTTGTTCTTTTATTACATCTTGTGATGTCAATGAACTTTGCACAGAATCTGAAATCGACAAACCGAAGAAAGCACATAGATCTTACGCTCTGGCGATAAAGTCTGAATAAATGGGAGAAGGAGTTGGTTGACAAACTTAAAATAGAGTCTGGGCTCAAAATTAACACTTGCATTTTCGGCAAAATGCGAGTAGGAAAAAAAAATTGCCATTATGTTTTAAACCACTCGCATTTTTTTGCGAGTGGGAAATTTTTTTAAATTTGAGCCCTGCTAAGATCCTATTCATCAATCTCATCTAGCTAGGATCCTTTTCATCAATTTCATCTAGCTAGGATCCTATTCATCAATCTCATCCAGCTAAGATCCTATTCATCAATCTCATCCAGCTTGGATCCTATTTATCAATCTCTATACTTTAAAAGTTTAGTACCAGACTTAAATACTGAATACTTTCAAACTTAGCATTCTAGAATTGGATATAATCCATTTCTTCCTTTTTGATTAAAAGAATACCATATATAAAATACCCAAATTGTTTCATAACTATCTCCTTTACATATGAAGAAATATTCTTTTTGTCAATTGGATATGGATAGATTTAGTAAAAATCGCTTTAAAATTTGCACATGATTCTAAAACAAGACTTGTGAGACTGATGAATTTGGGCCGTGCTCCACTATACTCACCTTCTGATGTGGCCGGAGGCGGGTCATCACCTGGGACATGGAGACAAATGGGTAGTGGTGAACCCACAGCACATCCCAGTCTTCCTCACCGCTGGTCTGCACGAACCCAAGACGCTCAAACACATTTTTTACATGGTTAAGGTAACCGGTCTCCATCTGGAACCAAGTGAGTATACAAGACTATAAATATACTTCATGTGTTCGAGAAATGGACGCAGGATCAGGTCACCTGCTTATGGAAGGAAATGGGGAAGAGTCCATACAGCAAACTTTTCCAATGTTTATATCAATTATTTAGCAAAACATAAATCTTGAGCAAATACTTTGACCTATTCCTTTATATTGCCGTAGCATAATAATTAATAGTTATAGCACTATTGATTGGTTCAGATAAAATATCTTCCAAACTTTATCTATTTTACATTGATAACAATTAAATCACTTTCAGTAAAGGTGAAAAACTGAAAAAGTGCTGAAAATATATACAACATGAATACTTATGAAAAAAACAAAGGCAGAAAAAGCTATACGTGTGAGATGTACATTGTATTAACAAACAGAAACAAATAAGGCTATCACTAATGGTGATTAATACTCTTGCAAAACTACCTGTTATTGTTGAAAAACAATCAACAAAAATAAACAGCATGTTGCATGCTTGACACTTACCTTATTGCCAAGAATCCAGACCACGGGAGCACGCCTGGCCTCAGTTCCAGTGGCGCCCTCTACAATGGCGAGACTGGCCTCATGGTGCAGGAACCGTTCCTCCTTCATCTGCTGAAGCTGATAAAGGTTTAGGAGAGTGAGGAGGATTCCCAGGACCAGCACGATCAGCACGAGCACCACCAGCTGTGATGGCCGACGCTTCCGACTACCCATCTGCTTCATTTTGTCGTTGAATCTCTGTAACAAAATCCATAAAGGAGCTTATAGGCACTCATGATTTAAAACAAATTACTTGAAATTGTGATTTTTTTCCCACAAATTCTACAAAGAAATTACATAACGTAATTATAAGCAGGATATTCAGTAATAACCAATCAGAATAATTGGTTTAAATTTTATAAAAATTAGTTTTCCAGTAATATTTGTAATTTTGAACTTCCAAAATCTTATACAGTCCCACTATACTGGTTTAGTTATGTAATTTTTATGAAGAAAAAAAATCCTTGATGTCAGACTTACAGTGTATGCATATGGTCCAGACTTGCTGTTCATTCCAACTTTATCTGTCACCTGGATCTACTGTCATCCCCAGGATTGATCTCAATTAAGTGTGGGCTGTATACAGATTATACACATGCATTTTTTTCACTTTATATATGTTTAACCCTTTCCCTCATAAAGACTCATTTTGACACACTCAATAGGTACCACATAAAGCCTGATCTGCAGAAAACCAGTTAAACCTTACCAAATTTAATTACAAAATCCTCATTTCCAGACCACTGAGGAGCAGCGAACAGCATAAAACGGAAAACCTGATCAGCCTGCGAGTTACTCGCAGGCTGATCTGGTTTTATGTTGTTCGCATAGGTCTTTTCATGGTTTCCTCTATGAGGGAAAGGGTTAAATAAGTTAAAATATTTTTTCCTTTGAGAAAAAAAAAAAAATATATATATTTATGACTTCAACTGATTTAATCAATCTAAAATTTCATGTATGCCGTATTATTAATCTTATTTTGAATGAGTGGAAAACAAACATTCCAAAGATGAAGGTAGAAATGTGTATACTCCCATGTGAGGAACCAGCAATCTGAAAGGGGATTCAAGCCTTGGTAATGAAGCTGATACATGAAAACTCCAATCCAGTTTGGGTGAGGGGGGGAGGTGGGGGTAGAGTGCAAAGCCCTTTAGATCAAGGATGGAGCACAGCAAGCTTGAGAACGGATATATCATCGTAAATACACAAACAAATTTAGCTTTTTATGCATTGTTTTGATAATAATATGGTTAAAAATCTTCTGTAAGCTAAATGACTGTTGAAACAAGTACACGGTTTTGTGTAATTTCTTTCAAACACTTAAACATTTCCTCCATGCTAATTGCAAATAATGCTGCTTATAGGATGGTGCACATAAGATTGGTAAGTTCAATTCCTCTAAATGTGTGTTGATTGGTTGGATATTTATTTACATATTATATATATATATTTCCTTTCTATTTACAAGTTAATCCTGTCAACAATATCAAATTTGATAAAAAACTTTTTAAGTTTTTCAGTCTAATATATCAACATGAAAAATGTCTTTGTCACACAGAAATCTTGATATCAATCTCAAAAAGACATTTATTTGCTATATTCACAGCTCCACAGTCCACTTCCTCAGAAGTTTAGATGCGCACACCTCCCCCAAACTGTACTTCCCCTACCCCTGAAATAACCCTTTCCCTCATATATACTCCTTTTGACGCCCTCTATAGGTATCACATAAAGCCTGACCTGCAGAAAACCACAGTTAAACCTTACCAAATTTAATTACAAAATCCTCATTTCCAGACCACTGAGGAGCAGCGAACAGCATAAAACCTGATCAGCCTGCGAGTTACTCGCAGGCTGATCTGGTTTTATGCTGTTCGCATAGGTCTTTTCATGGTTTCCTCTATGAGGGAAAGGGTTAATATGCCCTCCACGGCCCAGTCCAAAATTCCTTGGTTCTTCACTTAACCCTTTCCCTCATAGAGAATACCATGAAAAGACCTATGCGAACAGCATAAAACCAGATCAGCCTGCGAGTAACTCGCAGGCTGATCAGGTTTTATGCTGTTCGCTGCTCCTCAGTGGTCTGGTAATGAGGATTTTACAATTAAATTTGGTAAGGATTGAGTTTGGCTTTCTGCAGATCAGGCTTTATGTGGTACCTACTGAGTGCGTCAAAATGAGTCTATATGAGGGAAAGGGTTAAAGTTTGTTGCTTGAAACTAACAAATCAATCAAATTTTTGATTATCATCTACTTAACACCAGAAATTTGTCATTTAGTATATTGCCATGACACACGTTATGTTTATATCTAATAAACCATTTGTATTGTATGTATTGTTATAAATGAGAGGTAACACATTAACACAAGGTATAAATCTACTAGTAAAATTGGTTACGAATTAACCTGAAAGTGGTTACGAATCAACCAAAACAGAGAGGCTACGAATTCATCTACATCTATGGTATACATCTTCTCAGTTACTCTTGACCATTATGAGACGGGTGGTTAGGGTTGAGAAACAGTAGAATGATAGGAAAGATAGAAATTCAGCAGATAGATAAAAGAATGAAATAGAACTGTGTGAGCTAGCTATGTTTTCATCTCCTCAACTTAGACCTCTCCAGTTATGGTGGCCATGACCTGCGCAGCCCTAAGCATCACTGGAATTATTCATAGCTGGGCCCTAACTTTAAAGAGAAATTTTGGACATTCCCTGCTTGAAAGTACTACTGTAAGAATTGACCGAAACCCCTCCAGAGACGGCCCTGTGCATTAAGGAAAATCAGATGGGGTACCTTTACTCATTTACTCAATCCAGTTGACTGGGAGAATAATGTTGCACCAAAATGTAAGTGGGGTCCTTATCTAAGGTCCCCTCCTCCAAATCAACAACTGAATAAGAATAAGAATAATAACCCAAATCCCCCCCCCCCACACACAACCACCATTTTATTTTTCCTCCCTCACACATCTTTCTCTCACTCTGTCTCGCTTAATTAACTTAATTAATGCCTATGTAAATGATATCTTAGTACTGTATAAACAATCTACTTTCACGCATGCGTTTAGGTGTCGTATACATATCATAGGTAAACACTATTAAAAATCAATTTACTGAAACGTCTTACCCAATTACTATATTAAATCAATTTACAGAACTGGTCATTTACTGAAACGTCCGTAAATCCCCACCCCTATCCATCTAAATCTCCACATGTGCATGACCTCCTGACTAAGACAGTTGTGAACATACATAAAAAAACTAAAAACAACTAAGCTGCCATTTAAGTCTAAATGACAGTGCCTCTAATTAGATCTAAATATAAATTGAGTAAACCGGCTAGTTTGTAGAAATACCAGAAGTGGCATTACTAATCATTTGCCATCAATTTACCTTTAAGCAGAAGTCCAAAATGTGTTTTTCACGTAATCTACGTGGTAAACTTTTACATTGTGAAATCTTGAGACGGAAATCACGCTTAAATGCACACGAAATCCATATAAGTACTGTTTTTTAACATCATTTTGGGGGATGGTTTGTTTATACCGGAAGAACTCAAGGTAATTAGCAATTTTCTAAGGGAGATTACTCTGCATAGTTTCTCCAAGTAAAGCAGACAGCATAAACGCATCTCTCTTCAATTTACCTATAACGATTTTTAGACTTATTATAGAACGTGTAAAACATTTCTATTTTGTTCTCATAGTGAATCATTAATTTAATATACCAATGTGTGTCAGGAAATTTTGTGACGGTAGCTTTTTCTTCTCCTTTTAAGATAATTTGAAAGTAATTAAGACGACCCCGTTGTCATAGGGATGACCCTACGCCGTAAGACAGGTAGGATTGGACTTCCAACATGCTAGTGGCTTTCAGTGGTGTTAGATAAGTGTACATGCCGATGATAGCATGATCTGAGGTTTTCGATTGATCAGTTTGAAATAACTCGATATCGTAAGTATAAAATGCAAGGAGCAATTTCTTACTTTAAGTGTAGTTTTGTGTAACTGATTGTCAGATAGACGAGCGTAGACTATAAATGTGTATCAAAGACTTGTTTACATAAACTTTACAAAGGATGTGTTCACCATATAGTTGTATGAATGAAAAAGTGTTTGAAATATGTGCTTGGTTAGAGAAATGTCAAACGCAGACAGTCTTAACCCTGCCGTTTATTGCAGCATATTGAAAGCTGAAATGAATTTTAATTTAGTAGTCATTAAAGTTCTGATATGTCTAAATATTTCATAATGTTCATACCATATTCATATTTAAATGACAAAATATACCTGTAGTGAAAATATAATTTTGTTCTATTTTTTTTTTTAAATCTTTACCCTCTGTTTTATTATATAAGGGTTTATGCATTTTCAGGTCAGAATAAAAAAAAGACGGATTGCTAAAGGGATTTGAAAATGGATTATTAAACTCAAGTGTTTTGGATTACATATAAAAGACACGTGCAAAATGCCTGGTCACGGCACAGGGCTGGGAGCAGCCAGTTTCCCAGCTGCTAATAAGCTATTGATGCGCTATGAGGCGGACAGAGCTTATAAAATGCATCAACAAAAGGTAGGCCAACAATTATATTAATTGCTACAATATAACTGTAAATTTATCTTTTTTCTATCAAATGTTCATTGAAATTTAAACTTTAAAAAAATGGTATTTTCTCTAAAATCATTAACAGGTAGATCTATGTGTCTTTCAAAAGTGTTTTCATCTTCCAATTTTTTAAAATCTTTTGCTTCAAAGATAATGCTTTTAAGTAGCGCAATTCTTAACTATTGATAAACCATTCATATTAAACAGAACAGCTTATCTTAATATTTTTAAGTGTCACTTTCTTATCTCAGGAATAGCACTATATATATATAAATAAAATGAAATAAAAATAAAAATGAGAGAAAAAAAGTGAGTATCACAGGCTGATCTAATTGGAAATAATATATAGCTGTATTGGGTATAAGGATGGGGTGTGCATTAGTTCATTCAGGTTTTCAAGAATTTCTTGGATTAAATGAAATGAATAATTGTATGAAATATATTAATTGTGATAAATGTTAATTTTCCCATGAATATAAAGGGTGAAAGCTTATATTTTTTTCTTCATCTAAAACTTCATGGCCTGTCTGCATAACTGTTTAATGTAAAAGATAGAAAAAACAACAACAAAAAAACAACTTACTCACATGCCTATAATACCTTTTTATTTTGTAATTATTAATTCAAGACCTCCCAGGGTCCAGAGACTGAATTTGTTTATTCATTTTATAAGTCAAACAACAGAAAAAAAGCATATAGATTTGAATTTTCAGTAACTTCAGGGGAAATGATTGTTGATTATACTTCTTTTCTTTTAATCAATAATTGTAATGTGTGAATATACATAGTCCTTTATATATATTATTATTAAAAGCAAACAGAAGAATGCACAATGTCTTTGTAACAAATTTGATTATAAGACAATTTGTTACCTGAATATATATATCATGTGAAATTTAGATTATAAAAAAATGTTATATGAAATATATATTTGTGTATACATATAATCATATATAGTAATGCAAAAGATTAACATAATTTAACATTTGGACATTTTTTTTTATTTATCAGTTACCTAGAATTTTAATTTTATATATGAGAATTAATTTTAGTTTCAGATCAAAAAATTTTTTATGTGATTGTCAACATGGTTTCAGAATATATGTAGCAATTTCCCAGTTATGAAAATTCTTTACCAGTGGTCAAAAATTAATTTCATACCTGTTGGACCATTGGAAAGACAGATCATGCTCTCAGTTTTTATTTACAGTAATACCACCTCATTTTAGTTTGATTAACCCTTTAAGGGTGTGATAGTCAAATATTAATGTATTTGACTGCGGATCTAAAGGCTGTTGGATTGAACCCCATTGGGGCAAGAACTTTTCATGGCCTTATCTGGCACAAAGTACAAATTTTGTACTTGTCCAGTTCCCAGGGTGAAAGGGATTAGTATAAGTTGTAAGAGCTTGTTTCTCAATCAACCTAAAATAAATAAGTATTAACAAAACCTTAACCCTTAAGACTTTTTTTTACACCTTGGTGAGCAGAAGAAACCTAAGATAACACAGGTCCTTTCAGGCCATCATTAAAAAAATGTTTGCTTGTAGTGCTCCTGACACTGAATTCCAGGGGTGGGTGGGTAGGTAGGTAGGTTTTTTTTTTTTTAATTTCAAATGATAAAAATATAGCTACGGAATGGACAAAAAAAAAAAAAATCAAACCAAAGACCTTAAAAAGGATTTTGAGTAGGGGCCATTTTGATTGTAAGTAGGAGCACTACAAATGAAAATATTTTTAATTGTCGCCTCAGAGATTATTTTACAAGGGTCTTCTCTGGTAAACAGTTTGATCATGTAATATTGTTGTTCAGATTCTAAACATTCTTCACGGTAAAAAACAAAGAATCCATTGTTTCATATACATTTTAAAGTTCAGTAAAATATTCATAAAGTTATGGATTTGTTCATGAACTATTCATGAAGTTATGGATTTGTTCATGAACTATTCATGAGGTAAAGGGATAAGGTAATGCCATTTTATAGTGTAAAATTGATCAGCCTTCAAGTTATTCTCAGGCAGATCAGTCTATATACTGGTTGGATTGATCATACTAAAACACAATGAAGTTAAGCGTTAAAAAGTGTTAAAATGGTATGTAGGATATAATTCAGCTTGTCTATTTACCCCTTATAGAGGATTTTTCACCTCCTAAGTCCCAAATGTACCCCATGTACCCCAAAATTGTAAGGATTCTCCTAAAAAAAAAATATTTAATTTGAAGGGTTAAAAAGTTAAGGAAAAACAGCAATTGTACCCCCAGTTTCAAAACTCAGTGAACATTCTGATAAATGTGTTATGAAATATACTACTCATAATTTGCTAAGGTTCATTCATTGAAATCCTATTTACTTGTGTATTTGATAGATTTATTTGACATTTTAAATGTATTTCCATCAATGCTTATGATAGCATCATAGCTTTAGTTGGTTTATTAGGTTGTTTTGTGCAATAAGTTTCAAAAGTGTTCTGAAATACAAAAAACAACAACAACAAAACAATAAGTGATCCTTAGCAAATTTTGAGTAGTATTTTTTTACCCAGCTAACTTTTTTTTTATCAATATAAGGCAGTAAAGTTAGCAATATAATTGTTTTAAAGATAATTTATAAATTAGCTCCTGGAGTATAAGTATTGACTTGTTACATAAACTTATTGACAGGAATGGAATTGTCACCATAGGGGTTATTTTATGAATACCTTGGTGTCTGTTGTAGAAAATAAGATATTTCTTTTGAAGAATTGAAGTAACCACGTGCTCCCTTTATTTGATCAAGCATATTGAACAGCGGTATATGTTGTTGTAATATCAGGTAGATAAAATGGCAAGACAATTAGTTTTAAGGCTGTTATATTGGTTTTCTGGTTAACTAAAGCAGTAAATATGAAACGGATCCCTGGAATTAACATGACCCCAAAACAGGCATTTTGCTTGTCCTTTATGCTTGGCCAATGTTTTTGGACTAAGGTATCTACCTATTTAAAGCAAAATTCACATGCATTTATTTGTCGGAGCTTTGTACAGCTTTTCATTGATATGCATATTCATTCTGAGGCGGTTTTGAGTCATGTTTATTGTCAACACCTGTTAGTTTCATAACACAAGTAATTTTTGGTTTAATCTTATGCATGCACTCATATTATTAAAGTTTTAAACTTGTATTTTATTTGACATCATTTACAAAACAAGTTTTCACAACTTATATTGATCATTCTTGATGGCTCTGATGGTGGCGTATGTGGTCGTTATTGTGGGAGGAAACCGGAGAACCCAGAGAAAACCCTCATGTCTGGACAGGCAACCACTGTACTCTCTCACGTATGTGACAAGGAATTGAACACGAGACTTATTGTCGAATGGCGAAGCATGTTACCACTACGCTATCCAGGCACCTCAAATTAAGCAGAGCATGTGTATAGTACATACTTCATGTATATCGCTTTTAGCATTTATATATCATTGTAGACATTTTCATTGTTTGGAATCCCAAATTGTGTATGTCTGTATTGGAATGACTGAACTATACTCATTATGTGTCCTCGATAAATACACACAGGTGTGGTGAAGATTGTCAATATTCTGTAGAACAAGGGCTGTTATATTCTACTTCATTTTTCAGTTCTAGATTTCCTTTCACAATATCAACATAAATAGTAATTTTGATGGTTCCTTAAGAATGTTACCAATACAAAAACAAATTAGCCAGAAAATTATTTTCAGAATGAGTTACAGATTTTATTCTTGTATAGCTATACTCACAAGGGCCAGCTTTGAAATGAAAAGGCAAGGGCTGTTTTTTTTTGCCTCATATAGAGATGTGCTTTGATGGCTCTTGCCAAACAGAGTAGACCCAGAACTGTTTGTTCATACAATATAGTTCCTCAGGTTCTACATGGTCTGCACAACAAAGAAAATATCATTTGTTTCATTAAATTGATATCTATCATATTATGTTTATGAATATTCATGAGGTAAAGGGTTAATTATTCATAAAACTTGTTTAGACTTCCTTCAGATCTAGCTGGCTTTATAGCTATAGTCTAACAAGGTGTTAATGGTATCTTTCTGAGTTTTGAGGTATGTGTTTCCAAATGAAATTTTAAGAGATGCCAATTGGTGCTATGCTCTTGGTATTTACTTTAAAAAAAAAAAATGCTGATTTTGCATTCTGTTAGACCCAAGTTTACAGTCCCTTTTATGTACATATAAATTGTAATACAAATTTAGCTAGGTCTAAGCAATCATTGTGAAATCAAATGAATATTGGTTACCGGTACTTTTCACAATATTTGAAGTTTTGAATATTCAAATCCCCCTAAATCATTTTTTTTAATCTGTTGTTATATTTATTAATGAAACCCTGCATAGTTCATCTCATCCAAGTATGTACATGTAGTTTAAATCTTAATATTCTCCTTAAACCTCGGTCCTTTTCAAATCTGAACTTTCGTCATGTTGAGCAAATTACATATTTGCTCTCATGATTACAATTTGTTTAACACCTAGAAAGTGCTATTTCTTTATACATTCTTCAATGACTTAAATCATATCATAACATACTGAACCTCATCAACGACAAAATTGGCACCTTTACAGGAAACAGAACATGTAAAATTGTGCCATAAATGGTCTATGGTAATTATTTTTTCCATTATTAATATTCAGCTGTCTAAAGAATATTTATTATCACCTTTCAAAGCAACACAATTTAAGTACATTTATCTGCAGGTGTATTCCCTATATAGCAACAGCCATAACACCGCATTTGCTTTCCTGTGAGTGGCAACCATTGTGATTCGTTCTCACATTCTTAATGATGGATTGATACCTACAATGACTTATTATGGCGTCATATCTACCCCTGTAACATTACTTAGAGTGAGTTTTAAATATTGAAATCTATGCGTGGGTAATTTCTTTTTAAGAACTGTTCCTACTCAGTTTGTTTTCCTCTTGAATCAGATTCAAAGTAAACTTCACATATATATAGTCCTAGCAACTTGCATTTACACATGTTGAGGAGGCATTGCTTAATTTGAATATATAAATGATTTGATTTGAATTCATGTATTCTTTCACCTTGTCTACTTCGTAGTTAATGAAGACATATACAATGTATGTAATATCACTGGGATGTGTAATGCCTTTCTGTTGATAGAGAAAGTTAGTATGTTTGCTTGGGAACACAGTATTTCAGTTATTTGTGGACTTTGTCCACATGGGACCTCCCCTTGCCATATCGTATTACAGTCTGGTGGCATGATATCACACCCTTGAGTCACGTTATCAGGACACCTGCGGCCATCCAGGAAAAAGAGTCAACTCCTCTAAATGTCTGTATGGTATCTTGTTCAACAGTTGGCAGGAAATTTGTAACTATTATATATATATATACTGGTACATCAATGTGGTTTTGTATTTAAGTCTGTTTTCTACATTTTTAATTATGTATTCTAATGGAATATTTTGGGTATTAGTCGGAAAGTTCAGTGGGTAATTGGACAGATGGTTAGGCAGGCAATTAGGTCTGTCAACTATTTTTGTTCAGACCATAACTTTCAGAGATTAAAATAACTAAATAGTATTGTTCATCATGATGAGCCTTTGTGCAGGCCTATAGCTCAACTTCATACCTTAAAGGTTAAGATTGCACATAGAAGGTGAAGGTCAAATATGACGTGTTATAGTAGACTTTGTGCTCTAAGTTCCTCATGCATTAAAGAATTTTCAAATAACCAGGGACAATTTTTAAGCCTAAAGAGATTGCACGCAGGCCCAAACCCTGGTCTGTAGGTCAGAGGTCAAGGTCATACTAAGAAGTTGAAGGTCAAAAATGTGTCAATTATTTCCATATAGGGAAAACTTTTTTTCGTGGAAATTTCTTGTCTCTGGTTTTAACCCTTTCCCTCATAGAGGAAACTATGAAAAGACCTATGCGAACAGCATAAAACCTGATCAGCCTGCGAGTAAAACCAGATCAGCCTGCGAGTAACTCGCAGGCTGATCAGGTTTTATGCTGTTCGCTGCTCCTCAGTGGTCTGGAAATGAGGATTTTATAATTAAATTTGGTAAGGTTTAACTGTGGTTTTCTGCAGATCAGGCTTTATGTGGTACCTATTGAGTGCGTCAAAATGAGTCTATATGAGGGAAAGGGTTAACACTCTCCTGGTAAGTTTGATGCACTGAGGAAGTATGGCTTCCAGATCATGGTGGGATAGATATTTCTGAAAACTGTATCAGTCTGGCTTGTTTATTCGGTCGTAAATAAACAAGCATCTGGCTGATCTCAGGTGGAGGAAGGGTCTCATAATGAAGAGATGAAGCAAGCTCATCAGTGTTCAGTTGCAAATGCAACATTATTGATGTATTGATAAAAGAGATCCTCAGACACTGTGACAGGCAGCAAAATAGGGGACCGGGGAGTGTGCTTGATTGCGCAATAAGATAAAATGGATCTAATTTATAACTTAATGGCCATGTATCTCCATTTTTACAGTGGTGAAATGATAACTGATCAATAATGATTATAAAAAGAGGTTATTGAAAAATAACTGTGTAAAAGAAAGGAGTTTTTCATGTGGATAGCAGTATTGTGAAAGAAAAAAAGTGAGAAAAAAAAAAAAAAAACAGGATGAGGGGAAGTAATATTATTGAGTGGATCATGTAGCTAGTTGTTATGTGATGATATGTACTGGTTTCTCTTCATAACAAATAGAGCAGAGAAAAAATGGATGCTGCTTTTTTAAATCCTTGTAATTGAAACAGTAATTAATATCTACTAATTTGAAATAATGTTTTTTTTATTTGCCATAATTGGTATTAATGGCTATGTGAGTTACTTTCAGCCATAAAAATATATAAATGAATACTGTAAATGACTAGTTATTACCTTTTAAAAAATAAATATCGGGTAAATAAAATAAATACATGTATATAACATATAACAGTATTACATGTATATATAGTCAGTATACAGGACTATATATTTGCAGGGTAAAGACATAGTGAATACTACAAATTTAAAGTTTTGTACTTCTGTAAAGACAAATCGTGATCTCAAAGCTCTGATGTTGAATATCTATGGTCTAGGCCAAACATAACAATCAAAAGAAGGAGGTCATGGGTTCAATCTCCAGCCGCGACATACCAGAGTCATAAAAAATCGTACTGGCATAGCTCCCTTACTATAAGGGTAGTTCCAGGACTAGTTTGATCGGTGTCAGGATAATGTTATATCATGCCACATGTCTAAGGTGTGTCATCATACTGCAGTGTGTGGAAGCACTATATCTGTCTCAAGTAGACATAGTCACCAAATGACTCAAAAATGTCCGTTCAAAACCCAACAAACAAACAGAAATTACAATGCCCCAGGTCCCTGTTCAGCCAAGTTGAGTTTAATGATTGGTCATTCTGTCACCTGCTACACATACCACCACAGCAGTATTGACAGGTATAATCCAGTGTTATTTATGACTTAGAGATTATGGGGCAATGTCTACTGTTCCCCTGAGTCCTGGCAGGTTATAATCCCAACCTTGATGACATAGTCTCATGCAAAGCAGGCCTCCGAAATACAGTCACACTTTTTTAGAAAGATATGCCCCGTGCTTCCGACATCAAACCCGAACAACCTGCAATTTACATGATGGCCGATCAGGTTTGAGAGGGCCTTGGTCCAGTGGTAACGTAAATAACTGTTGATTGAAAGTTTTGGGATTGAATGCCATTTTGGCAAGGAATTTCTTTTGCCAAAGTACTTTTCCAACCATTGGGAACCATTGAAAGGGGTTAGTCAGCGTAGCCATAACATGTGGTATATGATGTCATTTTAAGCTATCACAAGCAGCATTATTTGCCTCAATTCGAAAGAGAAAATTGCTGTAAGTAATTTATTTCTTCACCAATTTTAATGGGATATAGTGCACGCAAAGTAAAAAAATTGTGAATAATAATTCTAATAATTCTTTTGTCAGATGAACTGACTTTCCTCACATTCAGAACATTATCAGTGATGTGCTTTATGCGTTAACAAAAAAGAATTCACGAACAAGGAAGGTTTTCCCGAATGTTAAGAAAATCTGTACATCTGACAAAAGAATCATCGTGATAGCAATAAATATATATGTTAAAAAATATAGGGAAACATATTTATGCAAAGTCAAATTTGATTCAAAATTGCAACAAAATTTAAGGAGACAGAATGCAATTTTCACTAACAGAATTACTGTGCATAAATATTTATTTATAGGCAGATGCACTGAGCATCATATGAATAGTTGAATACATGTCGTGATGTATTTTTATTGCATTGAATGAAAGCACTTCATGAATATTCCAGAAATCTTAATCCATGTGTATCATTACAGAGAAATATTTCATGAGTGAAATGAGAGTCTTTATTTCAAATTGAAGGTATGTCCATATTAAATGTAACATTTCCAATTTCCTTTTTCAGGACAAGTTTTATCTCCTAATCATAAAGCCTCACAGTTTCAATGCATTTATCGAGGGGATGCAAATTTATCGAAGAGCATTAGTTATAGGTTCACATAAAAAATGTTAAAGGCAAATGGAAGCTATAAAAAAGGTTTATACGTAGTGATTTATATGTATTGATTTATTTTTTGAAAACTTATTTGTGCAGATTTCCCAGCGTTGAATGATTTAGCAGGTTGGGATAGTTTGTTTTGGAGTTTATGGTCACTGTGACAGTATTTCATTTATATTTTAGTCATACATTGGTGACCTCACCAGGACTTGAACCCGCAGCGATGAGGAGCTTAAACTAAGCATAGTGAAGGACATATGCTACAGTAACAGTTATTTACTATATAGAAAAAAAGAAAATTAAAACTAGCGGAGGGAATTTTCTTAAACTTTTCATGATAATAGAGAACCACACTAGACACAAGTTAATGGGAAAAAAATGGGGGTCCCCCATTCTAATTTTTTAGTTATCTGTCCCTGAAAGTGAGTTGTTTTTTTTTGCTCTTGTATGGCATTTTTTCCTTCTTTGTCTGTATAGTAAAAAAAAACAAGAGGGCCAGGATGGCCCTGTGTTGCTCACCTGAGTAAAATGACTGTGTTAGGCATAATGACAAAAAATCTGGCATCTAAAGTTTTTTTCTAACATTTCACTAAGTGACCTACATATTGATCCTACCTGAATTTGCACTCAACTGGGAATTCATGCAGTCATCATTCATATCAAGTTTAATGAAGACTGGGACAAAAATGTAGGCCTGTAGAGTGTTCACAAGGTTTTTCTCAGATTTGACCTGGTGACCTAGTTTTTGACCCCACATGACCCAATTTCAAACTTATTTGAGATATCATGTAGACAAACATCCTGACCAAGTTTCATGAAGATTGGGCCAAAACTGTGGCCTGTAAACTGTTCACAAGGTTTTTATTAGATTTGACCTAGTGACCTAGTTTTTGACCCCACATGACCCAATTTCAAACTCATCTGAGATATCATGTAGACAAACATCCTGACCAATTTATGAAGATTGGCCAAACTGTGGCCTTAAGTTCACAAGATTTTTCTAAGATTTGACCTGGTGACCTAGTTTTTGACCCCATGTGACCCAATTTCGAACTCATCCGAGTTATCATGTAGACAAACATCCTGTTCAAGTTTCATGAAGATTGGGCAAAACTGTGGCCTCTAGAGTGTTCACAAGCAATTGTTGATGACGGACGACGCACGACGGACAAAAGGCGATCACAAAAGCTCACCTGAGCTAAAAACTATTACTGTAGCATACGTCTTTAAGTAAGTGGCTACCTACACCACTATGTTTGTGATTCCTGAGTAAGTTTATAAGATGCTAAGAGTTAGTAAGACATTGACAACATCTGTCCTGCCACAGAGGCGTGTCCTAAGTTGTGCATGATCTGTTTAAGTTCTACCTGACTATGTCTCATTATTGGTTACAGCATGTAATCTAACAGAGCTGTGTCACAGCATAACTATGGCAACCTTTTGATATTGAGTGCTTACATCTGTTGCCATAGCAGCAGGACATGATTAAAGTCAAAGCTCTCTCAGAGGTTTCATTAAAATGAGCGATAATGACATGCACTTAGCTGATTTGAGAGTCAGTACTTTATATGTAAGCTGTCATTAATTTTCTTAAGGTAAAGTCCCTGTAATGGATCAGCTACATTTCAGACCTCATGTCCTTTCACGGAGATAACCAAGGTTTCCTAATGTTTCATTAGGGTACCTTTGGTTATCTTGGTAGAGGTTAAGTGGTCCAAGATTTCTAAAAATTTAGCACAATATAATGTGAATTTGAGGTGCTCGCCAGAACAGAGGTTCAGTGTAAAGCGGTAGTGAAACTACGATAAATAAAATTTAATATGTTTGAAGGGAATATATTGATGCATTTGGGAATATTTTTGATATAATGTCACTGGGTGAGAAAAATGTGCAGTCTGACCAGGACTCAAACCTGTGGCCTTTTGCCTGAGCTACCCGGCTGCATGCGCACTTTAATGCAGAAAGTTGGCAATCATTTTACACAACTCCATGCAGTAGTAACTTCCCTTATTTGAAAGGACAAGTGCACTGGATTTTTCTCACAATATGGTAGTCATGCCAAGGTTTCCTTCACAAGCTTATTTGAGTAGCCAATCTGTTGGTTTAGGTCTTAGTTACAAATTACACTTATCTGTGTTGATGGCTGGGTAAAGATCAGTAACACATGAATTCTGTGCACCTGGGAAGGTTTTGAAATATTCTTGTCAGCCTACTTGATCCACAGTTATATTTGATACAAATGGAACACAGCACCTCAGTGGGTCTGACATGGGGATACTTGGTATATATATCTGAGGCTTACCTTAGAGTGGTGATGCTTTTATAACTCAACTTAAAAAGCATTACTTAACATTTTACCTAGAAGATAAAGTGTATTTTGGAATAATTTATAGGGCAAAGAATAGCATTTCTCAGTTCATTTGGAGATTAATTGTGAATATGTATAATTGATAAGCTGTAGGCATTAAAATAACCAGCCACTTTCAGGCTCCATTGAAATTGTTCTGTCTTCTCACATTGATTGATGAATATTTAATCATTGGATACCAGTGTGATAATAGTTGTAGAGATGAATTGATGTTTTGTCATGATGTCAGGTGTCTAAACAACAATCCGACCCATGATTTAAAATTCTTTTTTTTTTTTTTGACAAGTTTCTTATTCCCTTAAGGTAATTAATCAAGGACAATGCAAGCTTATTATCAGTTTTATTGTTGAATGCTTGCTTGGATTTAACAATCCACTGATTTGTCTTACAATTAAGAGACAGATGTATTGCTGCTTTGCAGCAGTATGATGCAATAGGAAAGTGGCATGATATCACACTTGGTGACATTACCCTGTGACTGTGCCAGTAAGTTACAGACCTGCCTGTATATGCTTAATATAGTGCCAAGAGTACTATTTTATTTTTACTCAGGACTTACGACATGAGGAATTGAAATGACTGTAATCACTTTTAATTTGCTACCAGGATAAGTTTATTAATCCTTTACTTCACACAGACTCAGTTTTTATGCATAATTGTCAGCCGAAAAAAAAAACTACAAAAAAAAAAACATTCCAGTTGTTTGTTTATTGGATTAAACATACCACCAACGGTACAAATTTATTTCAGTCATTTGGAGATGATGTCTACGTGAGACAGATATATTGCTGCCACACTGCAGTTTCACGCCGTAGACATGTGGCATGATACCACACCCAGTCACATTATCCTGACACCAGGCAAACCAGTCCTGGAACTACCCTTATATGCTGAGCACCAAGCAAGGGAGCTATACTAGTACCATTTTTTCAACTGTATGTCGCGGCCAGGGATCGAACCCACGACCTCCCAATTCCGAGGCGGACGCTTTTACCACTCTGCCACCGGGACTGGTCCTTTCAGATTGTATTACCTGCATCCTGACATTTACAACTTGTATACAATCAGATCATGTGAGATTGGCTGGCATGCTGATCAGGATTTACAATGTTTGCTACTTATCAGTATCTCTAAATAAAGATGGTCATTCCTTACAATTATTTCAACTCATGTACTTGCTTTCAGTCTAGTCTAGCTTTCTTTGGTCTCATATGCGTTAAAACAAGGAATTCAAGGGGTGAATATGGACATAGTAATATATACCTCATTCCAAGTGACCCCATCTAATGAACAAACTTTATTATCATTTTAATGTAGTATGGCTGTTATCATTATGGTACTCAATGGTTTTCTCTGACAGACCCTCACTGGCGGTGCTGAAGCCGCGTATCTGGTTTATTTCCTGTCCGCAGACCAGGTGAGCAGCGCTCATCCAACTGTACATATCAAATCGGTGTTCTCCACGACAACCAAACATCAATACTCCATCCCTACCGCTGATCTGTCTCAGCAAACACTGATACCTCGAGTTTTGTTTTTATGTTGTTTGTTTTTGGCCAGTATTGTACTTGGTGGGTAGAAACGATGCTTTATTGATTGTGTGCAAGGCTGTAAACAAACATCAGTTCACTGATTGATGAATTGTTTGGCTACTATTCATGATTTTGTCAATCTCATTATTTTGTTAATTAAGTTTTAATGGGAGAATGATGTTAATGAGAGATTACTTAATTCTTTCATGGATTGTTTTAAAGGGTTACTTTGATAAAAATAATGGGCATGTATAAATGCAATGGATTCAGGAAGTAACCGATTATATATAAAAATAAAATAATTGGAGGGTTCTTCATGGCAATTTCTGACTTGCAATCACTCAGTCTTGAACTATTGTGGGTTCAGAACCCATCAGTGTATTAATCAGACTTTTTGTGTGAGGAAACCTTCCAGCTGCCTTGCCGTTGGTTGGTGATTCTACCTGGGTGTCCTCTATTTTCTGAAATAATGTTCATAGATTCATTGGGTCTTCCTTTATTTAAAATTATTTATTTCACACTGATTGGGAAACAAGTTCTTACAACTGATACTAATCCCATTTTATGGTTCCTGGGTTGGACCAGTACTTGGCACCTGGGAAGTTCATGAACAATTCTTCCTCCCAATGGGGTTTGAACGCACAACCTTTGGGTCCACAATGTCATGAACGTCACCACTGTACAAGATGTCCTGGTGTCTTCCTTCACCTGTAATGAGCTGGATGTCTTGTTACTACTGAAACACTGTTCAGACAGCAGTAAATTTCAATCAAACAAACTTTTGTTACTTCTCTATAATGGCTGTATCATCATAGAGGTCATTAGACCTGAATATCAAAGTCATTCATATTGACACACCTGCTGTAATTGACATGCCAATGTTTACAGGTGTATTAAATTATCCAATAGCTTCACTGGCATATCATGGGATCAATGGTTCACCTGGTTTACACAAAAGTACACACAGTTTTGGGTTTTTTTTGTGAAACTGTTTTTGAGAAATTGACCTATTCATCAATAGAAAATTATCCATCAACTGTATATCGAGGGCTGTCCACAAGACTATTCTAAGTACATATAAAAATAGAAGGAGATAGAACAGTTTCTGCGTCAGCCCTCAGAATACAGGCAAGTCAAAGTGGAACTTAAATTGTCATTGCAAAAAATAGAAAAGTTCACATAAGCACTCTCTGTGACTCCACCCTACTCTCCTACAACCTATATTCTTGAAATCTTTCTTCGGTAAAATATCAAGAATCGTTTAACTATTTGAGTCGAAAAGTTACATTATCTCAACAGAACAAGAAGTTAAATCTTACATAGAAATGGCATTTTAACCCTTTCCCTCATAAAGGAAACCATGAAAAGACCTATGCGAACAGCATAAAACCAGATCAGCCTGCGAGTAACTCGCAGGCTGATCAGGTTTTATGCTGTTCGCTGCTACTCAGTGGTCTGGAAATGAGGATTTTGTAATTAAATTTGGTAAGGTTTAACTGTGGTTTTCTGCAGATTAGGCTTTATGTGGTGCCTACTGAGTGCGTCAAAATGAGTCTATATGAGGGAAAGGGTTAAAAAGGTTCATCCCTGTACAGGTAGCTGCTGACTGTAATATTCATTTGTAATATATGAATGAGAATGAAATATAATTTTATCATACATGCTGTGACTATAAAATATAGTTTATACAACACTTTCTGAAACAGTTACTCAAACGAGGAAGATACGAATTATAACTCACGATAACTCACTATTTGACCCTTTTTTGTGGGAATCATGTATACTGAAATCTGAGTTATCAGGTTCCAGAGACCGAGATTATATCAATGAGACTGCATTCTGAGAATCAGAATGCAGCTCAAAAATCATTCAAAAATCATGCTAGAGCTTAAGTTTGAGAAATACTATCTTCAACATAATTGAGTAATAAATTTTACTCAGCTGAGAATGTGCTTAATAAATGTTATGAACACCGCTCATTGTTTACACTAAGTTGAGCATGATAGTTATACTCAAGTTTGAGTTTGAGAATGATTTTCAATATTTTCCAGAAGTTGGGGCCAGGGCGCAGTTCTCTATCAGATAATATATAGGATTTGATCAGCCTGTGAGTCATGTCCTTGATTGCTCTCAAGAGTTACATCCTGAGACTTAATTTGCCTAAATTTCTTTATCGAACTATAGCCCTTTGACAAATCTTTAAAGGCCCATTATATTTTATAATGGTACATAATGTGCAAATATCTTCTGTAAAATAACAGTTAAAGGCGTTCGGGTTGAAAATGTTGATAAATTACTCAATTTAGTATTTTAGATGGATGTCAAAATATTTTAATTGTTTACATTATTCAGGAAGACGGTCTGTAATTGGAATCAATTTGAACTTGAACAAGAGCTGTCAGAGGACAGCATGCTTGACTATTCAAAATGCTTGTTGGTAAATCAAATGAAATCTATTTCAATTCTTGCCCTTCACATACCCTGTACATAATAATAGTCAAAAATGATATACCTTGATAGTCTGATACCCCTTAATATTTTTATGATGTCAAAAATCAATCCCATGCCTAGTTACTGAGACAAGTTAGAAAAGGGCCATAATTTGCATCAGTCCAAAGTTATCCTCCTTAGTTTTCTGATGCCCTTGAAGACACTCCTTTACTTTCTAGTCAATTCCTCAAGCAATTTCTGAGATATAAGCTGGATAGTTGCTTGAATGCAAAAATTTAACCAAAATTCTAAGTTAGAGAGGGGGGGGGGGGTTCATAATTTTTAATATATATTCCATCAAGTGTTATCTTCCTTTATAGTATGATAACCCTAAACATATTAAAGATGTTTCAAATCAATCCCATGCCTGGATACTCTAAGTTAAAAAGGGGCCATAATTTGTAACATAATCTATTAAGTGTTATCTACCATGAAAGTATGATACCCCTAAACATATTAAAGGTGTTTCAAATCAACCCCACCTGGATACTGAGATATTAGCATGAAAGTACCTTGCATGCAAAACTTTAACCAAAATTTCTGAGTTAAAAAGGGGCCATAATTTGTAATATATTCCATCAAGAGTTATCTACCTTGGTTGTCTGATGCCCCTGAACATATTTATAAACTTTCAAGTAAATACCATAAATGGTTATTGAGATATAAGGTTGATAGTAACTTGCACGCAAAACTTTAACCAAAAGCTGCAACGCCGACGCCAGGGCGACTACAATAGCTCTCATATTCTTCGAATAGTCGAGCTAAAAACTGTCGTTGAATCAAATTTTTTTTTTTCTGCTACATCATCAATTTATGCACTTGTGATTCATTAATGGATGCATACGGAAGGTCTTATGGAAAACATCAGAATATTGAAGAAGATATATGGGTTATGCAAATTAGTCATTTTTGTAAACAATTGAACAGTCTTAAGTAAAAGAGTCTTTCATATTTATGCATTGTACGAGTTTGTACAGATTGCATCTCGTAACACATTTTGCTTTTCTGTCCAAAAAATAGACACTGCTTTTGGAAGAATCAATGGACCTTTAAATAATTTAGGTTTTCCCGCTTTCCCGATTTATTTCTACATTCTTGGAGAAATTGAGCATAATTTGATATGTAGATGTACAGTGATGAATTATAAGACAAAAGAGAACTTTACTGCCTGTAGAAAATTTCTGATGCAAAATTCATTGCTTGTTGGGTCTTATGTATTAATTTCAGTTCAATTCAGTGTTTTATTGTACGAAAGGCCTCCAACCCATATACATAATAACATCTTGTTTATTATGGTTTCATTAAGATTGTTGAGTTTTCTGAAAGCCCTCATGTGAACTATTGCATGTTACTGAGATATTCTGTTGATTTAGATAAAAAAAAGAAAGATTTATTGATTTTCCTTAATCAATTCTGCAATACTGGTACATTAATCTTCCTTAATTGTTTACCTAGATTATCCTCACTGGAATGGTAGAGTAATTATCCTCATTTTCTGGTACATCACTAGAACTTGAATTAGGTTTACTGTAAATATCGTAATACAAGTCTCTGATGATATCTACCTAGAAGTAATTTACAGCTATTAGACACCTCTCAGCCTCTGGTTACTGAATCAATATGGACTGACACTCAATTAAATGGTAATTCACTCAGAAATATGATGAAGAATTTAGTAAATAGGGTGTGCATTACATTTACATAAGGTTAGATGCCAAGTTGGTTTACAGTTCCAAGATGAAATTACAAACCGGAAATAATAATAACTGTTCCACCTATCAGTCAGATGATCTCTTTATTCTGATGTATTAAGATGGCATTGGAGACTGTACAGAGAACCATGCAATTTAAGTAAAAAAAAACACTTTTGTCCGGGTTTGCATGTTTTTGTTATGAATGTTATTTATATGCGGTCTAAGATAATGCTTGATCCATATTCTAGCGGAAATTGGGAGGTGTAACACCTGCATCATTATGGTAATTGAATTTGAGTACATTCGTGAATACTGTGTTTCTTTCAGAGAGGCTTAAATGTTAGTGAATCATTTAGAATGCTTGATGCAAAATTTACTATTAGTTGTCCAATATTACAGTTTGATGTTGTTTATTACGTTTTATATTTTTGTATTCTTGATTATGTAGTCAGTATCAAATATGATCAATTCAGACTTTATTTGTGATGTAGATTCATGAAACTTACCTGAGCATGCAAACAACAAAATAAATTCATGCATAGATTCAGTAGCACCTACATTTTCAAGTACAGCACTCCTTAACCCTTTCCCTCATAGAGGACACCATGAAAAGACCTATGCGAACAGCATAAAACCAGATCAGCCTGCGAGTAACTCGCAGGCTGATCAGGTTTTATGCTGTTCACTGCTCCTCAGAGGTCTGGAAATGAGGACTTTATAATTAAATTTGGTAAGGTTTAACTGTGGTTTTCTGCAGATCAGACTTTATGTGGTACCTATTGAGTGCGTCAAAATGAGTCTATATGAGGGAAAGGGTTAAGGTGCGTATAATAAGCAGCATCTTCCAAATATGTACATTATAGTCTGTTACTGGTATTGTTTTAGCTGCAGGTAGCAGGGTATTGATTAAATAGACCAGCCAGTATATCCTTAATTGCTTCTTCTCCCCTCCTCTGGCTTTTTTCTCCTAGAAGAGATTGATTACTTGATATATCCAGGTGTGTCTTCTGACTACAGGTGTGTTATATAAGTCCTAAGATGTGTCTTGAATACTGTAAAGGTTTTATACCATATGCCTGACATGAAGCCACATATGTTTAAGCCATATAATTGTCAGGTCACATATGTTTCAGATCAATATGCCTGTCAGGCCATAGTTTTATGGGTTTCAGATCATATGTTTGTCAGGTCACATATGTGTCACACCATATATTTGTCAGGTCACATATATTAGGTAGTCATGTTACATATGTTTTGCACCATATGTTTTTTTAGCTGATATGCTTTACACTATAAATTATGTTTGTCCTGCCACATAATTATGTTTCAGACCATATGTTTGTAAGGACAACTGTTTCAGACCATATGTTTGTAAGGACACGTGTTTCAGACCATATGTTTGTAAGGACACTGTTTCAGACCATATGTTTTAAGGACACTGTTTCAGACCATATGTTTGTAAGGACACGTGTTTCAGACCATATGTTTGTAAGGACACATGTTTCAGACCATATGTTTGTAAGGACACATGTTTCAGACCATATGTTTGTAAGGACACATGTTTCAGACCATATGTTTGTAAGGACACGTGTTTCAGACCATATGTTTGTAAGGACACGTGTTTCAGACCATATGTTTGTAAGGACACGTGTTTCAGACTATATGTTTGTAATGACACGTGTTTCAGACTATATTTGTTGAGCCACAATAATTAATTAAATTCCTATGTTTGGCCATATAATTCACACCATATGTTTCATAGGCCACGTATATTAAAGCACAAATATATGGACAAACATATGTTTGTCCATATGATTAAGACCATACATTTGCCCCAGGTCACTCATTTGAGACCATACATTTGTCATACCAGGTGATCCAAAATTGCATGTAAGGAAAAGTAGATATGTGTCTAATCTCAGTTGTGTAAAAAAAAAAAAAAAGACTATTAAACCACAGATATTTAAGACTTTGCCTACCAACTGTGTTTCCAAAAACAGGTTATGTATTTAGACTACATTTTTGCATGAGTTTGTGTGCATGTGTCTTTTTCCTGTCCTAGATTCTTCATTTAATTGTATCACATAAATTGCTGCTGTTTCATTGATTGCCAAACTGTGTGATAGGGTATGAAGTCAGTGGGTCTGTGCACTGTCAGACAGATGCCAACAGTGTTTGCACTTTGCATCTGTATTGATCCTGTTTACAGAGAGACAAAGGACAGTAGTATGTTGTAACAATTAGCCGTTTACCTCATAAAGATGTTTTTTGACGGATTGGATGGATTAGATGTCAGCTCTCTTTAATAGAGTCTCTGTTTGCTTGTATGATATTGTAGCTGTTCATAGCAAAGAGCAATCTTTTGTTTCAAGTTCAGTAAATCATATTTATTAAGTCATAAATTTGTACATGAATATTCTTGTTAGGGGTGAAAGGTTAAGATCATCAGTAAAAACTTTGTAACTAGAGTAATATAATGCTTGTGTGTTTGGTTGACTCTGTCCATTGTATTGATAACATGTGCTTTACATGTACATGTATATCATTTGTTAATTTATAGCAAGATGAACAGCTAGCTTAGGGATCTAAAAGACCTTCCCTATGTTTACAGATATATTCAAATGAAACTGTCAGATTATCCAAAAGCTGCACTAGGATATCATGTGATCACTGGTTGACCTAATTAATATAAATAAGAGATATATGTTTAAAGGTGGAATTATCAAATAATATTATGAATATAAATTGTGATAGAAAATTTTCAGCCAAAATACAGATCATCTAATAAAATGTTGTGTAACTAACTCTTGTTATACTGTCTGGCTGTAAGATGTGTGTATACTTCCAATGGATGCTTGTA
This sequence comes from Solen grandis, assembly GCA_021229015.1. Taxonomy (NCBI): domain Eukaryota; kingdom Metazoa; phylum Mollusca; class Bivalvia; order Adapedonta; family Solenidae; genus Solen; species Solen grandis. The sequence continues at coordinate 46,424,863 of CM037784.1, read as the reverse complement.
AGAAATAATCATGTCAAATTATATGATCCAAGTACTTGATCAGTAATTTTTTAAACATAATTATCATAATGTACATTATAATTTAAACCACAATTACAATTTTACCATCAATTTCTTTTTTTTTTTTTTTGTAATTTTTTTTTTGCGCAATTTCACCATATCTAAGTTCTGACCAATGAAATGATGATATTTATTCATTTTGACCGATAACCTTTTTGTTGGATTGTACATGTATGTAGGTCAAAATTTGGGTTTAATTCACAGCTTCGCAGAAATAGAGCACATAGGATACCATTTAAGTGATTAGTTGACCTGGTCATGAATGGAAAGTAATTCCCAAATAATGGGTATTGGTAGGGTGAAAATTTTCACAGCAGAAATAGGAAAGGTCAAATAAACATTGAGATCTCTGGGTTGAATTTTATTGGCAGTACAAGGTACAAATAACACCAATGTCTTAACTCAAAGGAAAATTTTGTTCCCCATACTAATTACCTTTCTGTTCAAACTTTATTTCTTTGTATATGTTTTAAAGACCAATCTTTTAGCAATTATTGGCGTTACCTTTTAGTTTCATCACCAGGCTTTTGAAATGAATGCAATTAGCATTATACTGTGTGACTAATGCCCCTAAATATTGCAGGGGATGATCAAGGGTTTAACCCTTTCCCTCATATAGACTCATTTTGACGCACTCAATAGGTACCACATAAAGCCTGATCTGCAGAAAACCACAGTTAAACCGTACCAAATTTAATTACAAAATACTCATTTCCAGACCACTGAGGAGCAGCGAACAGCTGTTTGCATAGGTCTTTTCATGGTTTCCTCTATGAGGGAAAGGGTTAAGTTAGCTGCCCTAGTTCCATAATGATTGTACATTATTTAGATTTCTGCTGTGTCGGAACATGAAGTGAAGAATAATCTCCTTACAATTCAAACAAGGTTTTAAGTTTCTTACAGTTGGAGTTCAAACTAGGCTAATTAAAATTCTGCCAACCTTTCGTAGCACTAATACTAAATAAGCATTAATACTAAAAAAACTTTGTGGAGAATTTCATCAGTCTTGTTTTAAATACCAATACTTAAATATTTAATTTTATAAAATAAATATTTAATTATAAAGGTTATGATTTACGTCAATTTAGTCGTGTACTTGAATATTTCATATATTAAAAAAGAATGGTAGAATGCATTTCTATGTCTATGTACTCTTTCATTCCATTTTAAGGAATTTAAATAAAAGGCCACCTTTTATAAATTGTTTGTTTCCCCTTGCCTGACTGACATTCAAAAAACATGCCGACCCAAAAAATTTTATTGGGTAATTTTATTACATTTTTTTACACTTATAAATAAACATATCATTATATGTATTACATGTAGTAGGGAAAAAATGATTTTGCCTACCTACCTACCCACTTCTCCAGACTATGGTAAGGAGAGAGGAAATAAAGAATTTTTTAACCCTTTCCCTCATAGAGGAAACCATGAAAAGACCTATGCGAACAGCATAAAACCATATCAGCCTGCGAGTTACTCGCAGGCTGATCAGATTTTATGCTGTTCGCTGCTCCTCAGTGGTCTGGAAATGAGGAATTTGTAATTAAATTTGGTAAGGTTTAACTGTGGTTTTCTGCAGATCAGGCTTTATGTGGTACCTACTGAGTGCGTCAGAATGAGTCTATATGAGGGAAAGGGTTAAAAGGGGGTCTTACTTAGCACATTTTTCATTGTAGATGGAATTGGAGCCTGATATGATTCATGATTCATAATGTTTGCAAGCTTTATCTTACTTGCAGACTGATGTTTTTTTTTTAATGTTTTTTTAGCTCACCTGAGCACAGCTCAGGGTGAGCTTTTGGGATACTTGATTGTCCGTCGTCCGTCGTCAGTCGTCCGTCGTCCGTCAACAATTTTGTTGTTTACACACCAGAGGCCACAATTTTGATCCAATCTTCCTCAAACTTGGTCAGAATGTTTGTCTTGATGACATCTTGAACCCTTTCGGTAATGGGTCAGGTTGGATCCAAAAGTAGGTCAGTAGGTCAAATCTTAGAAAAATCTTGTTTACACATTAGAGGCCACAATTTTGATCCAATCTTCCCAAACTTGGTCAGATGTTTGTCTTGATGATCTGAACCCTTTGAATGGGTCAGGTTGGATCAAAAAGTAGATCAGTTGGTCAAATCTTAGAAAAATCTTGTTTACACACTAGAGGCTACAATTTTAATCCAATCTTCCTCAAACTTGGTCAGAATGTTTGTCTTGATGATTTCTCGAACCAGTTCGAAAATGGGCCGGGCCGGACCAAAAAGTAGGTCAATAGGTCAAATCTTAGAAAAATCTTGATATCTTTTGTGGATGGGGTCAGAAAATTCCTGAACATTGTTTCACCTCATCATCTTAATTCTAAAGCAATCTGTTTTGTACAGGCAATGAATGATACTTTTCTCAGGTGAGCGATCTAGGGCCATCTTGGCCCTCTTGTTTTGTTTATTATAGGTGTTGCTGTTAGTTGACCACAACATAAAGAATCAAATGATGGTTGAACCATATAGAGTAATCTCCCTTGTCTGTTTCAGCTGGCCAATGTCAAAACCAGACTGGATGTTAAGGAACCCAAGAAACAGAATCACCTTGTGCTGCGACTCAAACAGATCCAGGTAAGTTGAGTATAGTTTTGTTTGTTAACCAGTCCTTGTCAATTTTAAGTTTCTGTTACAGTCAGACTTTGTTCTGCCATCCTTAACTCAGCCCCTCACCGCGTGGGTTCGAATCCCAGCAGGGTCATTCAGATTTTCATGTGAGGAAGCCTTCCAGCTGGCTTGTGGTAGGTCGGTGGTTCTACCCGTGCCTCTGTGCATTCGGGGTCTTCCTCCACCTGTAATTAGCTGGACGTCGCTATATGACTGAAATACTATCAAAGCGACGTTAAACTCAAATAGTCAAGTCAAGTCTGCCATCCTTAATATGACCACTCTCGATTAGGATTGGTAAATGTCTGATCAATTCAAGATCCTCTGATTTTGGCTTGAAATTCAGGCTTTAGTAAGTCTTTTAACCACAGCAACAATCAGATAGCATCCCAATTTAGCAATTTCCAACCTTATTAAATTTTGGCAATCCAATTTCACTTACGTTGCAGGATATACCTAACTGCAGGAAGTGCTTAGACCCCCCCCCCTTTTTAATGGCCGACCCCCTTCCTTTTTTTACCTTTCGTTTCATGTAAAAAAAAAATCCCGACCTACCCACTCTCTTTTTTATTTGCTGGAGATCAGAATCGGAACTATTTTTTTTGGCCTTGGCCAACCTCTTTTGACCCTCCCTGATCTGTAGGACTCTGATAGAAAGTATATATAAAATATACAGCATTCAGATAATTACCGGTATACATAAGAACATTCCAGATCATTGACAATAGTTTCCCCAACACTTGTTTAGCCCGAAAAATGTTCGATAAGCAAAAAAAAGACAGTAAACAAACTTAATAATTTAAAGTAAATTTAACATTCTAAAACAATGCCTAATGGTTAGATTATGAATAATCCTTTTTATTTTCTTACATATTACAATATTTATGTTATAAATTTAAGTCCTGTGGAATAACATTTCAAAAAGCCTAATAACTTTTGATATAATTTACCCTTAAATTTCTTTGTGAAAAGTTTAACATTTAGATTCCTACAATATTGTTATAAAGACCTTTTCATACAATTAGCCTTGGAGCAGCTGCTGTTGATGACCAGTTAATGATAAATATTTTGTATCTAAATTAAGTGACAGCTTTTAGGACTCCCGCTCTACATGTACATTTAAAATCAATAACTGGAGATTCAATGTTAATGTTTGATTTCAGTGTCCTTAATGAAAAAGGAACCAAGCTGGAAGTTTATAAAGCATTTATATTTAAGCCTTTCTGCTCAAACAGTATTTTTAATAATTCATTATAATAACTGAATTATTTTCATGGATTCTATCTCTTCTTTATTGCCTTTAAAGTGTCATTGGTAGAGGCACAATGGTTTTGTTAATGAAAACAAATCTGAAGTAAAACACTGTTAGACATTCTAAGTTAATTCACACTTTGAATATCATTATTGCAAGATCAGACAAGTTTATGTAAATCATCAAGTATTTTTCTGAAAGGAATGAAAAAAAAAATAATTGAAAATTACTTTTTAATACATTTGTGCTGCTTAATTGATTAAGGCATGTCAGAAAATATGTCATGCATTTACATGTCAGAAAATATGTCATGCATTTACATGTCAGAAAATATGTCATTCATTTACCTCATTGTATCTTTATGTGTTTATACTCTTCATTTTCACAGGGGACCCTTTATCAGGATTGTGACTAACACACTGTGATCAGATTAGAGTTTTGTTGTACAAAACATAATTTTCATTGACCTTGGCATTTCTTTCAGATAAGATGTTTGGTATGAGGTTTTCAAAGGATAATTGGTTCTTCTGAGACACTTTTGTTGACCAATTCAATACCGAAGTATTAAGACAGTGTTTAACAGTGGCTGTATACTCATACATGTATATTTATATCAGCTCTCAGGTTTTTCTGCTTTATCATCTTGAAGTTTTATATGAATGCCTTTGTTCCCTTTATTTGATAAATTTGCTGTTTAGTTTTAGAGTTAATAATTTTAGAGAATACAGATTTACAAAATTTTATCAAAATTAATTTGATTAAACCAAATGATGTTGCGAAGACTGGGTTAGGTTAACTTGTCTGAAGTTGCCAGTCAAGGAAAACATGTATTAGTATTAGAATATTAATTGAAGGCTGGTTATGGAAACTGGCTGCTTATGGTAAAGTCCCTGTAATGGTTCTGCTACATTTGGGACCTCATGGCTTTTCATGGAGATAACCAAGGTTTCCTAATGTTTCATTAGGGTACCTTGGTTATCTTGGTAGAGAGCTAGGTTAAGTGGTCCAAAACGTAGCGTAACCATTACAGGGACTTTACCTTAAATTTGAGATCAAACATATGACTAGATAATCTCATCATACCCAAATTTCACTATTATTTTGCTAGGTTAATGACAGTAAGTGCTAATTAACTATACCATTAAGTATGTAGTTAATCTCTAAACTGTTCTGTTAATTTGCTCTTAGCTTAGAAAAAAGATTTTGAAATTGGGGCCTGGCTTGAATACCACCAAGTTCAATACTTAGCACAAAGTTAATACCTGAAATCTTAAGTAAGATTGAGATATTGTTTTTACAAACTATTAAGTTAATGACTTGACTAACTTTAAACTGAAAAACAGCATTATGTTAAGGTCTTCCCATCTATAGCAATCAATTCCATCAAAGCCATGCATATAACTTAACAATATATAATTTTGGTATATAAGCTTTTAAAAGGTCAAACAATGGTTATCTTAGGGGCAAATTGATATGATATGACAAGTGACAGAAGTTCTTTTATTACCTCCCCTTGATTATTTCGTTGTCATGAGTTATCTCCCCTGAAAACTAAAAAAAAAGAAAAAGAAAAAAAAAAAAAAAGAAAAAAAAAGTGATTTTCTCCATTTTCCTATTTTTACACAAAAGTTGATTCAAAATCATACAATTCATCTTTCTACCATGAGTTTTTCACATAAATTAAATTCAGTTTTTCATATTCACAGAAAATACATATTTTCCATAGGCTTCAATGTTAACTTAGAAAACGAATTATCTCCTCCAAATAAGATAAAACTCGAAAGAACTCTTTCTGAATGTCTTCAAAGTGACATTTTAAGTTTCATAGAAATATTATCACAATGGCAAGATATAGAATATGGCTATTAGGATGGGAAGACTTTAAAAAATGTTTGTTTTATTAGGAAAATAAACATGATTAATGATATCATTAAGAATAACTTAATGCTATAAATAGAGTTTGTAGAATTGGTGTCTCTGGACACTTAAGGTAAGATACCTGTAATGGTTCTGCTACATTTCGGACCGCTTAACCTCTACCAAGATAACCAAGGTACCCTAATGAAACATTAGGAAACCTTGGTTATATCCATGAAAGGCTATGAAATGTAGCGTAACCATTACAGGTATCTTACCTTAATTTTGTAAAAGTCATAGTTCCTGCTTAATACAGGTTGCTGTTAACACAGGTTTGACTATAAATTTATGGATATTGAAAACCCGTACCTTTGAGTCCACAAGTACATTTTGTGCCCTTTGGATATATGCTAAAAGGAAATGGCAACAATATTATGTTTGAAAGCATTACATATACAGCTTGGTAGAATTGATAATTGTAGTCTGGATAGGATGGGATTAGTCTGAATGGAAAAGTTTAGTCCCAGGGGGTCGTCTCTGCCTCCTGGAGACACTTAAGAGGGTGCTGATAAGGGAAGGGCGGTTGTCAGCCACAGAGAGCTTGGACTCTCACCTTTTGGGATTGTTACAAGGATACACTGGAGGAGTTAACTGCTTTATTTGCAAGGTTTTAACATCCATCCAACTGGATTTCATTCATTCTGTCCATATTAGTCAGATGTTGTTCTGCCTCACTGCAATATCATGTCATATTGACATTTAAGTGGCATGAGACAGTACCATACCAAGTCATGTTAATCTTAAGATCATGCCAATTTACCCTAATGATTGTGATGTATGTCAAGCAAGGGAGCAATATAACACGAGTGCCATTTTTGATAACTTTGGTAATTGTCGCAACTGGGGATTAAGCCCGCAATCTCCTGTTCACAATCTTTAATAACATAGTTATTGTGTTTCAAACTGAGTTGACAGTAACTCAGTTATGAACATCAAACCATCTATGGTATTAAATATGCTCAGGGATAGGTAGTTAATGACTGTTGTATTTATAGGGGACTATAATTAAAACAGGAGACATATAGCAATCCATTGAGGTAAAACGTTTCTTCATTGCATGTAGCACACAATCTGGGAGCATCAATCAGTATAAATTCCAGATGCAAAGTATGAGAATTTTCAATGATAATCCAGTTAAAATTAAATACTTCAAAAATCCTAATTATCTCCCATGTTACCACCTAATTGATATCTTTGATGATTGCCACTCTGAACTTGTAGCCGGGTACAGGTATTTGGTGATAAATCAATAGGCAATAAGACATGAGTGTCTCGATAGCTCAGTGGTAGAGCGCAGGAACGGTAGTCCTGAGGCCCTGGGTTCGAGTCCCGGTCTAGCCATGATTTTTCACCACCTGTTACATTTGGCGCCCAACGTGGGGCTGTGGCATCAGTGCTAGGTATGTCTATGACACCTGCACGTGGTTATATTTACCCTGTAACTCCTAGAATTCAGGGACGAATTCTAAAATGGAGGGGGATAATGTCACAGTACCGTTAACTCACAATAGGGGAGAATCATATGTAAGTGGCCGGGTAGCTCAGTCGGTAGAGCATTAGCCCTGTAAGCGAAAGGCCCCGGGTTCGAGTCCCGGTCAGGCTGCATATTTTTCTCACCCTGTGACATTAGTAAGACTAAGACGTATTAAAAAAAGTTTATTGTTTGCACTAACCTGACTGACCCTAATTTTTTGTACTAACCCTAAACCTTTTTCCTAGCATTTGGTTCAATACATCTGCAAAATGCTGCTAATGTTTAAGGATGATGTAACTTCGTGGGAATATCATGCTGCTTGTTTACATCATTATTACATGTAGACGGCGTCTCAAAATGACTAAAATACTGTTTGAGAGAAGTAAAAACCATAAAATCAAACTTTTTTTTTGCTACCAATACATTCAGAAAAGATATCCCGGATAATACTTTCAATTATCA
>CM037784.1:46366959-46416959 GCA_021229015.1 Solen grandis | reverse complement strand
ATATCAAGTTCATGTGGTACCAGTGTTTGAAATGTTCAGGTTTTATTGTATAGAAATATAAATGAAAGATAGACAGTTTATTTATTTATTATATTTCTAATGATGCGGGGAAATTGATTGAAATAAACAGCAATGTTCTGTAGATCTTTAACATGAGGTCTCAAGATAAGATCAAGTTCTTCATGTCATGAATATTCAGCTGACGTGAATACCAGATTTAATGTGGTTATCAGGAACAACGTAGGGTCAGCTCAACACGGGGACCAAAAAATGCTAATGATCTCTTGCACAAAAGGGTTTTTGTCAAGGACAACTGGTATTGTGCTTATTTTAAGGAGTTTTTATTCATGTTTAAAGGGTTTTATTATATCTACATCATTGTTAGTTCTGAGCATTGAATAGCCGTAACGGTATCATAACTTTTGAACAATGTTTATTTCATGGTGCCCTGTCTCATTATAATCTAAAAAAAAAACTCATTTCTTTGAGTACAATTTGACTGAATTTATCGTTATCGTAAAGATTTGACTGGAGATCAACAGTTTGATGGGTTTTTGTAGGGGACACAGGTATGATTTTATAGTGATCGGGGATCCTCTTTATGTATTATAATTGGTTCAGTACTTATATAAATAAAATGGGTGGATCAGGTATTATTGCTCCGTAGGTTTGCGTTGTTTGATCGTCATTAAAATTTTTACTCCACTCATACCTGGATTGCAAGTTTAGAACACAGGGATTTTTTTCTGCATCGGAGAAAATTTTAATTTTTATTTCCCGCTGCTGGGGAAACAAATGTAGGATTTTAACTTTTGACACACGGAAAATGATTTGTTGAAAGATATGAAGAAACGGATAAAAGTGGTTGAATAAGATTTTCTATAGACTGGTTTTGTTCTCTACTGTGGTGAGGTAGGTATAATTAGCTACTGTATTCAGTAAACCCTCCTAAGCTTTGCTTCACCATTGTGTAATAATGAAATAATTGCAGTCTGCTCCGTTTTACAATTACAATTAAAATGATCCTTTCTGTATTGTGTCAGGTATTGAGTATGTACCTGATAAAGAATGCAGAGCTTTGTGTATCATGCTATATTCGCAAAAATATTCAGAAAATTTGATAACAGTGTTAATGTGATGTTAATAAATACTCCTTTATTCATCTCACTGTTGATGCAAACACACTTATTTGAAATGAAATGTTAGAAGTAAAGAAAATCAATCAGGAGTCACAAAAGATTTCTTTATCCCTTGTATTGATCTCAGAAAGAATTTGAATATGCCATAAACAAACTTCATTCTTTGGAAGGTATTGAAGAGAGACTTGACATAAGACCCGGGTCTCTTGGCATGCTACCAATCTGGGTAGGTGGGTGCCTGGTAATTGCCTGTTGTTGATAGTACTGCATTGTTCACTGAGCCTAAAACAGAGGACTAACACCAGGGGGCAGTCCTGCTACTTGTCTTGTTTTTGTAATCTGTGGTCACCGAGAAAAAGTTTTACTCTGTGATAACATAAGATATGCAGTAGGGTGAGATTTGAAGTGGAAATTTATTCATGAGTTTGTGAACAGTGTTAAATTGGACTGTTTTCTAACTTGCAGTGATATATCGGAAAGGAATTATTACTCGCAGTGAACATTTCATCATAATGGTAAACTTCTCATTATGTTATTATTTGTTTTGTTTTTTGTTAATTATTTTTACTTTCCCTGATACTTTTTTTGTAAGAAAGACATACATGTACATGTGTTGTTGACTTCTTTTCATAAGTAAAGAACAGTTGAAGACTGAAATAAGTTCTGAATCAAGATTATACTATTCTTTGATTATTTTTTACAATGAAATTAGCAATTTTTCATATATATATTTTGACATATCAAATTAAGCCCCAGGATAATTATGTATCTTTTTGAAAACAAACAAACAAAAAGTAAAAAAAAAAAAAAAAAAAAAAATCTTATATGAAAGATTCTATTTTCCTTGAATTTTTTTAAGTTGATGATGTGATGCATTTTATGAAAATGATTGAAATGATGCAAAATTTTAGCTATATCTATTTACACATCATGTACCTTATAGCTTTACAATAAATTCTCTGTAAACTTATTTCAACTTTGAAACTCGGGCAATATATTAGTGGGTATTATATTATAATGGATATGACTTCTCCATGAGACTCGCTGGCATTGGCTATACTGGTCATAATTTAATCAGGGATTACAATCTTGCCTGGGGCTGAATGATAGAGGTTTTATTAAGCTTTTTATTCTCATTGATTCCGATTAGAGTCAGCCGACAATATGTATTACGCGAGATATATTGTGATAGTCAAGCAGATTTTATCTCATATCGATACAAATTTGTTTATCAGTTATTCATTCAATGACGATAGTACTCCATATAGTGGGTCTGTTAATTTTTTGATGTGCGGTTTGGGATTTATGGCCCATTAGTGATATTTCATTTGTACTGTTTGAGACTGATTTTGTGCTGATGTGGTACTACATATACGTTTAATACCATTACCAAGTGGTATGATATTTCATCCAGTTGCATCAATATCCCGTCATCAAGCTCAACAGTTCAGGAAATTAACCTGTGACTACAGCACTGCGAATCACTAATTTTCAATGAATTCATGGAAAAATTAATTCTTGAATACTTATCCCCATGAAAACATCAATTAATATATGTTTTCTATAACATAAAACCATGAATAAAATGTGCCCATTAAATTCCCTTCTGTACATAAGCAATGAAAATAAATGACAATGTAAATTAACCCTTTCCCTCATATAGACTCATTTTGATGCACTCAATAGGTACCACACAAAGCCTGATCTGCAGAAAACCACAGTTAAACCTTACCAAATTTAATTACAAAATCCTCATTTCCAGACCACTGAGGAGCAGCGAACAGCATAAAACCTGATCAGCCTGCAAGTTACTCGCAGGCTGATCTGGTTTTATGTTGTTCGCATAGATCTTTTCATGGTTTCATCTATGAGGGAAAGGGTTAATAAACAGTTTTTGTGGGGATAGCTTTTCATCAATGAAGACATCCATGAAATCAAAGAAAATTGGTCCCTTATGAAAATTAGTAATTCTATGGACTTTTAAATTATTCTGCAAGATGATTTGTATGAAAGGAATATCTTTTTATTATCACTGTGTATTTTTAGCTTACTTTCATTTTAAAATTAGACACTTCAAAGGAACATTAATATGTTTCCCAATCTATTGTTTTGATTATTTTCACAATTTGTGTTTTTGGTTCTCTTTGATATCAAAGGGTTTTTCCCCTCTCTTTTAAGTTTTTTTTTTTTACACAATCATGCAGAATTGATAGAAAATCCATTATCTTTATTTTGTTTCAGTGCAAAGGCCTATGAAATTGTCCAAAATAATATTTTTGATGGGAAAAAAAAAAAGGTGAATGGGGAATTGAATGATATCTCCCTGCTATGGTTGGAGATGCTCAACAGACAGATGATTTCAGGCATAAAAGAGGAATGCGTTCTAATAACAGACATACATATTTGGTTTAATCGGCAGTAATTTGGAGAGAAAACACAGAATACTTATAATTGATTTGAGTAAATTTACTCATCTCATGTTATCTTGCAGTCACATGATCATACACATAACTTCATGAGACCTTCTCTTGAATTGCTCTTTACCTATATCAGAGTTGTGGTTCTCTGTAAAGTTATTAGGTCTTTGTTCAGTGATATATACAGTACTATAAAATTCCTTAAACTCTTCATCATATGAAATTTATCAGAGAATACCCAGATGACTAACAAATCCAGATCAACTTACAGTTTGGTAAGGTTATGCTGCTCTCTATACATTTACTAATAATCTTTAGTAATTAGAGGTAAGAAAGTAACATTCTTGAACATGGAGACGTGTTTTCAGTCTGATTAAGATTTTCTCTAGTTTGACATGTTGTAAAATGGCAAATATGTATGAAAAGAGTGAAGTTAGAATATACCGTCTGTAGTATTGCATCATTATCTAACATGTCACAAACAGGCTAAAGTACAAACTCTCTAATTATGGAGATCAGGATAGTCAAATATATCAGATTACATTTTAGTTAATGGATGGCATGGTCATGTACTAATGTGAGCATGTTCATGCATAACATTTTATCTTAAGTTAGCAGATAATGAGACTCTTTTGAAGTGTTTCTCCAATTATCAGAATATGACAGGACCGTCAGCATAGTAAATATACATTGCCTCTAAAAGTATGTCAACTGGTATAATTCACAGATCCATAGAAAAAGAAAAATGGGTTAAGAATCGTTTTTCATTAAAAAGGTTTTCATACATACAGGCTTTCTGTCCCTTTGATTTGAAGGCTGATCCCTCGACTTGAAGATATTGAATTGCTTGACGTACAATGTATTGTCAACCTGGGATAGTTTGTCAGATGTGCTTGTACTGTTCAATAATGATGGTATTGAGAGGGATTTTTTGTGAAGGGAATACTGGATAGATGTAAGTGTACTATGCTAATGTTTTCTTTTCACAATATGTTTCTTTGGCTGTAGTTGTTATTATAGGGTGTTTACAGAATTCCTTGTCAAGTTCTTTTTGTGTGCTGGGATATTGCAATATTTCAATGAATTGGACAGTTGGCATACTTACATATTCTGAATGGACAAGATGTGGTATTTGTATGCAACTATCGGTGTTTTGCCCCACAGGGAAGGGGAAGGAGTTAGCAAGAGAAGTGGCATGTTAGCACATCCGAGTCACATTATGCTGACACTGGATGACAGCATTATGTGGTAGACACGCTAATTTTTCCGTCACAAGGCCACATTATTATGTGTAAGACAGTGTTAGATAAGTATCATTATCAAACACCCACTCAAATATTGATGGTGAGAAGGAATACCATATGCATTATACTGAAGACAAAATGGCATGATACCACATCCAGTCCCATTAACCCTTTACCGTGTGAAGATTTATTTATAGATTTATAACTTGATGAATATGAATTTACTGAACTTTGAATGGTATATGAAGCAATGGACTTTTTTTTCTTTAGAGAATATAATTATAGACTTTGAGCAACAGTATTGTATGAGCAAACAGAGGAGACCCTGATCTGGGTCTTGTCTGTTTGCCAGGGTATCAAAATATGTCTATATTAGGTTAAGGATTATCTTGATATCAGGCCATGCTTTCCTTGAAGCATTTCACGTAATAGTGAACATTGAATTAATTAACCCTTACCCTCATATAGAATCATTTTGACGCCCTCAATAGGTACCACATAAAGCCTGATCTGCAGAAAACCACAGTTAAACCTTACCAAATTTAATTACAAAATCCTCATTTCCAGACCACTGAGGAGCAGCGAACAGCATAAAACCTGATCAGCCTGCGAGTTACTTGCAGGCTGATCTGGTTTTATGCTGTTCGCATAGGTCTTTTCATGGTGTCCTCTATGAGGGAAAGGGTTAAAGACTTTAAGGTAGAATGGCACAATTTGTAGAAGACTTGTCAAGCTTAGTAACATATATACAAGGAGATCAAGCCATACTATTTTGGGATTTTCATACTTGAACATGGAGAATAGGATTTTGTTCCTTGCATGCATACTGCCATTACATGAATGTATTTTCTAGATTGCATTAAGGATCTATACTTTCCATAGATCCATTGCTTTTTCATGTTAATGCATCTAAGTATAATTAGCTCAAGGTTCTCAGATGTTGTATCCGCTACTCTGATTCAGTATAATCAGATATATACTGTAATCGGAACGCTAGCTCGTGTCAATGAGAACGGGCAGATTATACATATGGCCATCTGTGACACCTTTAATTAGCCACACAAATCTATAGGAGAGCAAGAGTTAATGAAGTAAATGGTTACTGGGCTGTGTCCCTGCACGTGTGTCCCATGTGTCAACCATGTATTGATCACACGGAACGGATACCAGCCTCGAGGGATGTAGATACCTAGGATACTCGAGAGACTGGAAACTGTCACTCGAAACTCATATTGATTTCAACTGCAGTTACCGTTAAAATCTTCATTAATTGGTGATTGACATTTGCATAATCTCAATTTCAAAAGGGACTGTCAGGAATCCTGCATAGTGGCCCAGTATATACCTTTATTAAAAAGGCATTTGACAGTGTGTCTGTAGATACAGGATTTTGGTGGAATCTCTTGTAGAAAAAAAGGGATGTCTTATAGCGAGGAGAATTTGAAGCAATGGGTAGTCAACAATTACGGTCAGTGTTTTGGATATTGTACATCAGTGGGCTTGGTGTAGAACTGTTTTAACTGCTCTTTTATTTATATGCACCAATCTTTTAAATTGTGTTTAGTTTTTTTTTGTTTTTTTTTTGGTAAATCTTCATAATTCTTTGGATGTTACACTAAGTATAATTATATGGGTTTGTATAATAGTATATCAATATTTTATTTCATAGAAAGTTGAAGTTAATGAGATATCTTTTGTTGTATTTAGGGTTTAAACCTAGTCTCTACATTATTTTTTACTGTGCTCAGTGGCCAAGTGTTTAGAGCGTTCGCCAGGACTGGGTGGCCAAGTGTCAGGACATTGTGACTTGGTGTGGTATCATGCCACATCTTTAGTGTGATACTGCAGTGTCAGCATTATATCCGTCTAAAGTAGATATAGTCTCTAAATGACTGAAATACTGTCAGTGGGATGTTAAACCTAGCAAACATATAATAAGTTACCAATTTGATCAAGTACCATTTTGTTTACAGCTTATTTGTAAAAGTGTCGTCTCAAGTTCTGAGTGCTTTTTTATGCTACAGTCAGCTCCATTATAATGCTATACTTGGAATCCATGTCTAGATACTGCATTATGTTAATTATGTTTGTCAACCCTTTACCTCATGAATATTCATGTAGATGACTTGATGAATATTTATTACTGAACTTAAAATAGTGTATGGTATCATGTATTTTTTTTTTGCCACACAGGCTGTGTAGAAACTGAGCTACAATAATGTATGAGAAACAGTGGAGACCTGATCAGACAGCTCCTGTAGGACAGAGATCAGCTGTCTGATTTGGGTCTGCTCTGTTTGCCAATGCATCAAAAAGAGTCCATATGAAGTAAAAGGTTAACAGATCACAAAATAAAGGTTTGGAGTTTCAATGTGTTAACCCTTTCCCTCATAGAGGACACCATGAAAAGACCTATGCGAACAGCATAAAACCAGATCAGCCTGCGAGTAACTCCGCGCTGATCAGGTTTTATGCTGTTCGCTGCTCCTCAGTGGTCTGGAAATGAGGATTTTGAATTAAATTTGGTAAGGTTTAATTGTGATTTTCTGCAGATCAGGCTTTATGTGGTACCTATTGAGTGCATCAAAATGAGTCTATATGAGGGAAAGGGTTAAGCTGGCTTTCATGTTATAATGTAGTTGTTAAAATGGATCTATATTGTATGTCGTGAAAGTTCTTGTTGATTTAGATTTAAACTGCCGTACAGGTGGACTGAACGAGTTTATTTAGAGAAAGGGATAATAAAGTCTCAGGAGCGTATGTAACCTGGTTTGCCCCCAGGAGTTGCGCTATTGCTTAAAAATATGTGGAACTGTAGAGTAAATGTAGGTTATGCACCTGCATGTCACGTAACAGGCCTTGTGACACTTTAAGCGCTCTCAAAATTCTCATCAAAATTATTTTCTCATCAGGAAATAAACTGCGAAATGAAAGCGGAAAAACGTCACATTTGGAAATGTTTGAGAAGGTTTTCGTGACTTTTATAATGACTTGTGTTAGCTGGGATATTGAAACAGGAATTATTTTGTAAAGAGGATTTCAATTGATATTGATTAAAAATTCCTTGACACAGATTTTAAGAGGCCATTATGCTAGTCATTATATGACCATATAAATATACTCAGTCCCAAATATACAATACTAAGGGAGGTTTGACGGAGTAGACGGAGGTCCATTATTAGTAACAATTTCACAAATGTTGGAGCCGATAAATAATCCCAGGGAGGTATGTAGCTAATTTATAGGTGGCATTCATTCAGATAAGGTGTCATAATTTGGGGGACAGCTTTGTTAACTGTAACATTAGTTTGTTTATTATATGCACATCTGGCCTTCCTTGGCCTCCATAATTAGGTAAAAGAAATGGAGTAGTGATTAACTGGTGTTAAAGTTGAGATAACTTGAGGATAAGTTGAGGAAACTTTTGATTTGACAATGTTATATTTTTTGTTCCACAACATTGAATTGGAACTCATTATATCTTCGCCATTATCAATGGACTTATTTTTCAGAATTTTTTTTGGTTAATAATAGTGTACATGATATTATGTCAAACTCCAGCAGTGGTCACGCTTTTACCTGATTACCTGTGATTTAGCTGAAACTCCGCTATTTGTCAACTCACTGTGGCAGAGATTCTGGAGATTGGATATTATGCAATAATAAAATTCATTAAATGAATCATAAAAATTGTGTCATTAAAAAATCCCGAAATCCAATTCAAACCCATACTTGCCTTTAAAAAGGAAGCATTTTTTTTTCTAAGACACAATTGTGTGAACTGCAAATCAATGTGTAATTCTGATGGCTTCTCAAGATAGTTTCTCAATGGGGTTATCAGGATATTTCTGCAGAATGTTAAATGTCAGATTAAGCCTCTTGTTATCTGAATACATAATAAGATGGGAGGACATTCTCCTGCCACAGATACCAGCTTAAAAGAGGAGAATTCCCACTGTTGTCACATCCTCAATGCCTCGGTGCATGTGGACAGTTGTTTTGCTTGGGATTAAGGTCCCCCTGACAATATTTCAGTCATTTGGGACTTTCGTCCATGCAATACAGATATAGCCACCTGTGATATCATGCCATAGACAAGTGACTTGATACCACAGCCAGTCATATTATCCTGACATCGGGCCAAACAGTTTAGTTAAACTTTATATATTTTTCATCGATTACAAAACAAGTTCTCACAATTTATATTAATCACTCTTGATGGCTCTGGTGGCGGCATATGTGGTCATTATTGTTGGAGGAAATTGGAGAACACCCACATGCCTGGACAGGTGAGCACTGTACCCTCTCACATACATGAACAGGAATTGAACCCGGGATGCATTAGTGAGAAGCAAAGAGCGTTACCACTACGCTATCCAGGCAACAATCAGTCCTGGAAGTACCATTATGTGCAAAGTGCCTAGCAAGGCAGCTATGCCAGTTCAATACAACTTGGTTTGTTGCGGCCGGTGATACTCATGAGAGCACTTGGCAAATTAATCAAATGAAACCAGTCCCTGGTGGTGGTTAGAGCATCTACCTTGTAAGCAGAGGGCTGTGTGTTCAATCTCCACCCAATTTCCAACTTAGCATAATCAGAAGAAAATTTACTTGCAGTCTTTAGTCATTAAATAAGTGAACATTAGTTCTATTATTAATTGTCCTGTAAATCTCTGTTTTTAATTTTTTTTATGCACAATATCTTGAGGACTGACCACAAAACTAATCCATCATCTGTTTCTATATGAGCTAAACTTCCACTGGCTTTTAGTTCAGTGTGTGAAGGTAGCTCCAGGACTGGTTGGCCCCAAGTCAGGCAAATCCTTAGTTAGGTGAACATGCCTGGATCTTGACTACAGCATAATATTACAGCGAGGCATGCTCCAGCTTGACAAATTCTCCAGTTGACTGGAATACAGTTATTTGGAAGTTTAGACAAGCCAACAGTTAGAAATCATTAGCATTTTAACTCACCAAAGTGGATGGAAAGCTTAGTAACATATTTAGCTATATCAGCTGAAAAGGCTGGGAAGGGTGCTAGACAATTGTCTTCATGAAACTTGGTCCTACTATTGTAAAGTGAGGCATCTATAGGTGCTTTTTAGGTGGAAAAATAGAGGTAGAAAAAAATGTTTGTTTTCATTCGTCTAGAATCATCCGAAGCTTTTATGGCAGGAGCTTTTATACCATTGTCTATTTTGAGTACTTAAACTGCTGTTGGTTAGCATTGAATGTCTGATGGAAATTAAAAATTGCAAATCTGACCAAGATGGGTATAGTTCCTGGGGGGAACATCTTTACAGTTGTCATCCATTATAAGCTATCACTTATAGCTTGCAGTCTTGACCTGAATTTTCTAATGACCTTCTGTTGCTCTCTGCTCAGTCAGACAAAATATTTATTCTGGCCCATACCCAATAAACCTTAACAATATCAATGCTTTGACCTGTTATTTATCATACTGTCACCAAGTACGGATTTGTAGCCTCATGTTAATGAATGTCCAGGGCATGTAATTCTTTTTGTCATTCCTACATACAACAGTTTTCCAGACTTTTCTTTCTACATGCTTGTACTATGATGAGTTACAGATCAAGTTTGCATTTATCTCCCCTTTGCATTTTTTTGACAGAATTATGGCCCTTAACCTTACTAAATGTAATGCAAGTGAAACCATTTGTGTCATATGGATACTTCCTGTTTTTATCCTTGGATCCCTCTTTCTTAAAACAGGCATGATTGTATAGCAACTATTATTATTATTATTTCTGTTTGTAGGTCTTCCACTTCTGGTCCCCAGTTGTCAACGGCACGGCGTGCGGCTCGGCAGCGTGCCATGTTGAGACAACAACAAAGGGGAGACGACTCTGATGGAGTGGGACAGTTCTCTGACGACTCACCTGCCACAGGTAAGCAATCCTTTCAGTGGTTGTGAAGATGTATGTTAAAAGTTCTCGACAGAAAGTTGGACTGAATATGCTTGAACCTAGCTTAGTCTCAGTCATTCAGATGCTTGGCTTAAAAATACATGTAGTGTGTATAGCAAAGCACCTTGATGTAGAAGACCATTCCTAGCTATATATGAAATGCCCTTTTGATGTTTCCTATATGAAGAGTATTTGTTCTCCCAGGGATGTGTCTAGTAAATAACATAAATTTGTTTCTGCTGTAAATGAGAGCTAAACGGCAGTTGCAGAGTTTGGGAAAGTCTTTAGGTACCATAACAACTGTGTGTAAAGATGGTCAGTTTTTGTCTTCCTACCGGTGTTGTCTCAGAGTCTTCATGAATATTAAAAAGAAATGAATTGACCATGGAAATATCTATCAAAGCAAATTATTATTGTAAAAAACAAATTTATCATGCATGACATTGACATGCTGACAAATTAAATCACTAGAAACTTTTCCATTTTTAATAATTGAACATCAATAAAAAGTGGGTGTTATCTTAAATTCAAGATACTTTAAAAAGTTCACTTATTATTTTTGCACAAGAACAGAAGTTTGACTATAGTTTATTGATTTCATGATTATTACCTTTCTCATACATGATCTTAATTTATTCAACATGGAATCAAACTGAAATGGTTATCAAATAGAAAAAGAACTAGTCTGCAGAAAAAATTGCTTGCTAAGATTTTGGACTAATGCCAGACAGGTCTGGTATGTTACAACCAGGTTAAATGAGTTACTCTGTGTCTCTCAGTAGGGTAGCTGTGCTACAGTCTTCAGATTGTAATACTTAAAGGTATCGGGGGAAATCATTCGCTATGTCAACAGTTGTAATAATGTGACTGAGTTTGTTTTGTTTAAATGTCGATTTTACTATTACGGTCTTAAAATATAATAATGCAAAAGCAATTAAAGGAATGCCACCATAGGAAACTAAGTCAACATTGCACATGGCCCTCCACTTACTCTAATTGAGTCCACATTTGTGACTGTCCAAATATTTTCCTTCAGGATACTGGAAGGGCTTAAAGATGGACAGTAGATCATAAATAAGACAGTAATCAAGCGCAGAATGAAAATGATCAAATAAGCATTAGTTTTAATGTTGTCCGTGGGAAAGTTTGTTACCCAGGCTGTACTATGGTCATAGTAAAAAAATATGCTATGAAATTATTCTGTGTTAATAGCAATAAGGCTTTTGATGGTGATCACTGTGTTACAGCAATAAGGCTTTTGATGGTGATCACTGTATTAACAGCAATAAGGCTTTTGATGGTGATCACAGAAAGTCTCCAATTTTAATGTTAAGCGAATTGAGGGCAGACCCAGGAAACTGTTTAAAGTGTATAAAAAAATATAAGAGGATGGTGCAGTTTCATGATCAGCCCTGAAAATGGTTTAAAACCTAATTAACCTGCAACGTCCAGTGCCATTGCTTTACTAGGCCGTCATTAGATAAGCCTACATTCTATCGGTACACATTTTCATTCTATCGGTAAAGAGTACATAGTATAAAACCTGATCAAAAGATTTACGGGAATAAACCAGTTGAAATACTTGACAAGTTTATGTAAGTTTGATGCTCTTGCTGACCCTCAAAGTATTTACATATTGAACATGTTGTATAGAGAGTATGTAAATCTTCAAATGGACATTGTTTGCTGACCTGGTTTAACTTCTTTCAAACTACAATACACAAGCATGATAAATTTCTTCGATGCTAAGACGTGCTGATACAGACACAAAACTTAATTAAAGCGAAATACAATTTATTTTTGTGTAATCGGTCCTCGAACACATTGCAAGGTTTTATCACCGTTGCTATATTGGACTTTCAGCTATTGATCATTACCTGTAATAGACTTACGGCCGGAGGTCGGAATGTACGGGAGCTACTCCAAAATATATATACTTTTAAAATGTATTGAATACAAACACATGTGATTTGAACAGTCCCCTAAGTAAACATGAAAGTATATTTGTCAGAAGAGTCTCTCTGTCAGGTATGAAGTATTTAAAGTCTGTTTGGCTTCACCTTGATCGTTCGTCTTGGGGGATTTAATTAACAAATATTTGAACGCTGATGAAATGAAAATTTCTGTAGAAAATACCTCATTTCCTTTCAGTGGGTTTGAATTGTTTATCAGGATTTTGATTTTTTATTTCTTTAGAGCCTTTTCTAAATGAGTCCTAAGTTTCATTCACAAATAAAACACTGTTACAAACAGGGGTGCATGTATATGTATAATGGAGGTTGTTGTTGATGGTCCTGATTTTATCAAAGTTTATCTCGGAGGTGATATTTTAATGGTCGCGATCTTAACTTGCAGCATATGTTTGTCATATTAGCCCTATACCTCATGAATATTCATATTCAATTTATGACTTGATGAATATTAATTTATTGAACTTGAAATTGTATAAGAAACAATGGAATGGACTTTTTGGTGCTGTGCAGAATTGTGTAGAATTTGAGCTACAATATCATATACGGGCAAACAGAGGAGACCCTGATCAGACTGCTCCTGCTATCTGGTCTGGGTCTCCTTTGTTTGCCAAGGTCTGTTTGAGGTAAAGGGATAAGTCCTTTATTTAACCCTTTCCGTCATATAGACTCATTTTAACCCTTTCTCTCAGATAGACTCATTTTAACCCTTTCCCTCATATAGACTCATTTTGACCCTTTCCCTCATATAAACTCTTTTTGACCCTTTTCTTCATATAGACTCATTTTAACCCTTTCCCTCATATAGACTCTTTTTGACCCTTTCCCTCATATAGAATCATTTTGACCCTTTTCCTCATATAGACTCATTTTAACCCTTTTCCTCATATAGACTCATTTTGACCCTTTCCCTCATATAGACTCATTTTGACCCTTTCCCTCATATAGACTCATTTTAACCCTTTCCCTCATATAGACTCATTTTAACCCTTTCCCTCATATAGACTCATTTTAACCCTTTCCCTCATACAGACTCATTTTGACGCACTCAATAGGTACCACATAAAGCCTGATCTGCAGAAAACCACAGTTAAACCTTACCAAATTTATTTATAAAGTCCTCATTTCCAGACCACTGAGGAGCAGCGAACAGCATAAAACCTGATCAGCCTGCGAGTTACTCGCAGGCTGATCTGGTTTTATGTTGTTCGCATAGGTCTTTTCATGGTTTCCTCTATGAGGGAAAGGGTTAAGTGGTCCAAGACATAGCGGAACCATTACAGGGACTTTACCTTAAGCGAGAGTCAGGAACTAAAACCATTCAGGCAGCTGCAGCTTCCAAACCCAGATGAAAGGGTTAATTGTTATTTATTTATGGGAGCATGTATAACTCAATCAAATATCTCAAAGTAGTTCTAATGAAATTTTCAAAAAACGAATGTTTAAACTGCCTTTATTTTAAACATTAGATGAAAGCAATATTGCTTTTGCAAAATTAATCCTCTCACCAACACTGGTGATGGTTCTCTGTTGATCCATGGTGTGCCCCCAAATCGATTGAACATTAGCAGCCAAGTATATATTCATCTATACATCAACACTCAGTTACTGAAGTTAATGTCAGGACATTTGACTCTTCAGATTGATTACTATTAAGCAGTTTGCATATATGTTAATGAAATTATTGTTATCCCCTTTAATTGAAAATTTCATCAAGCCAACTCCTCAGTTGTTAAGAGAAACACTATAATCATGAAAAAAAAATGGCTTAGAAAATCATGGGGTGAGAGCCTCGAAATAAATAGTGTAAATCAGGTTTAATACAGAATATACAACATTGAAAATAACATTCAGCTTGATTTTAATTACTTGATATGATAATTGATCTCCCTTTACATTATGTGCAGGACATCATAATTGATCTCCCTTTATTTTGTGTACAGGACGTCATAGTTTATCTCCCTTTATCTTGTTTGCAGGATATCATAATCCCTTTTTTTTTTTTATTTGTGCAGGACATCATAATTGATCTCCCTTTATATTGTGTGCAGGACATCATAATTGATCTCCCTTAATATTGTGTGCAAGGCATCATAATTTTTCTCCCTTTATATTGTGTTCTGGACATCATAAAATAGTTGTGTTATCTGAAGCACAGGCATTGATTGTTACCATGCATAGACCAGCTGCATTCTTAAACTTAAGATTAATTTAACAATGCATGTTTGATTTAGGAACATTTTTTACATACAATTATTTCTGAATGAGTAAGCATCATCCATTATTGATTAAAATGGTTCAGTATGTCTACTATCGCAGGATAAGAGAGGTATTATGGTGATTTATTGTGTTCAGCCCATTTGATAGGTGTCTATATTGTGGTCTCAGAGATTAATGGGACCGCCTCAATATCTCTGATCGAAATCTTATCCCCAGTTCCATTGATCTTGAAAGGTTTGGAAATCTGTCCATGATCATTTGAACTTGATCACTTAGCCTCAGATGACTTATGTGTCAGTCGTGTAGGATATCAGCTGGGGACGATAAAGTGGGTAAATTTGTTGTAGTCGGTATTCGTTGAAATGTCAATCCGACTGCAAGATGAGCCCGTCAAAGGTCATGCGGATCAAATGTATGTGCAGGTTCACAAATCAGATTTGTAGTTATCAATATCAGAATGAATAACAGAAGGATTGCTAAAATGGGGGTAGCTTGGGTTGTTTGTGACACTGTAATTAACTAACTTGTAAAAGGATAATTCAAGTATAGTTGCTTGTACAACTCATTAGTTTGTTATTGTTTATTTGGCATAACACACTTGATATTGTTAGTGATTTATTTTTATGGTGCAAACAATTTTATTTTGATGTCCCTATTTTTTTTCAGTGGAAGGAGGGGGAGTATACCTAGACCACAACATTCTAATCTTATGAAACTTTTCAAATATAGTCCAAATCCTTGAAAGTTTTACTCCTTGGGTTTCATTTTGACATGCATAATGTCAAAGAAGAGATACAGCCCCTGAAATCATGAAGTTATAACACTTGAAAATGGCACCATTTTTTGTGCATATAAAATTATTTGTTATACTTTGATGAAGTGTCACCGACATTTTAAAAGAATTGATTTAGAGTCAGAATTCATAGATTAATATGGAGTTATGGCCCCTGACCATGTGGTAATGTCAAAAATAGTGTGCAGCCTTGTACAGCAGACACATTCTTGATGGATGCCTTGTCTAACTGAGCATACACGCTGCAGACAAACTGTCGCATTGGTTTGCATATACTTGTAAATTTCCAGTCAGTATGGATTTTTCTTCATTGGTTCTGTGGAAAGTCCTTGTTACAAAATGTTCTGTAAAATAGAGATAAGGATGAATAAGAATAATTAATTAATTTAAAATCCTGTGGTTATCAGTATTTTCCCCTTCCTTTGTATGTGCTGAGGCACATGCTTAGTTGAATTGTTATTTTTAGCTTGTCTGTTAAAGTCAAGGTATAGTCATCACTCGGATGGCATTGTTGGTGTCGTTGACACCATCATTGTGAAAACCTTTAATCCCTGCTATAACTTCCAAACTGTTAATTCCTCTATCATCAAACTTCATATATTTCTTCAGTATCACAAGGGCTACATTCACATCAAGGGCCATAACTTTAAGGTCCATTTTACCTGATTTATCTTCCTTTTTTAAAAAAAACAAAAACAACCTTTAATAGACAAATGTTTGCATCAGCATGCAGTTCTATTGTTAGCCTTTTCTTTAGATACTGACATCTGTATATTTCACTTCAGATTGGAAATCAATAAATAAAAGATATAATTTACATACAAAAGCCTTAAGCTTTTACTGTTGATCTAGAGGTTGCTATTCTTTGAGTATTGCGAGGGTCATTATAAGATTACTACAGATAGTTTTGCCTATAAGTTTCCAAGTGAACTTAATGGTGCTTTAAAGTTTTAGACTTTTCAAAGAGCTAAATATAAATAACATATGGGTGAAATTACTGAATTTATATTTCCCCCTCTCTTTGGTTTGTGTATTTATATTTACTTTCATAAAAAAAATGGAATCAACAATGTATTGGAAACAGATACAGGCAATGTCAGAGTGATTCTTTGATTAGTCATTTCATTTGACACTAAAACCACTCAAGGATGTACATGAAATGTCTGCTTGTGACAATAAGATAATAGGACATGAGCTATGGCAAGTGGCATGATTATACATGTATTACATTGTGTCATGAGACCAGACAGGTGTTTGATCTGGCACTGCACTCAGTCATTATTTTGATGAATTTGGCATGGTACCACATGGACATTAAACATATATTATGCAATCAGTTGGCTTGGTACCACATGGACATTAGACATATATTATGCAATCAGTTGGCTTGGTACCACATGGACATTAGACATATATTATGCAATCAGTTGGCTTGGTACCACATGGACAATAAACATATATTATGCAATCAGTTGGCTTGGTACCACATTGACAATAAACATATATTACACAATCAGTTGGCTTGGTACCACATGGACAATAAACATATATTATGCAATCAGTTGGCTTGGTACCACATGGACAATAAACATATATTACACAATCAGTTGGCTTGGTACCACATGGACAATAAATATATATGATGCAATCAGTTGGCTTGGTACCACATGGACAATAAACATATATTACACAATCAGTTGGCTTGGTACCACATGGACAATAAACATATATTACACAATCAGTTGGCTTGGTACCACATGGACAATAAACATATATTATGCAATCAGTTGGCTTGGTACCACATTGACAATAAACATATATTACACAATCAGTTGGCTTGGTACCACATGGACAATAAACATATATTACACAATCAGTTGGCTTGGTACCACATGGACAATAGACATATATTATGCAATCAGTTGGCTTGGTACCACATGGACAATAAACATATATTACACAATCAGTTAGCTTGGTACCACATGGACAATAAACATATATTACGCAATCAGTTGGCTTGTTACCACATTGACAGTAAACATGATATTACATTTTCATTTGGCATGATACCATACTGATGTTAAGCAAAATATTACGATTTCACTCATCTGAGCACAACATGTTCATGGTAAGCTAATAGGATGGCCATGTGTCCATTGTGCTTCATCATCAATTTGTGAACACTCTAGAAGCTATAGTTTTGATCCAATTTTGATAAAACTTCAAAGTTCATAAATGCATGCGTGATTTCGAAACTGGGTCACTTGGTGTCAAAAGTAGGCCACTTCATCAAATTCACCTAGAAGCCACAGTTTTAGCCTAATCTTCACAATACTTGGTCAGACTGTTTGTCTGTATTAAATCTTGGATGAGTTCAAAACTGGGTCATGTGGATTCATTAAGTAAGTAGGTAACTGGGTCAAATCCTAAAAAAACTTGTTAACGCTCTTGAGACCACATTATTTGCCCTTTCTCACAAAATTTGGTCAGAATATTGGTCTTTAAGAGCTCTTGGAGAGTTTGAAAATGAGTCAAGTAGGTCACTGGGTCAAACCCTGCTAAAGGCCACATTTTTTGGCCATATCTTCACAGAACTGTCATAATGAGCATGTGCAAAAACTCTTTGATGACTGCAAAAAAAGTGGGCCATGTAGAGTTAAGAAGTAGGTCACTGGGCCATATCCTTGAAAAAGTTTGCAAGTTTGCAATCACTATTCATAAAGCCTACTGAAAACCAGGGTCCTCAGGTGAGTGATTCATGTCTACCATCACCCTCTTGTTTCAGTTCTAATTGTATGAGACAGTTTTGGTTATGATGTTACAGTTTCTTGGTTGGGATCCAAGGTTTGATACAGAATTAACAAGGAGTGGACACAACCATGTTGATGGTCTGAATAATGGATTAGAGCTGTCACCTGAACAGGCCACAGGTTAAACTGATAACACTGGTCACTGAGACGACATTGACAGCCCGCCCTTTTAGCAGTTAATCTGATTTGTTTGCATCACTCAAACAGATATTTAATTAGGCCGTGTGACAAATAGTGATAAAATCTTCCAGTAGCAGGTTTTTAAAATGTTCTCTGTGAATTTAAGGCTGAGGACATGTATAAATGATTTATGGTTTTTGCTAACCTGAAATACCCTGGGTTAATGTTTTGCTTACTTTGTTTACTGCAATTGAGGATTTTCTTTTCAGAATGGAGGAGTGCTTATTTGCATGTTGTAATGGAGAGAAATATATCTCGAAATTGATCTTTTGTACGCTGCAATTGTGGATGTAGTTTGACAAGAGTGCAGGATTTATTGAGTAAATGTCTAAACAGTTAACAAGCATCTGTTACAACTAAAAAATGTTGATTCAGCATTTATTTAGATTGGAAAATCTTGGCACATTGATTTGTTTTGTTAAAGATTTTTGTCTTTGCTTTTCTAAAGAGAAGGCTCTAAGTGCTGTTTTACAGCTTTGATGTATTTGAGGGGGGTTGTGTTGGCTTCTCCTACAGTTAGCAGAGTATTGCCATCAGCTGTAATGGATTTAAATGCACGTTTCATGGCATGCTGGGTAATTTTAAGTGCCTTGGAGTGTCACATGGAAAATTTCATCCATCAATGGGATTGCAGTTGTTGAATGTTTTATGTTTACTGTAGTTTTAGTATAATGTATGTAAATGGGCAGTTTTGTCAAAGAGATGCTGTTGTTTCTGAATAGTTGATAGGTGGTCATTTATGTTAGAAAGTAGGTAGAGTCTAGGGTTAGGGTAGAGATAGATGGTCATTATTTTTCAGATATTCCAAGAGAGACAACATTATTAGATTATGAAACCTCTGAAAAGTATTACCAAACTGCAGGTATTTATAAATCTGATTTATTCAGTGTTATCTACATTTTGGGAAAAGAACAAGATGAAACCTAATCAACTTGAAAAGCTGTAATCTGTTAATCTTGTCTAATTTATTATTTCACTGTCAGTATTCATGTTTTATGATAGCCTTGCAGGTACTGTTTCACATACTGTGCTAGAAATTAAATGATTTAAATGTAAGGAACGATGCTCAATGTAGTTTAATTTTCAATATTTTTAAACGGACTGATTTTACCTAAGAATTCAAAGTAGTCCATCCTTCATAGACTCTCAAAATAGACACCAGTCCTGCAAATCATCCAGATTTTCTAAAAAGGGATTTAAACAGAGGCTAATATTAATATTATTTACATCACCAGATAGAGGATTTGTTTTAGGTTGAACTTAAAGCTTTTTCCTCAAGAAGCCAAAATGGTCCAAAGCACAGCAAAGGGCAGACATTCCAAAAGTGGAAAAAATGAATTCTGTTCTGTGTAATGAGGCACTCTAGAAATTGGTTGAGGAAAGTATTTAGATTCTGTCATATTAGATGGACAGCTGACAGCCAGGTATATATGATACCTGGTCAAGCAGTATTTGCACAAGGTGTTACCTGTGTCATATCACCACACTTGTATGGCTTTCATCCCAAGAAGGAGATATGTTTTTACTGTTCTTGATCTTTAAAATCAACAATAGCAGGCTTTTTCATATAACCAAGTGGCATTTTCATAAGGTTTCAAACCACGAAGGGTCAGTTTCTTTATCTTCTTCAAATCTCTAAGGACACCTTTTCCCTTTGTGCAAGTGGTTAGAAACGATTATCTAAAGTGGAGAGGGCTATAAATTCAAAATGAAAGCATGGTCTGCTATAAACCCAAGTCAGTAAATTTTATGTGGAATGTCATGAGTGTCGTTTTCTTGTTTAAATTGTTTTTAAATGTCTCTTGTATAACTGTCGGGACATTTTATTAAGGTTAAATGAACACAGCAGAACATATATACCAAGGACTGTTTATTATTATTGTAAAAAAATAGTAGGAGGTTTAACTTACCTTAAACCGTAAAGAGACCTGTATCGGGTAAAATGGGTGAATAAGGATTTTGTGGAAATAGGAGCGGTTTAGTGTGTAGCTTGATTAAGTAAATACAGAGAAGATAAAATGAGTTGCACGCAGAGGCTTTGTTTCGGCTTAAGTAAAAGGCTGGTTTGCCATTTCAGGGCATGGACTTAATCTTCGGCATGCTTGCTCATCATTACTTATTGATTAAGATGAAGATTATATTTTATGGGTGTGAAAAGTTATTCAAGCAGGATGTATATTTGTGCTCAAGCTTTAAGCTGTAATGAAAGGAAACATTAATCATATATGTTTTTTAACTCATTTGCATAATAATGATTGGATTATGTTAACTAATGAAGGAATTTAATTTACAAAACTTCATCAACAATTTATTAGACTTCTAAGGTACACAGTTGAACAGGTGCTTGTATGTATTTAATGATACATTTGAATCATATTGATGTATACCTGTACAAGAAAGGTTTACTTTGTCAATGTGGCCAGGTGGGCTCCAACTGATAGGTAATCTCATGGGTTCTGGTACCCGGTTCGGTTCATGCAGAGATGGACAAGCTTGTAAGTTTTCATCTTGACATGAAGTATTCATAGGAGGCTATCCTGGGGGCTACAGACCATTTATTGATGTGTTAACTGAACCCACACATATGTTAGAGATATTGATTTCAATACATGCATCATGATCAACAGTGCAAGTTGTAGGGGAACTGATTATCTCGGGATAGAGATAATGGGACATACCTTGAGTGCTGGATAAACATGGTGACAACATGGAATCTAGTGGTTACAAGACATGAGAGAAATGCAATTACATGGTTCATAGGTGAAAGACAAATGACTGGGATGTGTCAGAGGTTCCGTTTGATTCTCCTATTTTCTAGAAGATTTCGCAATAGCTTGCATCAGCAAGAGATGGATGGAAGTAACTGACTTTAACAGAGGATTCAATCATGATTTGTTGTTGCAAGCATTCAGTTTTCAGGATTTTTAATTAATACAAGGTGTAGCATGGTAGTAAATTGGAAAAGTCACTCTCTTACACATCGGCTTACATTACATTCACCTCTGTGGTGGGCTCAGAAAGTAGTTCCAAATTCATGACGTCATCCAGACCATTGTTAAAATATTTAATTTGAAGGAGACTAGATAGGCTCCTTAAACTGTGTAAAATATATAAATAGCACAACTGATCCTGATCGAAATGTTCATTAACATTACAAATTATGAAAATAAAAAGCTGGCTTTAAATTACGATATCCAACTGAACCTGTAATATTTACATTTGCAGACAAGGGTTTGCGATTGTTCCCATTGGCGAAATAAGGTAGAAAATAGTTTCGATAATAACAATTAAAATTAATATTTTACATACGTTTAATAATGATTCAAAAAGTATTTATTCAATGTTTCTATACTTTTGATTCGTAAAATACACTTTAATCCGCGTTAAATGAGTGCTTTCTGTTTTGACAAGATTCTTGTCATTGAGCCCATTGCAGAGATGTTATGTGAGGAACGAACGACAACTCTGCTTGGAGATTGTTGATAAATGCTGAAAATGACATGCTGAAGGGACCTTTCAAGTGGTTACATATAGGTTAAGTTACAGGATTACCCAGTAGATAAACTTCAATATCATATCGTCTGTGTCAGAACTGGTTTACATAAAATAACCAATGGGCTTGATTGTGAAACTGTTCTTTTCATATCCGAGTCATAAATGGAAGAAT
Source organism: Solen grandis (assembly GCA_021229015.1). Lineage (NCBI taxonomy): Eukaryota > Metazoa > Mollusca > Bivalvia > Adapedonta > Solenidae > Solen > Solen grandis. The sequence goes on along the minus strand of CM037784.1, from coordinate 46,394,592 downwards.
AACACAGTTAATGCTGTAAAGATCCCTAGTGTGGGTAGGACCAAGTGGAATTCATGGATATGTTTATTATGGGTTGATATGTAGCAAGGGGAGGGGTGTAGAGACCATGAAACAACAACAGTGGCTGGCGCTGGGTATTACTGCTGTAACGGCAGTGGGACTTTGTGGTATCATCTGGTATTACAAACACAGAAAACATGCGGAAGGTAACAACCCTATGATGTCTATCATATAGGCAATAATATCTATTCTAAACATTCTCCAGACTTCCCTGTGATTCAGGCTTTTACCTCAATCATTTAAGGTAAAGTCCCTATAATGGCTCCACTTATGGCCTTTCAGGGAGATAACCAAGGTTTTCTAATGTTTCATTAGAGTACCTTGGTTATAATCTTGGTAGAGGTAAAGTGGACCAAAACATAGCGGAACTATTACAGGGACTTTTCCTTAAAGCCAGAATCCTAAGGTGAAAAGGGGCCGATATTTAGTTAAAAATGTCAATTAGAAATCATATTCTTATTTCTATGGTTCCTAGGTTGGACCAGTACTTTGCATCAGGGAAGGTCATGAAAGATTTTGTCTCAAACAGGTATTGAATCCACAACCTTAAAATCTGCATTCATGTAGACTATTATGACTAGACCACAACTTATAGATGTACTCATTTTTTCTTCAGGTTCAAATTAAAAAGGTTGCTGTATCTAATCTTGCATTTAGATCAAAATAAAGGGAAAGCATTTGATAAAGCAATACAATGGCCTTAAAATTGTTTGCATCACTTTAATAATTCATATTTGTAGATATTATTCTTTTAACTATAATTTAATATGACATTTAAAACTTTTGTGCAGACTGTGATAGCTGTGGTTTTGAATGTCATGCTGCTTGTAAAAGATTTTCAACTGGTCTGTAATTGATTTTGCCTTGTATTCTATTCTATTATCTTACAATTGAAGCAGAAACAAATTGATACGGGACTGAAGCACATCCTGGGAGAGCAATTATAGACAGTTCATCTTAATTTCCTAGAATTGTCTGCTGCTTTTTGTTACACAATACTGATGGTATTTGGTAAATCTAGTGACTTAGAAACACAGAAACATATATCTTTAATTTTTTATGTATTAATTATACATGTTACAAACATTATATATAACATAATATATTACTATTATATATCTTATAATGATACTTACAAATTATAAAAGTCAGCGCATACACACTTGTTGCATACGGTAATATCACATAACATCATATCACATAACATCATATCACATAACATCATATCACATAACATCATATCACACAACATCGTATCACATAACATTGTATCATGTCACATAATGGTCCATTCCACACTATACTCACATTATGTGAAGACAAGGTGGGATGCAAGGATGAAAGGGTATTAATCACATGTAGTGATAGTTCTAGTTATTTTTTTATAGGTACTCATTTTATAGTCTGTAAAATATATACCCAATACTGCATGACTGTTACTGAATTTGTTCATGATTTACTCATACCAACATTTTACACAAAGATTTACCTTAGTCAGAAAAGGTTAATAACAGATCTTGACTAAGGAGTAGTGAACATTAAACTGATAGGCTGTGAGCATTGATTGGTTGCATACGTACTAGTAGTTTTTTATGGCATTTTTACCGAAACGAAGTTTGGGGGGGTATATAGGAGTCACCTGGTGGTCGGTCGGTTGGTCGGTCCAGCGGTCCAGCGTCCGTTGCATTTTCCTTGTCCGGAGCATAACTTGAAAACCACAAGTTGGAATTCAATACAACTTCATGCAATGATCAAGCACATGGAGAGGAAGTGCAGTGCACAAGAACCATAACTCAATCTTGACTTATTACAGAGTTATTGCCCTTTGTTACTTTTCCTTGTCCGGAGCATAACTTGAAAAGTACAAGTTGGATTTCAAAACAATTTCATACAATGGTCAACCACAATATGAGGAAGTGCAGTGCACAAGAACCATAACTCTATCTAGAGTAATTACAGAGTTATTGCCCTTTGTATTTTTTCCTTGTCCGGAGTATAACTTGTAACCTTGTCCGGAGTATAACTTGTAAAGTACTGATTGGATTTCAAAACAATTTCATACAATGGTCAAGCACAATGAGAGGAAGTGCAGTGCACAAGAACCATAACTCTATCTATAGGAATTACAGAGTTATTGCCCTTTGTTACTTTTCCTTGTCCAGAGTATAACTTGTAAACTACTGGTTGGATTTCAAAACAATTTCATACAATGGTCAACCACAATATGAGGAAGTGCAGTGCACAAGAACCATAACTCTATCTATAGGAATTACAGAGTTATTGCCCCTTAGTTACTTTTCCTTGTCCAGAGTATAACTTGTAAACTACTGGTTGGATTTCAAAACAGTTTCATACAATTGTCAACCACAATATGAGGAAGTGCAGTGCACAAGAACCATAACTCTATCTAGAGAATTACAGAGTTATTTCCCTTTGTTGCTTTTCCTTGTTTGAATTACTTTGCTAAACAACCATAACTGACTCTCTATCCACTTTAAATAAAGACATTACTTACTTAATTATTACTTACTATTATAACCGATATACTGTGTATACAGGTTCTTATCTATGCTCCGCCTGGGGTCTAGCTTCTCCTGTATCAAAGCATTTTGTGGGGGTATTAATCACCTTCAGTGATAGTTCTAGTTATATTAATTATACTGTCTTCTCTCATTTCAGGAAATTCTGCAAAGTCCTCCAGTAGACCTGGGTCTGGTACCAGGAGAAGAAAACCACGCACCAACAAATCCATTGACAAAGCTTCTCGATCAAAAAGTCACACATCGGATGATTATGATAGTTCAGAGGATGACAGTGTGTATTCCGATGATTCACTTGGTCACGTGAAGGAGGAACACCATAGACAGAATGGGGTTGAGCGTCTGGATGCTCGAGATGGGGATATGATATCAGTGTTCTCCATTGAGGGTGATGCTGAAGAAATGTTGGCAAGACAAAAGTTAGGGCACCAGGGGAGTGCACGCCCAAAACATGTTAAGCACTCTGAGTTTCCAGATGTGGAGGGTCCAGATGGCAAGAGGTCTGTTGGTATTCAGACCTTGGACAATACAAGAAGACACAGATCTTACGGGGATGGGAGTGTAAGAGCAGACTTGTCAGATTTCGATAACAGTTTTGCAAGTGGAGACCATGGGAGAGTTAATATGGTAACATCTCCCTTAATTGTATGGAACTCAAATGACAAGTCTGAAAGTGATTCCCAAAGTGATAGAAACTCAACATCCTCAGCAGGTGTTGTCAAACATATGTCTGATCTGGAGAGGAGTATGGCCCCAACTCCTGGGTCTGGAGACAAGTCAAATACTAGTATATTTTCATACAGAAGTAACCTTGATAGGGGGCCAACTGAGGTGTGGTCCTCAAGTTCATCTGAACTTCGGAGATTGCAGGACTTTAATGAAGACTTGTCATACATCATGGAGACAGAGGTGATGAGTCCTGGAGCATCTTCACTTGACTTTTCGGAAGATGCCCATAGTCAATATTCCTCAAGTTGTTTGCAAACACCTCGTGAATGGGAGAAAGTGACCTACAGACCAGAGTGTAGTACACCTAATACTTCCAGCCGAGTTGTGGATGTAACATACCCTGAATCTCAGATAGAACGGGCTGCAAATCTTGATATGAGTGCTCCAGTCTTATTTGAAGTGACAGTGCATGAAGCTCATACTAATATTGAATATAATGTTGAGAGATCAGAATATAAAACATATGCACTCAGAAATGAAAGATCAGATGAGGCTAGAGTTATACCTGATACTATACATGTAAATCTCACAGAGAGTGTTTCTTCACAGACACATGATATTGCCGAACGTCACCACGTTGAAGAAATGTTTATGGGTAATTCAAATGAAGATGAAAGTGGTGATAAAATAGTGCTTGAGAAATTAAATAAATCTTCTTATTCTGCTGAAAAAGAAACTGTTCATCAGAATGGTAAAATAAAAGATGAACATCAGAAAGAATTTAAAGAAGAAACTGAAACAAAATCTTCAAAATATGTGCCTTCAGGAAATGCTAGAGACAAGGAATGTAAGAAAAAGCACATAAAATTAGGTAACTCAGGAGTTATAGGAAGTACAAACTACCCAAGTGCTGAAATTACAAACAATTCAGGTATTATGCAGCCAGAGGATGAAGGGGCAGCAAGTGCTAAGTGTGAGGATCCTATATTACTTGATGAGTCCGATTATACATCAGATTATGGTACTATTACATCAATAGATGGCAGAAAAGGTTTTATGTCTTTTACATCAGACTCAGAAGAAAATGATTCTATGCTAGTAGGCTCACCTGGTATATCTCCTAGAGCTTCACATGTATCAAGAACGTTAGGAGAAGAAGCAAATCCACCTGCTTTTCTAGCTGTTCAAGACTCTCTTTTAGAAACTCCTCAGTTAAAGGCTTCAGATATACCTGCCCAAGGAGAAAACATATGTTCAGTTGAAGATGTTGTATCACCCCTTGTAGCCAGGACCTCACAGGCATCTCCTGTTAATTTAGTTAGCAATACTTCACTAAGTGAGACCAGTAATCAACCAGATGAAAGATTATCCAATGTTGAACCAGTTGACAAAGTAGATGATGATACAGAGACAGATAGCAGCAGTGTAAGTACTGTAAAAGTTCAAGATGATGATCAGAAGACCTCAAATTTCTGTTCGCAAGAGACTTTAGATGAAATAATTGATACCTTTGAGAATAAAAAACCTGCTGATGAAGAATCAGCAGCAACAGATAGTATTACACAAACAGATGAAAACAAATCTTCAGCAAATACATCAACAGATGATATATACCCCTCCCTAGGGAACACGTCTTCATCCTCCTCAAATTACAGAACTCCACAGCAGTCTCCAAGGGATATTAATGGTGATGATGATGAAATGTCAAATCAAATAATGGATGTGCAGATACCAGATTTAAGTGCAGAATACAAGCAACCTTCCTTAACTAAGGTAGCTGATGAAAATCCTGAAGCTGATAGTCCAATTTCAACTTCTTCACCTAAAAGACCTGGTAGTGTTAGAACAGTGTCTGTAAACACTGATTCTGTCAATGTAGAAGCAAACAGTCATCCTCTAACAAAAATACCTCAGTTTTTAGAAGACCAGAATACTGAAACTGTTAGGAAAACATTGGAAAAGAAGATAGAAAAGCTTCAGCACAAATGTAGAAGTCTCAGTGATTCAGCTATAAGTTCTGATTACACTGATGGGGATTCTGCTTCACTCTCCCCAAGGGCAATTAAATTTGGTGAATCTAGTAGACAATATGGCAGATGTGATGATGTGAGTAATCATGGACCTTTTCCTGTTTTTAGAGCATCACAATCTCCATCAAAGTTAGAAAAAAGGCTTGATTTTGAGGGCTCCTCAGTAAACAAATCTCCATTTAAGGACTCTGGAAATGTGTTTGATGGGGAAGATGAAGCTTCTTGTTCTAACGATCAATTAGCCAGCCAACCACGAAAAAAGAGAGTTGTCAGTAGACAAGACATTCCTTTGCCAGAAGAAATTACAAATTTTCCACAGAGCATTGTTGCATCAACATTGGCAATTAAACCATTTCCCATCAAAAGAAGTGCATCTCTTGATTCCTTATCTGCTAAGATAAATGTAGGAACACATCTTTCAAGAGCCGTAAGATCAATGTCCTCTTCTAAAGACATTGATAAAGTAGAAAATGGTAAAGGTTCAAACAAATCCCTTCCAAAGTCAAAGCAAAGAGTGAGTTTTGATGCTAACCAAAACATTGTCCAGAATTCAGATTCAGAGGAAAATGAGATTGACTCCTCAAATTTGTCAGAAGCTGCTGGACTTGGGGACTCACAGTCAGGTCGATGTCTATCACCAGGTGAAATTGGAAATACACAGCAAAGCATTGAAGATATGTACAATACTGTTGAAAATGAGGATATTATCCCAGCTGTTGATATGCCTTTACATACCACAAACAAGATCTCTGAAAAATCTACATCAATGTCATTCTTGGATAATGAAAGACCGAATAGGGAATACCTGCGTTCCTTTTCAGAGGGAAATATTGATGATTATGAGGAAGAAAATGCTGTGTCTTCCAACTCAAATGATAGTATTACATTTGTTTTTATGGGTAAATACTGTGACCAAGACAATTTGGATAAAGGACTTGTTGATCAGGATCCAGAAACAGTCAACATTAGTGGAAGAGGTTTACCATCTTATAGTTCAAGTGACTTAGCAGATAATGAACAGGTGATAAGTAGAAGTGCCTCAAATGAATCGGTTCAGAGTGAAAATGACGTTGTTATGAGTAGAAGTAATTCAGAGGGTTCCATAAAATTATCTACTGGTTTTGGTACTTTAGAAAATAAAACTACTGATGATCAAGAATCAACTCATAGTGCTAGTGAAGAGATTGAAGAAATTATTAAAAGCAAAGAACAGTCAGATGGATTGATGGCATACAGGGATACTGGCAATAGTTACACTTCACCATCACCATTATCAGCTACAGATACCTCTTTTGGCCTTGTTCAACAAAGACGACGGTATCCCTGTGATGAGGATGATGATTCAGCACCACTAAGGCATAAGTTTGGAATTGATGAGTCTGTTTTGCCAATAGCTGAAAGGTCAATATCAGCTGACAATCTTCCAAAATTAGTATCAGCAATGAAAAATATCCATAGATCAAGATCAGCTAGCATGATAGATGTTGGTATAATGGATAACCAGGAGTCTGAAAGTGGAATATTTCCACCTGCACTTTCTTATGTTGATGAAGACATCACTGAGGCATCTGCTTCCTTACGTACACATCTGAGGGCAGAAATGAACTCATTTCTGCAAGAACTCCATCTGAAGCATTAGGTTCATATTCTAACAGAACATCTGCTGAGCTCATTACAGAATCATCAAGTTCACAAGATGTTTCTTCAGCTATGGTGAGATCAGTGCAGAGTACATCTTCTCTCTCCTCCTCTGTGGAAGAATTTCAGGAGGAATTTGTAATAGAATATAAAAGTAATAAGAAGAAACAGAAACAGCAAAAGAAGCCTGAATCATGGTCATATAGTTCTGAAGGTGAGATTGATCCAGAACATTTTGAAGAAGAACAACAAATAAGAGAAGTATTGGAAACTGTTCAAAAATTTATCATGCCACAGCCAGTACTTGTAGACAGAGGTATGTCAACAGAAAATGAATCTGCCTCATTGCCTGTTTCTAGAGGAGTACAAACTTCAGATGATGAAAGTAGTGCACAGCCAGATAATAGGAGAACAGCTGTGTTGAGGCCAGATCAGATTCTATTGCCTGCTCTTGCTGCTCCGTTTAGGGCCCAGAGTATGGACAGTTTTGGACTGGGAGCTGCAGGTCAAGAACATGAGTTGTCAGATGATACTAGAAACTGGTGCACACTGGGGGAGCTTATGGCCGAAACAACCCAGTTACTGAGACGAATTAATGAGAAGCTGCCAGACTTGGACAGAAGTTCTGTTTGTTCCTCAGAAGAGAGTCAAGCAATTATTCAGCAGTGGCAAGAAATAAGTATACAGACTGGCTGTTCACTTAATAATGTGAGTACAGTTGGTCTTCAGACGGATGAAGATTCTTGCCAGTCTGAAATGAAGCCCACTATGTGTTCTGAATCAACTCAGATTGATAAAGTTTTCAAAATTAAACCATTGAGTTCAAGTGATATTTGTACAGAAGAGGTATTACCTGTACCTCTTGACTGCAGTCCCTGTGAAACATCTGTACAGACAGATGAAGATGTGATTCCAGATGCAGCTCTGAATACTATACAGCCAGAAGCTAGTGATAACAGTGCAGTTAGTAACTTAGAAGATGATGAAGAAAACATGTTACCTTCAGAAGCAGCAGGGACAGAAAATGGTGGAAAGCCTGGTTCCACTACAGTAGAAGCAGAGCAGGATTCACCTCCTGTTAAACAGAAGCACTTTACTGAGAAAAATAATGCTAAATTCATACCTCAGGTCAAAGCACAACTTGGCCTTGATCAGCCAACTAGTGAGGAATCAGTCATCACTCCAGCTCAAGCTTCAAACACACAGGCACATTTCAGTCAGACTTTGCCAGGATTGCTATTACCTGATTCCAAAGAAATTGAAGAACTTAGACAAGAGCATGCTTTGTTGATGGAAAATTTAAAGAAAGCATCTGAGGATAGAAAGGCCAGAAAAGCAGATATAGTTTCACGGAAACAGATGCATGAAATCTCTGAAGCAACAGCAGAAAGAAGAGAAACTCAAAATGAAGAACCAGCACCAGAAGTTGATGATATTGAACAGAATTGTAAGCATTCTGATTCTAACAGTGAGGAACCTACTCAGAGTCCACTGCAAAGTCCAAATGAAATTGTACAGATTAATATACAAGTTGATCCAAATGAAGGTGTGAAAATAGAGAATAGGACATACAAGGAAAACTCTGAGGAAGTTGGGGATGTCAAGAAACCAAAGCCACTGAAACCGAAAGAACCAGGTCTGACACATGAGCTTAGTTGGAAGATGACTGCAGATGAGTTGACTGCTGTGGCAGATGAGAGGCCTGAATCAAGAAGTGGTCATTCAAGGTCAGCCAGTAGCTCATCCACTTTATCTAATGACACAGCAGTTTGTACTGATGAGCCAAATGGGACAAGCAATTTTGTGACAAATATAGATCACCCTCCTAAGGAACCTGAGAATCAGCCTGATCAAGTCAAAGAAACCTTACAGAATGATGTTATGGGAATGCCTCTTGAAGAAGTGATTGTTCCTGAAATATTCAAAAGACAGAATAGATTACCTGATCTTAATCACCCTCAGACAGAAAGTGACACAAATACAAAGGCTGAAGTGACAGATGATATTGATCATGAAGAAAGAGGGCCTGATGCTGCAAAAACTATCATTAAGAGTGAAACAAGTCCAAAATTGAACTCTCAGCCAAGAAGACCACAAAATAACCTTTCAGATGAAAACAGTCCGGGGCTAGATTCTTCTGTATTTGATGATAATGTTGATTCTAAAGAAATCCCCAATGAGCCTTCACCCATTGTATCTATGAAACCTCAGCAAAATGGAGTGTCAAGAGAGCCACCCAAATTTGGTCACTCAGATGATGCAACTCAAGTGAGTATTGATTTTTCAGACTGCTGCACTCAAACAGACAATGAGGAGTGTCCAAATGAACCTGTCCAACCTGTTCAGGAAGAGATATTTAAACCAGAAAAATCAGAACAAGCTGAAGCTCCTAAAGAGAATGATGACAAGCAGCCAGATGAAAGTCAGCCTAAAAATCTATCTGATGAATTAGGGGAACTCCAGAAAGAGAGAGTCCATATATTAGATCTTCTGAGCATGACTTACTTACCATCCAGTTTAACAGTAGAACTATTGGAAGCAAAATTAAATTATTGTATAGGTCAGACTGATCTTTTATTGGATAACATTGAAGATAATTTCAACCAGAAGATACCTTAAAACAAAATGTAGAGACTATATTTCAAAGTATAGATCTGATTTAAAGAAGTCAAAACAGGACATATTAGAATGTCAGGAAAGACTGAAAAGAGGACCTGGTGTTGGAAGAGGGAGGACACCAACTAGAAAGAGGGACATGTTGAATAAACAGAGACTGGCTCAAGTAGAGGCCTTCAAGTTAGAGAGAATGCGAGAACAGTCAGATTATGCAAGATCAAGACATGGCACACCTCTAAAAGGCAACACACCTTTGATCGGAAACAGTCCAGTTATAACTCCGAGGTCAGAAAGATCAAGAAGCTCCAGCCCGAATTATTCCCCAGGTTACATGACCCCTAGAGAACACCAGGCCCATCTGCTTGACCTGAGGCGCCAGTTTATCCGGGATGTAGCCGAGGAAGAGACCCGCCACAGCAGATCCTGTTCACCGAATCTCCAGCACTACCACAGATCTCCAGCAAAACGCAATAAAAGTCCTGGGGAATCTTCTCTTGGTTTTTCACCGAAAGTAACCATGTCCACACCTGAAGATCTGAATCAATCAGGGGAAGAAATGACTTCATTTGAAGTGCCTCCATCATCAGGGTCTCCTGTCAGATCTGGTCTAGGATCCTATGGTTCCCCAGATCTAGATAGAAAGACATTTGCAGAAAGCGTCTTCACACCACAGGAGTCTGAGCAGATTCTGAGAGAGATTGAAGAGATTCAGCGACAGCGTCCTAATATGTCCGCACCAGTGGAAGACATGTTGCGGAGAGCTTCTTTCTCATCTTCCTCTAGCTACAGGTAAGCATTGTTGTCATGGTGACTTGTTACAGTTGTTTTTGGACCATCTGGTTGTAAGTTGTGTAGATTAACATCAAAAATTAGAGAAAACACAAATAAATGACTGCATCCAGGGTTAATTGTCAAATTCTTCTTTGTGTAGATACAGAAATAGAAAGAGAAACCGTTTCATGGTAAACCCTTGGTATGCAATTCCATTTTCTAAGGTGTTTATGGAAATGATGCATTTGAATAGCTTTCATTTTGTAAATGTAAAAAAAAATGTATAGATGTTTTAGTAGTTGCAATTCATTTTGACATATTTTCATTATGAAAAAAAAGATAAATTTATGGCATACTTGTATCTCAGGTAATAGTATCTTTACAATTCATATTCAAATAGGTGTCTGGCTGTTTGAATATATTGATTTATGGTCCAAATCAACTCAAACCTCAGTGATTGAAAAATCTGGAAAGCTACCAAATTGATATTGCATGATGTAGCATCTGTCAATTATTCGAGAAAACCTAATATCAAGAAGGGTAAAGAAAGTTTATCTGCTCCATTGAATAAAGATGATAAGTTTTGATCAGTGTATTCATGCAGTATAAATAGACAGTCTCCAGCTCTGAAAATTACGTCTGATGTCTGAAAGTGTTTATCAAGATACAATGTTAAAATGTTGTTTGGTTTATATACAGATGTCAGTTCTACATGCAAGTGCTGTGATTGAGTGCATTTGATTTCAATATCCAGCTGTCTTATACCAAATTCATTTAAAATGGTATATCTGGTTTGATTTACATTTCACACTGAAGGGTAATTCCAGGATTTGTTGGCACAGTTTCAGGATAATTTGACAGACTGATATTATGCCACTTGTCTGAGGCATGATATTGCAGCAAGGCATCAGTACATCTGTCCCATGTTGAAGAAGTCCCCAAGTGACTGATGTTAAATCCTCACCATCATTTTTCTGCAAGAATATTTGATGTCTTGATATTACAATATTATTAAATTCAAGACAATTTCCACATGCAAATTCTGTAATTTTTAAAATCAGACATTAAGAGGTAGCTTTGTACATTTAAATCAGTCAGAGACCCTGTTCATTTAATGCTTTAATGTAGCTTTGCTTACATTCAGTTTGTAGTGTCTATTTTGTTTGCATTTAAAAATGCATGATATATAAATTTAGTTTGCAGTCATCATTATTTCTTTGCACATCCCAGAGACCCTGTTTTGAACCATATACAATTAAGTATAGTTTTTGTTTTTTTGAGGGTTTAGTATATCTGAATCCCTATGTTATAATATTGCACTATATTTCAGACGGTTACTTAGGTTCATGACCATATATGGTCATCTCGGTAAACACAGGTAAACTCAGCAGCGCACATGTATCTTGCAGTTCATACTAGTACTCAAATTGGCTTGGCTTCCTTTAGATGTTTTTCTACTAAATAAATGGCTTAAACTATCTTACAAATTATATTTGAAACCATAATGAATTATTGGTAAATTTTATTTGTTAATTAATATTCATGTGTTTTTGACTTGTTTTAATCCAGAGCTTACTTAGATCCCAAATTTTGTAAACTTAGTTGATTTGTATAATTATATATAACAATGTGTTATGCATGGTCTTACCATTTACATGTTTATATGGCAGTTTATGGCGCATCAAGCCTACTACTCAGTATGATATATTCTGTCAAGAGTATTTAAAAGAGATACGATAATTTCGTGAGAAAAATAAGCAGCGAGACCAGATCTTGAACCTTGGACCCCTTGCTGACAAGGCAAGAGGTATAACAACTGAGCTACTGTACCGCTTATACATATCTCTCACTGATTACAAAATTGTCCTAATATTCTAAGTGTCCATATAAGTAATTATTCATCAAAATTCCATGGCAAGATAATCATTAGTAATCATTAAAAAAGTGATATATTTACAGAAAATAATTGTGTAATGAAAAAGGATCAGTGATGTTAGCTCGGTTCAATAGCAAATGCTGTTTACTCAAGTATTTTTCTCAGATATTCACTCAGAGCAATTTTGCTTGCTTTAAATTTACTATTCAATATATTGATTGCTTTTTATATGTAGATATTAGTTCATAATGATGTATACACACCCTTTATTTATCATACAGTAGTCAGTTTAAAAAGTGAGCTGTTTCTTATAATCTATCCTTTGTATTACCCATATCATTAAATGAATAGAGATGTAATAGTTTGGCTTACGGTTTATGGATTATGTGCTATATTTAGATTAGAAGAATGTATATATGTTATCTTGGTATATCAAATAGAGTTTGTCTGCCATAGAGTTTTAAATCGCAAGGGAATGTTGGTTTTGTCCAATAGACTTCTTGTCTATGAATAGGAATTCCCTTGTTGAATTGGTTTCTTGAGTGTGACATCGTTAGGCTTAAAACAGATCCAAAATAATAAAATATAGTCTCTCTTAAATATTTAAATTTTGCCGAAATTAAGTTGATGGAATTTCTTTAGTAGGCATGCTACCATGTTTTTGTCAAGATTAGTTTTGTCAGGAGGATTTTTTTTTTGTTAACAAAACCTTAGGTTTGAAATATGGCTATAATGCACAGGTTTAGGTGTGAAAGAAATCAGCAAAGAGTGGGCACTGATTGGGTTGAGAAACTAGGGCACAGAGTGGGTTGAGAAACATGGGCACAGAGTGGGTTGAGAATGAAGATAGGTCTATGTGTTTTGTGTGTTTGTCTGTCTGTTTGTCTGTATAATGTATTGGTGTATTTTCATACTTATTAAAGACTCTCTAAAGCAATGGAGTGGGAGGTCATGGGTTTGATCCCTGGCTGCGACATACCAAAGTCATAAAAAAATGGTACTGGTATAGCTCCCTTGCTTGGTGCTTAGCATATAAGAGTAGTTCCAGGACTGGTTGGCCCAGTGTCAGGATAATGTGACTGGGTGTGGTATTATATGCCACATATCTATGGTGTGATACTGCAGTTTGGCAGCACTTTATCTGTCTGAAGTAGACATAGTCTCCAAATAACTGAAATACTGTCAATGGGATGTTAATCCCAACAAATAAGCAAAACAAAGGAGTGAAAATTGCTGTTTTCAATGTTACATTGCTGGTGTATGTGAAAAACATAGAAAAGAAGATGATGATACATGGCATAATATTTTAGCATAATATATAACATATAATGGTTGCATTAATGTGCATAATTTATGTTCAAATTAAGTTTAACTTTATTATTGTCATCATCATACTTCATTTTCTTTTGAGCATAATCTAGAGCCTTTTGATTCTATGATGCCTTCAACAAATGACTTAAAAGCATTGTTTCATTTGATAAATTTATTAAAAAAAATTCAATAGTTGGAAAACATTTATTTTGACTAAATGAGTTTTTAAGATATTTTTATCTATTCTTTCTTTCTTTTTTTTTTTTGTTATTTAGAGTTAAACAACATTAGATACTATAATGCGATAAAAATCAAAATATTGCATGGAGAAGGCGGGTCATTTTGACTTTTTTTTTTTATGCTCACCGAAGGTGACGCATAAAGTCGCCGCTTCGTCCTTCCGTCCGTCCGTCCGTTCGTCCGTCTCACTTTCCTTGTCCGGACTATTTCTCAGGAACTAACGGCTTGAATTCAACGAAACTTTATGGGAAGCTTTATTACCAAGAGGAGATGCGCATATCCTCAGCATGACCCGGTTCTTAAATTTTTCAAAGAGTTATGGCCCATTGACTTTTCGGCCTATAGTACATATTGCATGATTCTTGTCCGGGCTATTTCTCAGGAACTAATGGCTTGAATTCAACGAAACTTTATGGGAAGCTTTATTACCAAGAGGAGATGTGCATATCGTCAGCATGACCCGATTCCTAAATTTTTCAAGGAGTTAAGGCCCCTTGACTTTTCGGCCTATAGTACATATTGCATGATTCTTGTCCAGGCTATTTCTCAGGAACTAATGGCTTGAATTCAATGAAACTTTATGGGAAGCTTTATTACCAAGAGGAGATGCGCATATCCTCAGCATGACCCGGTTCCTAAATTTTTCAAAGAGTTATGGCCCATTGACTTTTCGGCCTATAGTACATATTGCATGATTCTTGTCCGGGCTATTTCTCAGGAACTAATGGCTTGAATTCAACGAAACTTTATGGGAAGCTTTATTACCAAGAGGAGATGCGCATATCGTCAGCATGACCCGATTCCTAAATTTTTCAAGGAGATAAGGCCCCTTGACTTTTCGGCCTATAGTACATATTGCATGATTCTTGTCCGGGCTATTTCTCAGGAACTAATGGCTTGAATTAATTTAATTAAAACCCCACAAAATTCAATATGCTAGTAATGTCAATCATAATCATGTCAGCTAATTGTTGTTTAGGCCATTAAACACTATTTCAAATATCCAGTCATATGTCAAGAGTGTTGGTTAACCTCTTTAATATGAGCACATATTGAAATGTATGACTTAATTTTCAGTAGTATAAAAACTTAAAAAAAATCCATGAAATATCTGATGAGTAACACGTATTATCATATTAAATAGTAAACTGTTACTAAGTCTCCAAATTAGAGTTGGTAAAACATCTCATCTGATGAGGAGAATAGATATGATTTAGGAATGGGGATTTCAACAGCTTTGAGCTGAAAGGTCCTAAGTAAAATTTTGGGGGTGGGGCCTGACCCCTGTGTGATCTTGGGGGACACCAAAGTATTTACCATTTTATCTTCTGTCTCATCAAAAGGAACAAGAATATATAATATGGTTTACTGTTTAGAGAGTTAAGAGCTTTTTTTTACCTTTTTTTATGCTCACTGAAGGTGACGCATATAGTCGCCGCTTTGTCCGTCCGTTCGTTCGTTCGTCCGTCACACTTTCCTTGTCCGGACTATTTCTCAGGAACTAACGGCTTGATTTCAACAAAACTTTTTATGTGAAGCTTTATTACCAAGAGGAAGTGCGCATTACCTGGATTCTATACATGATAAGCGTGTGCTGATCCCATTCCGGTCCTTAACATATCCTCCCACCCATTGACCAAGGCCTTATTTGTAACAATGACGTTCTTCGGGGAGCATCTGTCAGTTCTACTGACTTTCTTGTTTTCATTTATTTGTGATTGTTTCTGTATAGATACTGTAGCATATGAAGCCTACCTATTCTTGTACAAATTGTGCAATGCACCCGTCACAAAGCTTGCTGTAGATGAAATAGAGAATTATTAGCACATTTCTTAAGACTTTGTGAAATCAGTGATAACCCTTATCAGAGAGTAAGAGTTAAAAAATTAATGCTTCCAATAAAATTATAGCCTAATGCTTTGTAGTGACTATAGCAAACTTGATCAGCATGCAAATTATTGTCAGTTGATCACTGTGGTTTTCAAATAAGTCATATCATTATCATGTATGCAATATTTTCATGGTGATTTTTAAAAATTTTTTTCACTGTTTTATATTTTACAAAAATCTCATACTAGTTTTTTTTTTTTACCATATTTTCCTCATATATATATTTTTTTTAAATTTTTTTTCCAATTTTTTTAGTACTTATTTTTGATATATTTTAATTATACAATATACTACACTTAATTCTGCATAAGAAGACATTTTTTCCTAATGACTGAAGTACTGTTGGAAGGACATTAAATCCAATAAACAAACAAACAATTTTTGCGTAAATGTTGATAACAATAATACATGTAAATAAATTGGTTACTTTTTACCAAGATTAAACTCTGTTGAACAGGAACAGGAACAGGTTCAGTTTATTTATTTCAAACATTTTATTATTTTGCACCTAGAGCTGAATTGTAGGCTAAGACCACTTGCACTGACCTTTTGTTATTGATTGATACTCATCATTTATCTCTATATTTGCTTTTTGTTAAAACAATCAAAGTAAGCCATATGTGAAGTTCCTTATTTGTAGAGGTACCATGTTTAATTTCGTAAGATACATGTTATTTTAAGTTGGCTGAAAGTGTGAGTTTCTCTTTTGCCGGAGGATAAAGAGAGATTGACGAGGGAGTTGATTGCTGTTGTAGCCTAAAGATACTGGTGCCATTTCAGTTATTTTACTGCATGCCAATTGCATGATTAAATGCAAAATAGCTGTATACTCTTGCCAAAATCAAATTTAGGAATTACAATGTTTGGTATTTTATTAGTATAAACCTGTTCAGTGTGCATTTTACATTTCTGTCAGACTCATGTGTTATCCTGGTTGCCATTGGTGATTTAATGTTAGTTTCCATGGAGACTAGTATTTTGCTGCATCCATGTGAGAGAAATAATACATGAGTGTAATATGCATCATTAAAATATTTTGTTTCCTTGACAGAAGTTCATCATCTCGACCTGACCTTTCACCCAGACCCTATACAGATCAGAGGGTCCCTAGGAACAGGAGCAGCTCACCTGTGCCCAAGTACCAGGATGTAAGTGTGTCTGTCATGCCTTTATCCCGTATAACAGCAAGACTTTGCTATAACAGTTAATTATCACACTAAGGAGGAGGCCATTTGTAATGTACTCAACTGAGGATCCAAAGGTTGTGGGTTAGAACCCTGTTGAGGTAGGGCAAGGATTTTTTATGATCTTCCCAGGTGCAAAGTACTGGTCCAACCCAGGAAACGTTGAGAGGGATTAATATCAGTTGTAAAAACTTGTTTCCTAGTGAATGTAAAAAAAAAGAATAGATTTAACCAAACTAAGGACTAAATGAAGGTTGATATTAGGATTTTTTTTAATTAGCGAGGATCGGTTTTTGAGCTTCCCAGACAGAGTTATCTGGCCCTGATCAAAGGCTACTTGGAAGAACCTGTATACTACACAGTGACAACTGTGCCACCAGTTACCTGTTCTAAGCAGCCAGTTTGCATTAAGTAGCTGGCCATTAGATTCCCATTGTGGTGATGGTAAAGAAATAATACCATAAAATGGTAACACATGTTATGAAACACTCTGTATAAGCATGGATACTGGTTTTATAGACCCTTTACTACATTAATATTTATGTACAAATTTATGACATCTTGGATATTAATTAACTGAACTTTAAATGGTATATGAAACAGTGGATTTTCTTTGCTCTGCAGACTGTATAGAATCTGAGATACATTATTGTATAAATAAATAAAGGAGACCCTGAAAAGACAGCTCCTGTATCTGGGTCTGCTCTGTTTGCCAATGCATCAAAATGAGTCTATTTGAAGTAAAGGGTTAAATATACATTGTATTCATATTCCTTTACAAAGTTTAAACAAAATTTTAGCATTATTTCATACAAGAGTCAGTAAAACAAGTCCATTTAACCCAAGTTGTTGTGAAAATGATGCTTTCAAGAGAGTAGCGTAATTCTTCAAAGAAAAATCAACCAAACCACATTAATGATGATAACTATCACATTAGAAAATAGCCCATATTATACTAGAGATATTGTGCAGTTTGTCGTTGCTTTTCCAGCCACTTGCATTGAACCTGGCCAGTCTACATGACGATGAACGATCCTACAGTCCGTACTCGGCATATGCCAGAGAGCACATCATCCCTAACGAGAGGCCACAGGATGGTGGTGTTTTGCGGGGGTCGTATGAACTGTACAGCACAAGTGCCCATGATGGGTCTGACTCATCATCGCTTTTATCGTGCAGTTCAGATACCGGATCTGCGACTGGTCGGCCACCACTGGACGAGGACACTGTGAAGAGACTGCGACCCATTAACGCTACCGACATCAAGTCTCGACTTGGACGTCACAAACGGTGACAGCCTGCTTGTAGCTCTTCATCGGCACAATGTGTTCATGCATTATTCTGGCGTTGTGATTTCCGTTTTTGTTGACTGGCTTCGTACTAGGGAGAACATATCCCACCAAAATCCATATATTAGGCTTTTTAGCATTCATAATGAATATTCATACAGACACCTGTGTATAACATTAAAACACTATTGTGGACTTATATAAAATGTATATTCATTAAACTAAACTCTCAATCTTTTCCTGTAAAAGATGTCACAAAGACATTTGTGTACATAAAAGTTTCATATTGACATAATGGCAGAAAACAACCTAAAGTTGTTGTTTTTTTCTACTCAAAAGCTGTGATATGATAATATAAAAAAATTGGTGCCAAATACGTAGACATGTGATAGTGTTGTACAGTGACATGTTGGGAGATGGACATGAATGTTGAATTATAATGAGAAAGCAAGACAGAATGTACAGGAGTACCTATGAACAGGTGAGTTTCGAGATGATGGCAATCATGCAAATATTTTATTAACTGTTAACTTATGATTATTCTTGTACAATTTCCTGACTTGTTGAATATTATTTTATTGAACATAAAATGGTATATGAAACAGTGAATTTCTTAGCTGTACAGATTGATTTTCAGGTCAAAAGGATCAAGGTCACTGTTACTAAAAACATGTTTTGCTTGCCGGGGGTGGGGGATGGGGAATCTGGATTTGCATCGTTTGACATGTTTCTGGTAACACAGATTTGATGGCATATTACCACTAGATATTACCACCATCAAAAGGGAAATACACTACCGTTATTCCTGTAATTAAAAAGGTCATTGTTTGGAAAATATTTTTTAAGACAATGTTATATTTTTTTTACTGAAAGCGTTTAGGTTTCATTTCCCAAAGTAAATTGTTACCTTGGCTTTGTTTGATGCATATTTTCAGAGCACTGCAACAAAGGCTTGACAGCTTCCAGGGACCACGATCATGCAGTCATACATCCGCATAACCCTGATCATGTCACAGACAGACCAATATCAACTGCTGAGTTGGATTAGCTTTAAACACAAAGCATTATCACATAAACATGATTCCATTTTTACATAAAGGGTACATAATGTTATCTATCCTGCATTTCAGAACTTCTTTAGTTATCTCCCTTTTTTACAATTTTCTTAAATAAAGTTAGGTTCCTTATAGAACATGAAAGGTTGAGGATATTATTTGATTTGATAATATATTTTTGTGTTTATAAAAAATGTAATCATTTAATCAAATCACAGAAATAAGTATAATTGAAAAAGTAAATTTGTGAAGTACCAGATAACCATGTAACTTCCAGTATGATCTGGTTTGATTCTGTTTGCTGTGCCAGTTAATGATAAAAATGATTATCAAGCAATTCTTGGTGAAGACTGGGCATGCAAGGAAGGGAATAGTCCAGCATGGAATCAAAGGTCAAAAAGTATTGTAGTAGAACCCGCGTTATGTGATGGTCAGTCTGTTTTAACCCTTTCCCTCATAGAGGAAACCATGAAAAGACCTATGCAAACAGCATAAAACCAGATCAGCCTGCGAGTAACTCGCAGGCTGATCTGGTTTTATGCTGTTCGCTATTCCTCAGTGGTCTGGTAATGAGGATTTTGTAAGGTTTAACTGTGGTTTTCTGCAGATCAGGCTTTATGTGGTACCTATTGAGTGCGTCAAAATGAGTCTATATGAGGGAAAGGGTTAAAAGGTCATTTATTAGATGCATTGTGGCAGTTGACTATACTTTTGACTCCAATTAAGGAACCACCTGGGTTTTTCAGCTATTGTCTCAGATTTCTTTAACTGTCCCTTTAAGACAGGTTTGATTGTATTTTGCTATGCATAGCTCAAGTATTCACGACATCACTCTGTCTCACGGCATATTTTAATTTGGAGATACTCAGCTGTTTGCCTCTGCATTTGTCCAAATTTTAGTATTTTTTATTTAAATCCGTCCGATAAAATGCAAGTTGTTTTGTCTGTTTTGATTACCTATTTATTTATTCAGTTGTTTTTACTTGCACTTCTATTTTTACATGCATGTTCTTTTTTGTCTCGGAGAACGGTAGATTATGGTAATGTTAAGAGAAGATAATTACGTTTCTGTCCTTTATCTTTTTTTTAATTCCCAAAAGTCTTGCATATATTATTGATATATTATTATGTTGTATTAATTATAATATATGAAATTATTTAAATATTGTTGTTTTGAAGTGGTAAGCAGAGAGACCTGTTCTGTTTTTGTAATCTCTTCTTACGTTGATAGATATCTATAGATATTTTATGTAGTAGAAATGTTTATTTACTGTTAAAATCCGGACTTCCTCGGCAAATTTGTTGAAATATTATAGCTTGTAAAATATGTGTAAATACTGATTTCTATCTAACATTATTATTGACAAATATTTGCTTTTCTTATTATTATGCCACTTAATTTTGCCTTTTTTATTTGGCTGGAAACTTTACAGACGGGTCATTCTGTGATAAATAGAAACTTTCTGTACAAGGAAAAACCTATGTGTACTATGACAAAGCTATGTGTACTATGACAAAGCTGTGTGTACTATGACAAAGCTATGTGTACTATGACAAAGCTTAGTAATGTGTACAATGATAAAGTTATGTGTACTATGACAAAGCTATGTGTACTATGACAAAGCTGTGTGTTCTCTGACAAAGCTATGTTCATTGTGACAAAGCTGTGTATACTATAACAAAGCTATGTGTACTTTTACAAAGCTATGTGTTTTGTGACAAAACTTTAACACAAAGCTATGTGCCATAGCTGATCCTAGAAGCTAGATTTTCTGCTAGGTCCATCTAGGATTGGTTTTAGAAAATGTATAAGTTGTTTTTCCCTGTAGGATGAAATGCAGCAACAATTTTGACTAGATTTTGTTTTATTTGTAAATTAAAGATGGCAGTGGCACATTTAGGACAGACTTTTGCTATGAAAGGAAGATGATATTTAGCATAGTTACCCAAGCAGAATTTCAAGTTCCTTTTGGACTTGAGACTTGAACTGTTTGATATATGATTTATATATTATAACTGAAAATATTCTCTGTATTTATTTCACAATATTTATTGTTTTCACAATAATTCTAGGTTTAGTAAATGTAATTGATATGTTAATTTTTAAGTTGACCTATATTTGGATTCGTGTTACTGAGTACTTCTACACAGTGTTTTCTATTTGTCTTAAACAAGTACACAAGAGTTGAGGCTCAATTCAGTAGTATTAAATACAGTTGACATAATATATACATAGTTACTTATATTAATAATTTTTATGAGTTTTAAAGGGCACAAACTCTCTTAATGTCTTATTTATAGATTACATTTATCATTATCTTCCTAAGAAATCCTCCAATATTCTTTTATAATGCTGTTGAAATATTGAATGTATTATGATCATACAGATTATGTACCAATGCATGTTATCTGTTTTTGCCATTACATGCATCTCTGTTTTATGTGCCAGACCCATGTATAACTGGTTAAGTTTTTACCAGGTGATAATTAACAGGGTTTATGCCTGGCTCTTAACCAGAGGCTCCTTCCTGTGTCCAGGGGACCAGTTCATTAGCAGTCTTACATACAATATTGGTTGTAACTCTGGTTTCTTGTTGGTCTTTCCATATTTGGTCTTATGTCCAGTATTGCTTGAAAGCCCAGTGTTGATAAAACTCTTAACAATTAGGCCTTGAGTAAATCCCATAAATTTGGTCTTAACTCTAAATTTGTCTTATATAGAAATTTCATTTATTTTTTTCATTTTCCAAACTAAGGTTTTGATCAGAATTCCATTTTTGGCCTTAGATGTTTTAATCCTATTTAAAGACAGTTTCGATCATAACTCTTTTTTAATCTCATGTCCTTTATAGGTAAAAAAAAGATTTATTTTATAACAATGTTCTTAAGAAATACATGTATTAGTTGTTTTACTAAAGATGAGTGATAAGTTTTCATGTTTGAAAACATGGATATTTATCTACAGAATATTTTATAAAAAAAAATAATTTGGTTGTAAGATGTTAAATGAAATGAGCCCCGTTCCTGGAAAATTATGTTAACATATTCTCACAACAAAATGTTACAAGTTCATTAAATGATATTGTTGTATGAAAGATGAATTATAACTGAATTTTTTAAAGAAAATAAAAGTTAATACTTATAGAAAAGTTTTTTTTGCATTTTTATTTTCATCCTGCCTGCTATTGCTATGTAGGAAACTTTTCATGGTGTTTAATCTTGCAGCCTTTATGATATCCCTAGATACAAAGTTTTTGGGGGCTATACTGGAGTCACGTCAGTTGGTTGGTCAGTCCGTCTGTAGGTGAGATTTGTCTGCCCTATTTCTGGGCTACCTTTGATTGGATTTTGATGACACTTAATAAGATTGATAAGTACACATGTACCAAGCCTAGTTATGCATATTGATGGCAAATCATGGTTTGTTGGATTTTGAATGAGTTATGGCCCTTTGCTATATTTCTCAAGACTGTCTGACATGGAAACAGTAAATGTGACAAACCAGTATCTGGGGGTATTCATCATCTTCAATAACAATTCTTGTTTTAATTTGGAAACAAGTTTTCAGGAAAAAAAAGTCAATATACATGTATTATCATCACTCATCATCGGATATCCACTAAACTAGTTTGGATAAACTTGAATATGCCATGAACATGCCAGATGAATCAATTCTAGTTTCAAGGCAACTGGAATAGAAACATTACCATGGAGATGAAATCTGGTCATTTGTGTCAAGGGAAATTACACTATAAGTTTATAAACAAATAAGTTGCTTATTATAAAAACGTTATAAAAATTTTGACTTATCTTTGTATAACTGAATCAAAATGGTCTTATTCTATAAGAAACATTAATATATTTTGTAAAATTCTTTATTGCTTACACAAATTGGGTAGAAACAAAAACAGTAAAGATTAAACAAGTAACAATGTATACAATCAAACAGCCAAGCATAAATGTGTACAAAATGAGATGTATGAAACGTGCACAGTTAGGGTGAAATTTAATGCTATACTTTATAATAATAATCGTAATGCTAAATAAAAAATAAATCCACGTAGCATTGAGAAAATGCTTTTCTTCACACACCCTTCTGGACACCCACACAAAACTTTTCCCCTACTCTACTCTACTTACCATAAAGTCTCAACAGTAAATATACCATGGATGGTGATGAAATTTTGAGTGAAAAAAAAAAAAACCTTTTGATTTGGGAATAAGTGTTTTGATACTGTATTTGAATTCATGACTTTATGAGTATTTTGCAAGAGCTTAATTCATTATGCATTATCACCTATGGTAAAAGTATAACAAAAGTAATATTCACATGTTTATACGCAATACAGTTATCCGAAGATAGTCAAACACACATCACTCCGAAGCTGCGCGGCATTTGGTATGTACATGAAAATCTCTAGAGATTGTGAGAGTTCTAAGAAAGCGTATGGATCAATGAAGAAATAAATGAAATGCTGATGCTAATTTGGAATGTTTTAACAAGGAGATGAAAAATGTGTAAACATTCATACAATAGAAAGACAACAGAGCTACATGCTACTGGTTGTTAATATATTTCATAATTTTATTAACCAATTTGTTGTATTTACTGTCTGAATAACATGTCCCAGATGGTTTAAAATTATGTCTGAAACACTTTTATATGGTCACAATTACAATTACATAATCTGCCTTAATTTCATCATTTTTTTATTAGTTACTAAAGTCATTACTGAGTTGAAGTCCTTACTAACTGGAAATTAAAAGAACAGCGATATCTCCTTTTGAGTTGCAGAAATGCAGAACACATTTTGGGAGAAAATGGCATCTTTACTACAAATGTATGGATTCATTTTCAAGCTATACAAGTTTTACATGACTGCTTAAAGCTGCTTTCTCAACAGAATTCAATGATTAACAAAAATATATTATTCATTCCCATGAAACAAAAGTCATGAAAGAAATTCTTCAAAATAAAAATGACCGAGATTCAGCACAAACAGTCTAAACTGACTATTTAACTATGATAAATAAAACCTGGGGAAGGCATTAAAACACAGAGAACAATAAGACCTGCATGATGATATATGGTTAGCAATAACACATGATTGTTTCCATAGGACAAGAAGGCACTCTGCATTTTGGTAAACATATGAAAAGAAAATCTCCAAAATGTTCTGGACATAGAAAACACACCCATGACATACAACAAGTTTAAATTGACACAAGCAACATGAATATCAAACAAGAGGCCCATGATGGCCCTAAATCGCTCACCTGAGATAAATAGGTTGACCCAAGGAACATCTGTACCAATTCATTTTAAAATCTGGCCAGTAGTTTTGAAGAAGATGATTTTTAAAGTTTTCATATTTTTTTTCTTTTTGTTGCCATGCCAACCAGAGTTCTATATGGATCAAGTTTATTTTAGGAACTTTTGTGAAGGTTGACCCAAGGATCATTCCTGCCAAATTTAATCAAATTCTGTCCAGTGGTTTCAGAGGAAATGTTGATTAAAGTTTTCCCTATATACATGTAAGGCAAATAAGCCCCGCCCCTGGCGGCCATGTTTTTTACGGATCGGAAAATTTTTAGCAACTTTGGTAGAGGCTGACCCAAGAAACATCTGTACCAATTTATTTTAAAATCTGGCCAGTAGTTTTGAAGAAGATGATTTTTAAAGTTTTCATTTTTTTTTTCTTTTTGTTGCCATGGCAACCAGAGTTCTACATGGATCAAGTTTATTTTAGCAACTTTTGTGAAGGTTGACCCAAGGATCATCCCTGCCAAGTTTAATCAAATTCTGTCCAGTGGTTTCAGAGGAGATGTTGTTTAAAGGTTTCTCTATATACATATAAGGCAAATAAGCCCCGCCCCTGGCGGCCATGTTTTTTTACGGATCGGAATAATTTTAGCAACTTTGGTAGAGGTTGACCCAAGGAACATCTGTACCAATTTATTTTAAAATCTGGCCAGTAGTTTTGAAGAAGATGATTTTTAAAGTTTTTTTTTTTTTTCCTTTTTGTTGCCATGGCAACCAGAGTTCTACATGGATCAAGTTTATTTTAGCAACTTTTGTGAAGGTTGACCCAAGGATCATCCCTGCCAAGTTTAATCAAATTCTGTCCAGTGGTTTCAGAGGAGATGTTGTTTAAAGGTTTCTCTATATACATATAAGGCAAATAAGCCCCGCCCCTGGCGGCCATTTTTTTTTACGGATCGAATAATTTTAGCAACTTTGGTAGAGGTTGACCCAAGGAACATCTGTACCAAATTATTTTGAAATCTGGCCAGTAGTTTTGAAGGAGATGATTTTTAAAGTTTTCAAATTATTTTTCTTTTTGTTGCCATGGCAACCAGAGTTCTTCATGGATCAACTTTATTTTAGCAACTTTTGTAGAGCCTTACCCAAGGAACATTCCTGCCAAGTTTCATTAAATTCTGTCCAGCAGTTTCAGAGGAGATGTCGTTTAAAGAAAATTGTTGACGACGGACGACGGACGACTGACGACGGACGACGCACGACGCACGACGACGGACGCCGGACGAAGGGCGATCACAAAAGCTCACCTTGAGCACTTTGTGCTCAGGTGAGCTAAAAAGGATATCATATGACAAGTGCACATAATAAAAATCTGAAAGAAGAACTAGGAACAATTTAGATACTATTCCAATGATACAATATGTTAACCCTTTCCCTCATATAGACTCATTTTGACGCACTCAGTAGATACCACATCAAGCCTGATCTGCAGAAAACCACAGTTAAACCTTACCAAATTTAATTACAAAATCCTCATTTCCAGACCACTGAGGAGCAGCGAACAGCATAAAACCTGATCAGCCTGCGAGTTACTCGCAGGCTGATCTGGTTTTATGTTGTTCACATAGGTCTTTTCATGGTGTCCTCTATGAGGGAAAGGGTTAAAGCAAACACTTCATGATTAAGATGGGATGGAATATATGACATTTTCAGAGAGTGAGGTTACTGAAGCTGTTTATTAAGCAGCTGCTTTCACTTGCAGTACAATTATAGTGCAACTCCATTATAACGCTATGTTTGTTATCCAAGTCTAGAAACTGTGTTATAATGGATCACATTACATTTATATGATAATGCATTCAAGGTCAATATAAAAAAAATAGAGATAAAATGAAGACTAAGAGCCCAATATTGAACTGCTTTATAATGGAATGTGTTGTATCAGATCAGCTTTTTATATTTAGTATCATACAAATATCTAATTGTTCCATTTATTCAATGTTAAATCCAATTATTGTATTTCTCTAGGTCACACAACACATAAATTTTAGAGTCATAAGAAAGTACCATTTTTCATTTTTGTTATATAAATCGTAAACACACATCAATATGTAAAATGGGAAGACAATATATGTATACAATAAGCCATATTTCCCTGTTAAACCAAATCATTTAAACACGAACCTTTTGTAATAAAGTAACAGCAACCATTATGCACATAAAAGCATTCTAATAAAAACAGTAAAGCCATAAAAGGATTTTCTAGATAAAACAGTTGTGAAAAAATCTTGAGGTACAGAGTTATAACTTAAATAAGGGTAAGGGATGAACAGGTTGGAATGATAATACACACATACACACTTGTTTTGCTATCTTTGCGAGGGCTATCCCATATGTGTATCATACCTCACTATAAGGATTGCACCTCAATCTGCAGGTAATGTAAAAGCAAGGTATAATATTGAAACTCCGCCCAAAACCCAAACATAAACACCACCCACAAACAGTAATCCTAATCCAAGCCCTTTCCCTTACCAAAACACCAAAAAGGTACAAAAGGAGGAATGAGACTCTACCTCAAAAGGTGAGGTATATAAAAACACACACACAAAAACACACACATAACATACACTCAGGTGATACTGAATATAAGGCAATTAATATATGTACATTCTGTGCACTGGTACATATAAATTGATGCTTTGCTTGACCAGTGCAAAACATAACAAGCTTGAAGGGCTAATAATATTTTTTATGTATTTTAAGGTATTCCATCTGTTGTAAGAAGGCATGGCATCCACCAGATGATTTGGTTTTATATTAAAGCTTTTAATGAGAAGGAAACGCCTACTGTTAAATCATTTTTGTTGGTTATCAATGAATATTTACCCCTAAGAAAATTGGTCATTTGACAGAAATTGTGTTTTCTACAAAATGAATCCATGAATAAAGGTACCCATAATTTTCCTTTCAGTTCATAATCAATTAACTTACACGTTGGCGAAAATAATTATTTTACAGTGTACAAAAGAAAATAAAAGATATTACAAAATAAAAAAAAATGTTAAGCCCTCAAAATGTGCACTGATGATTAATAATGTGACAAATAGAAATATAAGATAAAAACAACTTTCAAGATAAACTACATTGTATAACAATCACTAAAGGTAAATAATACCCCTGCAAACTGTTGGTGTAATA
>CM037784.1:46335925-46366859 GCA_021229015.1 Solen grandis | reverse complement strand
CATTAAAATTCTCAATAAAATTATAAAACAACCAAAAATTTTATTCTATCATTACCCAATTTCCACCGGACACTGTGGTCACACATGTCCTAGTTTTACAGTTGAGAAGCAGGTTGATGAGGCACCCAGTGTTTTTTTTTCACAGTTTCATAACATAATACACAAACATCTTCTTCTTTAGGTTATCTACATTCCTTCATTACTTAGAGACTGAATAAAAAAATGAAAATTTCTGTAATTTGGTTATTTACAGGTACCAATGTTCAGACAGGAAATTTGAGATTTACAGTGTTACTTTACAGTTTTATACAATATTTTGGACTTTCTTATTACTAGTGGTTGAAATGAGAATAGGCATGGTGAGAATGACTTTAAAGGACTCAATAGTGTTATTTTGTTGTGAAGAAGCCGGTCACATATTCCACTGTGTCACAGTTCTTGGAAAAAATGAAAAATTATAAGAATCTTTAGGTGTTTGATTGTTGGGTTAAACATCCCACCAACAGTATTTCAGTCATTTGGAGACGATGTCTACTTGAGATAGATATAGTGCTGCCACACTGCAGTATTATGCCGTAGACATGTGGCATGATACCACACCCAGTCACATTATCCTGACACCCGGCCAACCAGTCCTGCAACTACCCTTATATGCTGAGCGCCAAGCAAGGGAACTATAGAAGTACATTTTTTTACGACTTTGGTATGTCGCGGCCGGGGATCGAACCCATAGCCTCCCGTTCCCGAATCTTTAGATGTACTAATATGTCTTAAAGTGCGAAGATGGCTACCATGGCCTTGTCTAATTCTAGAAGTATTAGGTATAAATAATTGGGATCACTATATATGGCAACAAGATTATGTACAATTTTGAAAAACATTATCAGACGAGCTCTAGTTCTATTAGCTTCTAAGGGTGGTCAATTTATTTGTTAAACAACACGTTCCATTGTGTCCATAAAATAAACTGTGTTACGTCACCTCTACATTGTAGAATGCAACACGCTGTCTGATATTTGGTAATCTTGAGGTATTTTGCCCACTTGAGGTGGTCTTAACAGTGGGATAGCAAGATGGTCATAATTCCGAGGTGGCCTTAAGTTCTGCTTAAAACTAGTTGCTTCCAAAAATGAGTGATCTTAATAGCGAGGTGGTCTTAGTTCCGATGTGGCCTTAAAGTGAGATTTTACTGTACCATTTTAATTTCGCGATCACGGGACGAGATGTTTTGTTTTGATTAATATAGTATAAGAAAATTAGTCATAAAATGACTCATTTCGTCAACTGATATCATACACTTACACACAACAGGTATCCGGCCGGATCTCCCTAAGCTGCCTGATCATGACGTGGTCCCGAGACCCTTTCCAGCCACACCCAGGTTCATCATGGTCACGTGGGGCAAGAACCCCAGATACTGCACCTGTGGTGATCCTACCCACGCCCACGTGCTATATGAAATGGAGCACAAGTTAAGCTGGATCAGGAAAGGTAGACGGAGGTAATCTCATTCTCAAAGCTATAAAAATATATATTCCATGGTAAAATTCAGGTTTTTATATACATGCAAATATATATATACCCTCGTATTGGTATATTAATAGCACGAAACTGTATCAGGCAGAAATCCATGTCATTCCATTGTATCATTTCGGTTGTCTTCCCCACACTGTATCCAGTAAAGACATTGCGATTCTAATTGTCCCCGCTGTACTCGAACCTCATTGTGTCCATTAGATCGACAAACTGTCCTCCAGAGTCCCCCACTACTTAGCCATGGAAACAAAAATGATTTCGGTTTTTACAAATAGGGGACATAATTTATGGGTTAAACTAAATATGAATATTACTATTTAAAGTAACATTTACTTTTTAGAATACTCTTGCAATTTAGAAATATCTTCATATAATTAGACAGTGGCTAGAAAGGATTGCGGTTTTGGACTGTTCAGAGAAAAGCAGGCTATTGTCCTTACAGTAGGCACTAAACCCATTGCTAATCAGTGAAATGCTTTTTTATGAATTATTTCACATTATGGAAAATATAAATATGTCACGTCTACAATGTACCACTTGAGCCATTTCACGAACCAAACACAGGAGATGTCTCCGCGAAACTACACTATGATACTACAAGGCCAGTTGAAACACAGAATTAAAATCACAACCAATAATGAACAAGACCTGCAAAACATAACAGCTAAAAAAAGCAATTTTAAATCAAAATTCAATAACTACAACAAAACAGCCCAAAATTAAACAATCTAAAAACAAACCTACTATAATGAGAAGAAAACCAAATCACAACCCGATGAGTACATCGCAGGCAGACATTTTTTCCTAAATATAAAACTTAATTCATATTGGAAAAAGTTTTTTTTTTCTCTCTGAGCAGTGATCATATCGACCATTAATTAATTAATTCAAGCTGCTCTCTTAACTAGGAATTATTATCAGGTATTGAGCATTAGTTTTTCAAGATCTTGCATGTGCTTAATTCGTCTTCAGTACTGGTCAACACAGGAACATAGAATGACAATATCTTTTTGGGTAATAAATGACTGGTTATATTCTTAATTCGTATAAAGCCACAATACACTGAACAAACACCGACTAAAATTATACTACCCTAGTGTCCTGTGGCGAAATAGTAAAAATGATACTTTGTACCTGGTATCTGCAGCTTTAATCCGTACTCACATTTACAGGCCTTCATCAAATGTGTCACATTCAGCCCCCTAAACAACCATTGCCTGAAAATTTTGCAAAAATAATGTCACAAAGTTGATGTTTACTTTGTCACAGAAATAGGATTATGCTTATACATAGAAAAACTTGCACTTAAAAAGGTTTTAAATGTAGATTTCTTTTGGTAGTATTGTTATACAGCAAAGAGCAAACACTGCTATCGGGTTTTTAAGGAATATGTAGCTAGTCAGAATGTTTCGAAGTAAACTTGGTCAATGCGTGTTTTTTCTGCTTATTTTCAGAGTGTGATTTAGCGATTTACCTGATTATCAGTGAGTCCAGTAGATGGTCAGATACAGCTTTAACTAACAATTTTCATACATGTTGGGTTCTAGCTGAGACCGTCTTTGTAGAGCAAGGAGGATAACTTCTATGAATAAAACATACATAAATAAAATTGGGAAACAAAATGAAATTCTTGGTTAAAATAAATAATTCGATTATTTAAGAACCATTGTTTTCTAAATTTCGGCTTACGTGAAAATCAGTAATGACCGGTGCATATAAAGAAATGCAGCCAATCAATGTTCAGAGAAAAAACACAAAAGGAACTAAGTCACATATTGCAAAAGGATTTTTGGTGTTAAAAGAATTAGTTTACATTGTAAAGGTAAACGTGTCAATTTCAAACGCCAGATGGTAGAATGAATACAATCATGGAGCCAAAACTATCATCTGGTTTTAATGCAATATTTTTTTATATGTAGCCCTTAGCCGAGGTTTGTCCAATAGATGGTCCAAATAACCGTATCACACATCTAAAGCGTATCCAGTGCATTTTCCTATAGGTTAAGGTCAAGCTGAGGCCGTCTTTATCGTTTCACGAAGACCACTACTAGAAATAAAAAATGTGTTTAAAATGAAGTTCGGTGTTAATCTTATTAAATTTAATTGATTGTTTAACATTTTTGTAATTCCATTTTAGCAGAAAATCAAACAGTAGCATGGGTTTATGTCTCAAGATTTTGTTACTATATAAAGTAATGAAAATAAAAAATTGTAGCCTTTGGGTTTTATGTGTCCATTAGAAGATTTATGTGACCTAATCAGCCATCAACTTAGTATCCAGGACAACCTTTAAATAAAGCCGTGTCCAGGTCAAATGACTATGTAAAGTAAACAATCTGACTAAATCCACATTTACACATGTTTTATTTAAATATGTTGCTTGATCTCTATAATCTAAATAATGGTTCTATGTTTACACCGGCCATGTGTTTTCATTTTTCTTTCCAATACACAGTGTTGCAAGTAATGACAGTATAATGTAGTCATTGCCCAATACATAGATATATATACCGTTCTCAGTCACCCACAACTTCAGGACAACTTTCAATGTCTTTTTAGGCCGTCTTTGTATGTAACGATGATCTCTACAGAAACAGAAAATAGATCTTTAAAAAAGGAGTTAAAAAATGAAAATTGGGGATAATTTAAATTAGATATTTACTCAGAGAATCATTTTACTGTTCCTCTTAATTTTAACCCTTTAGGTCTGAAAATACAGCATTAAGTAAAGACTACCAACGATATTTAAAATCTTTAGATATAGCCCAACTACTATTTATGTGGGTTTAAAAGCATAAGCCTTATCTAGTAGAAGGTCCATGTGCACTTTTAAAAGATCTATAGCGTATCCAGGAAACCCTTCATATGAATCTTACAAGTCAGGATCATTTAATGATGACCATTTCTAAAAAAAATGGACAAAAAGAAGTTTGATAGTTACTTAATATCTATAATAATAGAAAAAAATGTAATTTTATGATAAGCTTAAAATCAAACAGTAGTATATATATATATATATATATATATATATATATATAAACGATTCTTATGAGATGTGTATCAATGCGTATATTCCTGATTATAATGAATATCAATAATGTTGTGTTTATTTTTAATGTGTCCAATACGTTTATGTGCCTTTATAAAACCTTTTAATAAGGTCGTGCTAGGCCAGGGTGTCCTGAGGCAATGATATCCACGTCTAGAAATAGACAAAGACTGGCCCAAGACATTTTTCTGAATGATGGGCAGTAAGAAGTTAGCTGTGCATATGGCATAGTATTGAGCCCGAACACTTGTTGGAAGTTTCAATCTCCTTGCATGGAAAACATTAACTATTCCAAGTTTCAAGAGTATCTGACCTTCTTAATTAACAAAAAAATCACTTAAAAAGGGTCATCACCGTTCTGTAAAAGTCCAATCTCGGAATACTTCAACTTAAAATTACAGGTTCATGTAACTGCCAAAAACTTTTAGGGTTATCTGTCCTCTTGAAATGGTTTCCTGTTTAAAAGAACACGTATTCCAAGTTTGACGTGAATTTGTTTTCGGGGAAAAACTAGCTGAGGCAGTATTTGTCGTTTATCGATGAACACTACTAGAATATAAAATGGAGCAAAAACAGGGGTTTTAAATGATTATTTCGGAAAAAAAAGATTTTGCTTTTCTAAATTAGTAGCTGAAAATCTAACATAAGCATAGGTACACAGCATAGAGCAAACACTATCATCGGGTTTTGATACACGAAATGATGTTTTTGTATTAACAAAGATTGTGAGTGTATAATGAATTATATTCTTTCATTAATTGTGAACATGGGAAAATAAACATATGTATCCTTTACCTAGAGTTTGTCCAATTGTGTATTCAGGACAGCCTTCACAAAAGTTTTTCTACACGTCAGGCGCAAGCTGAGGCAATTTTTATGCATAATGAGACCTTTACATAAAACAGAAAGTGGATGTTTAAAAATGACGGACAAATTCAAACTTCAGTGTTAGTTTTAACTAGAACTCTCTCAATAGCGCTTTGATAGTCATCTTCACTTGTCTACTGATAGGTGAGGCATTTAATTAACATTCATGCAACTTTTATTTACAAATGCATAAGTCTTACCGTAGTAGGAAACATTAGCAGCACAAAAACATATAGATATATAAAGTACAAATAAATGCAATGGAAAACGGCTGTTGGGATTATTGATTATACTGGAATCTATAATCTTTATATGTATTAAGCCTGCTCTCTCTCACTCTCACTCTCTCTCTCTCTCTCCCTCTCTCTCATAGAGTCTCTCCTCGCTATTTCTATTTCTAAATTGCACATGAGCTTTTCTAACAGAGTATTTATCAGACATAATAACATTAACAATTTAAGTACATGTATTATATATGCTCCCCCCCCCTCTCTCTCTCTCTCTTTTCTTTTCTCTTCTTTTATTTACTAAACAATATTATCATTACACTACTTAACAATTGTCTCTCTCTCTCTTGTTCGTGATCTGGTTATGTAAATAAATAGAACATGTATTACAAAAATAACTTAAAAACAGAAAATAAACAGAAAAGAAACACTGATGACAATATGTGTTATTTACAGCATGAATCCTGATTATTCCTTTTATAAGGTTATACACATGTAACGACTCTCAATACTATCAATATATATTTCAAAAAGGATCCTACTGCAGTCTTTAATATAAGAACGACTTGTTATGTGACTTTTACACTCTTGATTTGCCTAAACCCTGCGAAAACGAAAGTGGTTTAGCCAAATCACATGCTTAAAGTTGATGATCAATATGTAAACACACACACACACACACACAACACACACACATATACACATACATAAACACACATATATATATATATATATATATATATATATATATATATATTATATACATACACAAACATATATACACATACATACACATACATACATACACACATACATACACACATATACACATACATACACATACACATACACATACATACATATATATATATATATATATATATATTATATATATATATATTTATATATATACTTGTTATATTATATCAAAATTGTTTCAGAAATGCCTTCAGCTTTTTAAAATTTATTTTTTTGAAGAATTTAACTATGGCTGAACATAGTATACTAAACCTTTTGAGTTTTATAACGTTTTCAGATTTAATTAATTCGATAAGTTTTATCATATTTGGGCGTTTATAAATTGCCATATCTAAATATTTTTTTTCTTTGTTCATGAAAAATTGGACATTAAAATAAGTAGTGGAATTCATCTCCTTGGTCTCTGCATTGTATGCATTTACGTTCAGCACTGGGTATGTTTTGCCAGCGTCCGGTTTCAATAGGTAAATTGTGGTTTCTTGTAATAAATGCAATACTATTTTTACTTTGGTACGACGGTAGTTTATTTATATAAGGGCTTCGGATAAAAGATATTTTGATGTATTTATATAAGTTTGTGTCAGATGTTTGGCTCAATTCTGAGTGCCATTGCTGTATAAACATATCTTTAAGTTTCTGGTAGGAAGACTTGATGAGCCACTTACTATTAGGAAAATTTTGGCTATTCCAGATACCGGAAAATCCTAATGAGCATAGATTATTTTTAACACTATCTAGCCAAGCTGATTTGATTTTGTTTTGTGAGTATAGCTGGTATAATGTTAAATAAACTTTTGCAGATAATTTTGTTGTCTTATTATCTTTGATATTTTCAATCATACGTGACCAATAAGCTATTACTCTGTTTTTTATACTAACCATTAGTGGTGTAATACCGGTTTCACCATAAACCATATATGAGGGTGTGGATTTCTTTAGATTAAATATATATTTGTAAAATTTTAATTGTATTTTTTCTAACATGTTTATATTACCATAGCCCCATATTTCACTGCCATATAGTAAAATTGGTTTAATAGTTTTTTCGAAGAGGTCAATTTGTAGGTCGAAAGGTACATTGTTGATTTTTTTTTTTAAAAACAGGTTTTTTTATATTTTTTTAAGTAGTATCTCCAATATTGAACTTTTGAGGCTTTTTTGAGTTCCCTTTACTGAATCGCATGACTTTTGTTTTACTAGTATTGATATTTAGTTTCCACGTGTCGCAATAATGTTTAAATTCATTTAATGCATTTTGTAGGTCTGTTTCATTGTCACTGAAGATTATAGTATAATCCGCATAAAGGAGAATAAAAAGCTTTAGATATATGTGACAACAACAGTGAACTTCATGTAATGGGACGTGATAAGTGATTCCTATGCATTCCTCTCATGATTATTTAAATAATTTTATTTTTAATTAATAGCTGAAATCGTGAGAATACTGTATGGCCCTACCTTTGGGTAGTACTAAAACATGTGTGGGTAATTTACCATGAAAAGTGACGGAAATGATAAATATACGTAGCTTTTATTCATCCTTTGATAAACAGAAGTCCCATGTGCCTTTCTTGGTTATCCACTGCGTATTCAGGAACATTCATATATTTCATCTTACAGGTGTAACAGTGTGAAACTTTCACCCGCTGTTACTTTACGCTTTCTCCCTTTGTTTCTCTTCTTTCACTTTTCTTTTACGCACTGGGGAATTAGCGAAGACTGTAGACAGCTTAATATTATCTTCTTTATTTTACTTAATTCAACTTATTCTACAAATATACTATATATACAATAATGATATTCTGTCTAACGATGTTTCACACGCGGTTCCGTATGTCTAACTGACTTTCTCACATGCAACCAAATCATGCTCAAAGTGACACGGATAACTGAGCAGATAATTAGTATATAAACGACTGGTTCTTAAAATAACGTGTCACAAATACAATCATATAATCAAACATAGAAAACTGTTATGAAAACAAGATTAAGGATATCTAAAGGAGAAAGAAAGTACAATGTTACGAAAGGTGAATTAAGCAAATAAACATCAAGCTATGTTATAACGTCTATAGAATTTTTCATAACCAATGGTCTAACCTAAGTTTTAAATTAAGAAATTATGTATCAAACTACAACGCACACTTAATTATTGATATCTGGAAGTTATTAAATATTAAATACTTTAAATATAGAATACTGTAATATTTTGCCTTGTGACACAGGTCACTGTTTAGCAGACGCAGACGCAGATAGTGTCGGATATTGACCTAGAAATTGAAAACGTATTTCCCCTTGCTTTTCTAATTGTGAGGAGGTGCTAATTATAAAATAACGGTTTCCGGTCTTGTGTTAATGGAAAAGGAGATTTTTTGGTATGGGTATTATTGCAGGGCAGACTAAAGACATTTTAGGGTCAAAGTATGTGTTGTAAAATTTTACACATAAACGCTGAATATAAATAGAGATAAAATTTCAAAAATTGATACTTTCTGTTTTGGTCGAGTATATACTGTGATGAAACTTTGATATATATGCTAGCCCTTACCCTTAGTTCGTCCAGTAGAAATTAATTGAGCTGTTCTCAGTCATAGTCAGGACAGCTATCAAACTGGCCAGGGTCTAGTTCTTGTCGTCTTCATCGTGCAACAAGAAGTTCTAATAGCAATAGTAAATAGACGTTTGGGAGCAAACGAATTTCGTTACTTCTAAATGTGATGAAGTATGTGTGTAAGACAAACATTGACATCCTAGAAATATTCAATGGATCTTGAGGAAAAAAAAGTTTTAGCTAATTATTATTGAAAAAATATTCACTATTTTCTAAATTTCTACATGTGGCTGAAAAGTGGACAGTAGTAGTATAGCATAGATATTACCGCCGTGCTTCATAGGCGATGCCGTTTGTATCGTGAACTAGAAAATAGTGTTTAAAAGGAAATGAAAATAAAACTTAACCGAAATGAAACTTTAATAAGAAGCTGAAAGTCACATCGTTTGTATTTACACTAAGTACCACGGATGAAATCATTGGTTATTCTTTCTGACCCTAAATATATACGTTAACACGTTCGATATGTGAATCTGTTAATAATGAAGAGCGGCGATGTCCAGTGTTATCATACTTAATCTAAGGGTTGTGGGTTCGAACCCGTCAAGGGCAAGGACATCATAACATCAGGTGAAAAGTACTGGTCCAACACACGGACATTTGTAAGTATTAGTCGTAAGAGTTAAAAGTTATAATTATTATCATTATTATTATTTTGCTATGCATATAAATGAAATGAGAAAAATATATATGCCCATTTCAGTCGCCCACTGCGTATCCACGACAACCGAACATACATTCTTCCCGCGTCAGGTACTGGCTGAACCGTTTTTATTGGGTATAGATGACTTCTACTAAAATTAAAATGGACATTATAAAAATGGGTACACAAAGTTCGTAGTTAATCTAAATGATTTAAACACTGTCCATATGAACTTGGATATCTGTTTAAAATGAAGGGCGCAGTGGGCCATTGTTAACATATCTGACTGAAGATCCGACAATTGTGGGTTCGAACCCCTATGCAGGCAAGGACATTTTATGACCTTCCCAAGCGCAGAAACTTTCGAAAAGATTAGTTATAAATATACGACCTAAAGCATGTGTGCCCTGAAGAAAATCCACGTGCCCATCTCAGTTACCCACTGCGTATCCAGGACAACCCGATCTCTACAAGAAATAGAAAATATCGATGATAAAACGAGGAGATATGAAGTTCAAGGAAAATCGTTTTAAATTTATATGATAATCATAAAAAAGATTTTTAGTTTCTTTATTTCGAACTGAAAGATGATCTGGGTATATAGTACTGAACAAAGACAACAATGACGTCAAAAACGCCCTGAAATGAATATGCATATCGGTTTAACCAGTGAAAAAGCTGTACAAACCTCCGACAAACAAATGCACGTGAATCTTATTTTGGCGTCAAGTTAATTACTGTGTTACAAAGAAATGCCAAACCTCGCGCAGACTTACTGAACTTAGTTTGAAGTTTGAACCTTTGTGAAGGTTAAGTTCCAATAAAGCAGATAGCATTGGCAAATGATAAATATGACATCCACGTTAAAAAGTGGGAAATAAATAATAATAAAACTATCTTAAAAACACAAAAATATGTAAAGCACAGTCAACCATAACATCATTCCTCCTTCTTATCTTTATTTTACCATTCTATATTCTTTACCTTTTGTTTCAAGAAGTATGTTGTAAACACTAAAATAACATCCATGGTAGACATAGGGCTTCACTTGGGTGTTATATAACAAAATAATGACTTTAAATATATAAGATATACCCAGCTTTTATTTTGTTTCGTCTATTTGTGATATTTTAAATATCTTATAAATTTTTGAGTGGAATTGTGTCATTTGCATGAATTGCTGTTCTAAGATTGTTAAAATATCAAAATATCATAATGACATGTTATAATAATAGAGAGAAAAAGCAACTGTGCTTGATAGCATTCCTTCTAGTTTTGTCAGTGATTCACTTCATATACCTGCCAGTCATTCGGGGTCTTGAACCTAATGATATGAAGTTGGAACGGACTGTACTCTTGGTAAAGCTTCGTAGCACTTCCTGAATCAAATCGTCGTCATTTCGTATTCAAAACACTTCGGGCGCATTTTTTCCCCCCTCGAATTCAGATGCCGTCCCAAATTGATAAGAAATCGGCGTATTTCGGAGTACTTCATAGCACTCCGTAGTACTTCGTAGTAGTCATTTCGACGTAATTCGTAATAAAAAGGCAAGCCGATTTTGCAAATTATTCAGTCTGAAGGAGTCACACCCACCACCGCCTTTTTTTTCTCTTGCACTGTAGCCGGTGCGGCTCATTTTCCAGCCGTTGCTGCTGTCCAGCCCACAGGGGCTTGAAGTAAAATGGGGCGAATCATTTCGTACCTAATTGTTACCATTAGGTATGAAATGATTCGCCCCAGTTAACTTCGAGCCCCTGTGGTCCAGCGAGGGCCTATCTCGATGAGGATGTACCACAGGATGGCAGTGATGACATCATCAGTTGTAGTTGTCATGTTGACACTTCAGAGATTCAGCGACTGAAAATAAAAGTGTCTTTTGTTCTAATTCGAGAGCAAATGCTGGGGGGAGATGTGAAACTCGTAGTAGCTCCGGAACTGTCGATGTAGTTCGTACGTCGTAGTACTTCGTACTAGCAAATCGGGACAGTGAGTGTGGTTCGTGACACTCCGTAGTGCTCTACGTTGTTCGGTAAAAATCGGGGTGAAATCGTAGTACATCGCTGTACGTTGTAGCACTTCGGGAAAAAATCGGTGTACTTCGGGAAGAGTTTTCTCGGGAAGAGCGTTTTCGTAGTGCTTCGAGAAAAACACTGTCTCCGAGTCCCGAGGCACAATGTGTGTGTGTGTGTGTGTGTGTGTGTTCATAAATATTTAGATTATCCGAAATAAACTTTTTTGCTACATCCGGTTTCTGACACGAGCAACAAGCGCAGTTATCAATTAACATTTCATATGAAATTGATCATTAGGAAAACCACAAATTGAAACACGTGATCATTGCCTGCGTGTAATCATGCTCATTGTGCACGTAAAATAAATACAGCATGTTGGAAGGTTAATATGAGCGCTCTGTTTTCTGCCACATACCGTGATTGTGAATTTCAAAAAAAAAAGAAGAAAAATTAGATGTACGTTACCGAGGCGATGAAACTTCTCAAACGTTCAAACAAGAACAAAACAAACTAGATGTCATTCGTGAAAACGAATGATAGGACTTTCTGCAAGCTGTGTTAATGCCAAATGCAGGAGATAGAAGTTTCATGTAATGACTCACCTCTGGTAGTATTTCATGTTTATGCTGAACAATTGACATTATATTCCGAAATTAATGCAAATGATAAGAACTAAGTATTAGTCTGTGACGTAACATGATGTCATATGACGTCAGGACATGACTGCAAACTTGATTTCTAGTTTAAAGGTCCTATGTTCGAATCTTACTTCAGCCACAATACTTCGGTTTTTAGGAATTAAGGTTAGCTGACAAAATATTCACACCTTAGTTTCAAGATGTATCATCTGTAAAGATTTGAAGAAAATATGATCATAAATGGCGGCTGTAGAGCGCGAATACCATTTTTCACTATTTTTAGCTCTGACGTCAGGTGACATCATAGGGTGCTGAAAATGCTGTTGCTCAAAAGCGCATACTTTACTGTCATAACTCTGAAATTTTCATTATTCTGAACAACTGGCACCATGTCGAAATCATTGCCCTAATATGAAAATTAAGAAGTATGCTTATGACGTCACATGACGTCATATGACGTCACGACTCAAAATATTGGAAGAAATTATGAAGAACTGCAAACTGTGTAAGTTTCAACTTTCTATCTCATTCTGAAGCTCTTTAATCCTAAAATGAAATTTTCGGTCCTGTGTTCGAATCTTGTTTCAGCCACAGAACTTCGGTCTTTCGGAATATCGCTTAGCTGACAGGATATGCACACCTTAGTTTCAAGATGTACAATCTGTGAAAATTTGAAGAAATCCGACCATAAATGGCGGCTGTAGAGCGTGAACACCATTTTTCACTATTTTTAGCTCAGACGTCACATGACATCATAGGGTGCTGAAGATGCT
This sequence comes from Solen grandis, assembly GCA_021229015.1. Taxonomy (NCBI): domain Eukaryota; kingdom Metazoa; phylum Mollusca; class Bivalvia; order Adapedonta; family Solenidae; genus Solen; species Solen grandis. The sequence continues at coordinate 46,353,743 of CM037784.1, read as the reverse complement.
TTTGTTCAAAAGCGCATACTTTACTTTCATAACACTGAAATTTTCATTATTCTGAACAACTGGCATCATGTCAAAATCATTGCCCTAAAATGAAAATTAAGAAGTGTGCTTATGACGTCACATGACGTCATATGACGTCACGACTCAAAATATTTGTAGAAATTCTGCAGAACTACAAACTGTGTAAGTTTCAACTTTCTATCTCATCCTGAAGTTCTTTAATCCTAAAATGAAATTTTCGGTCCTATGTTCGAATCTTATTTCAACCACAGAACTTCGGTCTTTCGGAATTTCGGTTAGCTGACAGGATATGCACACCTTTGATTCAAGATGTACCATCTGTGAAAATTTGAAGAAAATCCGACCCATAAATGACGGCTGTAGAGCGCGAACACCATTTTTCACTATTTTTAGCTGTGACGTCATGTGACGTCATAGGGTGCTGAAAATCATTGAAATCAAAATTTCCTCACGTGACTAATAAGCCATAAAAATTTCATCGTCCTAGGTCCATTGCAACATATAAAAATAAGCGTTTAGTTAGGAAGAAGAAAAGAATAATAATAATAATAATAACTAGATTTCATTCGTTGATACGAATGATAGGACTTTCTGCTACATTTGTCAAATACTTAAAAGCAAAAAAAGTAAGAGGATATAAATTGCAGCCTTTAACTTGCTTTTGTATGGCATAACTTAAATGAACTTTGAAAAATAAACCGTTTAACTTGGAGGAAATGGCAAAAGTAACTGAAAATCATTTTTTTATATCGATTTATTTAACTTGGACTATTTTTATAATCTATGTTTCAAATCAAATTTATTTAAAACGCTTACAATTCGAATTCCATCCTGTAATAATGGCTGTAGACCACGTACAAGAGTGTGTAGACAACGTCAAGTTTGATGTCACATGACATTATAGGCATAAGAAAATCAATGAAATGAAATATTAAGTATCTTAAATATATCAAGTAATTTTTTCATGCTCCTTGCAACTTTGCAACATATAGAAATTAACGCGTAGATATATTAACATTCTTTTTGACCTTATGACGTCAAATAACGTTAATCCTCACAGAATAAAATAAGTCTTAAAGACTAATATTCAGTCCAAATATCAACTTTCTAAATCATCTCGAAGCGATTTTATATGTTTTTGAAATTTGACGTCAATGTTTCGAAACTTGGATTCGCCATACAACCATTGCCTTTTCGTCTTTTCGAATTTGTAAAACAGGACCCGGGATACACAACTAGAGCGTTACATATACATTCTTTGAAATTCGCTGAAAATTGGTCCAAAAATAATGACTGTACACCGCGTAAAACCTTTTTGTCCTGACGTCAAATCTGATGTTATATAACGTCAAATTAATATGAATTACATTGCATTCTAAAGCATTTCTAAAGTATATACCATAAGATTTCATGGTCCTGTTAACAACATATAAATTTACGCGTATATATCAGAAATAATTTTTGACCTTATGACGTCATATGACGTCAAATGACTTTATCTTATAGAATATAAAGCACTCTTGGAGACTTATTTACTTTCCAAATATTAGATTTCTAACTCATCTGGAAACGATTTTATATGTATTTAAAATTTGACGTCAATAGTTCGAAATTGGATCCGCCATAAAACCTTTGCATTTTTGAATTTGGAAGAACGGACACCTAATATACACTTTCTGTGAAATTTTGATGAAAATCGGTTCATAAACAATGGCTGTAGACCGCGAACAAACTTTTGTAGCATATGGCAAGTGTAACGTCATATGACGTCATAGGCATATGAAAACTGTAGAATTAAAAATATGAACGTTTGAAGCAAAATGTCATATAATTTCCATTTCCATGGACCATTTTAACATATAGAAATTTTCTTGTAAATATTAGAAATAGATTTTCATGTAATGACGTCATCTGACGTCACATGACGTTCATTTTCACAAAATCGTTTAGTCATCCATAAACCTACATAATGTTCAAATATCAACTTTCTATCTCATATGGGACCGATTTTATAAGCATTTGAAAATTAACGACCTCGGTTCGAATCTTGGATTCTCCATAGAACCATGGTCTTTTAGAATATTGAAAAACGGATAGCTGGATTCACAACTAGATCTTAATATAAAACATTCTGTGAAAATTTGATGAACATCAGTTCATAAGTAATTGCTGTAGACCGCGTACAAACTTTTGTAGAATATGTCAAGTGTGACGTCATATGACGTCATATGCCTATAGAAAATATTGAAATAGAAATTATATAGTGTGAAACATATGCCATTAAATTTCTAGTGCTCTTCGACCATTTCAACATATAGAAATAATCTTGTTAATGTTAGTAATATATTTTCATATAATGACGTCACGTGACGTCATATGATGCAAATTTTCAAAATATTTTTAAGACTCCGAGAGACCTACATACTGACCAAATATCAACTTTCTATCTCAAATAGAACTGATTTTATAAGCATTTGAAAATTTACGACCTTGGTTCGAATCATGGATTCGCTATAGAACCTTGGCAATTTCGAATTTTGAGAAACGGACACGGGGATGCACAACTAGAACTTAATATACACATTCTGTGAAAATTTGATGAAAATAGGTTCATCAATAATGGCTTTGGACCGCGTACAAACTTCTGTAGCTTATTTCACGTGTGACGTCATATGACGTCATAAAGATATGAAAATTATAGAAATCAAAATTTCAGCGTTTGAAGCATGTGTTATTAAATTTTCATTGCCCTTCGACAATTTCAACATATAGAAATATTCTTGTTAATATTAGAAATACATTATCATATAATGACGTCACGTGACGTCATATGACATTTATTTTCACAAAATGTTTTAAACTTCTAGAGACTTATATACTGATTAAATATCAACTTCTATCTTAAATAGGACAATTTTATAAGCATTTAAAATTTTACGACCTTGGTTCGAATCTTGGATTCGCTATAGAACCATGGACTTTTCGAATTTTGGAAAACGGACACCGGGATGCACAACTAGAACTTAATATACACAATCTGTGAAAATTTGATGAAAATCGGTTCATAAACAATGGCTGTAGACCGCGTACAAATTTTTGTAGCATATTTCAAATGTGACGTCATATGACGTCATAGGCATATGAAAATCATAGAAATTAAAATTTCCTCGCGTGACTAATTAGTCATAAAAATTTCATCGTCCTAGGAGTATTGCAGCATAGAAAAATAAGCCTTTAGTTAGGAAGAAAAAAAGAATAATAATAAAATAATAAAAAAACAGTACAAACCCAATAGGACTTTCTGCCGAAAGGGCAGAAAGTCCTAACTACATGTCATTCGTGAAAACGAATGATAGGACTTTCTGCAAGCTGTGTTAATGCAAAAAGCAGGAGATAGAAGTTTCATGTAATGACTCACCTCTGGTAGTATTTCATGTTCATGCTGAACAATTGACATTATATTCCGAAATTAGTGCAAATGATAAGAACTAAGTATTAGTCTGTGACGTCACATGACGTCATATGATATCATAACTCTAAACATATGTAGAAATTCTGCAGAACTGCAAACTGTTTAAGTTTCAACTTTCTATCTCATCCTGAAGCTCTCTAATCCTAAAATGAAATTTTCGGTCCTATGTTCGAATCTTATTTCAGCCACAGAACTTCGGTCTTTCGGAATTTCGGTTAGCTGACAGGATATGCACACCTTTGATTCAAGATGTACCATCTGTGAAAATTTGAAGAAAATCCGACCATAAATAGCGGCTGTAGAGCGTGAACACCATTTTCACTATATTTAGCTCTGACGTCACATGACGTCATAGTGTGCTAAAGATGCTTTTGTTCAAAAGGGCATATTTTACTGTCATAACTCTGAAATTTTCGTTATTCTGAACAACTGGCATCATGTCAAAATCATTGCCCAAAAATGAAAAATAAGAAGTATGCTTATGACGTCACAAGACGTCATATGACGTCAAGACTCAAGATATATGTAGAAATTCTGCAGAACTGTAAACTGTGTAAGTTTCAACTTTCTATCTCATCCTGAAGCTCTTTAATCCTAAAATGAAATTATCGGTCCTATGTTCGAATCTTATTTCAACCACAGAACTTCGGTCTTTGGGAATTTCGGTTAGTTGACAGGATATGCACACCTGAGTTTCAAAATGTACCATCTGTGAAAATTTGAAGAAAATCCGACCATAAATGACGGCTGTAGAGCGTAAACACCATTTTTCACTATTTTTTGCTGTGACGTCATGTGACGTCATAGGGTGCTGAAGATGCTTTTGTTCAAAAGCACATACTTTCCTTTCATAACTCTGAAATTTTCATTATTCTGAACAACTGGCATCATGTCGAAATCATTGCCCAAAAATGAAAATTAAGAAGTATGCTTATGACGTCACATGACTTCATATGACGTCACGACTCAAAATTTTTGTAGAAATTCTGCAGAACTGCAAACTGTGTAAGTTTCAACTTTCCATCTCATCCTGAAGCTCTTTTATCCTAAAATGAAATTTTCGGTCCTATGTTCGAATCTTATTTCAGCCACAGAACTTCGGTCTTTCGGAATTTCGGTTAGCTGACAGGATATGCACACCTTTCATTCAAGATGTACCATCTGTGAAAATTTGAAGAAAATCCGACCATAAATGACGGCTGTAGAGCGCGAACACCTTTTTTCACTATTTTTAGCTGTGACGTCACATGACATCATAGGGTGCTGAAGATGCTTTTGTTCAAAAGCGCATACTTTCCTTTCATAACTCTGAAATTTTCATTATTCTGAACAACTGGCATCATGTCGAAATCATTGCCCTAAAATGAAAATTAAGAAGTATGCTTATGACGTCACATGACGTCATATGACGTCACGCCTCAAAATATTTGTAGAAATTCTGCAGAACTGCAAACTGTGTAAGTTTCAACTTTCTATCTCATCCTGAAGCTCTTTTATCTTAAAATGAAATTTTCGGTCCTATGTTCGAATCTTATTTCAGCCACAGAACTTCGGTCTTTCGGAATTTCGGTTAGCTGACAGGATATGCACACCTTTGATTCAAGATGTACCATCTGTAAAAATTTGAAGAAAATCCGACCATAAATGACGGATGTAGAGCGCGAACACCATTTTTCACTATTTTAGCTGTGACGTCATGTGACGTCATAGGGTGCTGAAAATCATTGAAATCAAAATTTCCTCACGTGACTAATAAGCCATAAAAATTTCATCGTCCTAGGACTATTGCAACATATAAAAATAAGCGTTTAGTTAGGAAGAAGAAAAGAATAATAATAATAATAATAATAATAATAAACATAACAAACCCAATAGGACTTTCTGCTTTAGGCAGAAAGTCCTAATAATAAACAGTACAAACCCAATAGGACTTTCTGCTTTAGGCAGAAAGTCCTAATAAAAGCTCCACGTTCTCGAATGTATTGGTCAAAATACGATTTCAAACGAAGCTTGCTTAGATTTAAATTGCAATTTATACAATTACAATTTAACACAATTTTCTTTTTAAAAATGCATTGCATAAATTTCTACCACTAATTTTGAGAAGTAACCAAATAATGATAACCAAAGTGGCAAAAATTATCATTGGTATAGTATACTTAATTGCGAAACGATTTAAAGTTTTTAACATCTGAATATAAAATATTCCAGCTGAATGGCATTGAGATAATTGTGAATGTATCTTATTTCGGCATACCGTCGGTTTAGACTGTCGGCGTAAACCGAAATTTTTAGTAGCTGCAATGCAAACTCATTAGCTTTTGCTAATCTTTATCAAAATCAGCTTCGGTTATTTATTTCGTATTGGCTCAGGCCCAGATTCATTGGGTGGGGGTGGGGTTTGGGGGTTGGGGTGGCTTTGGGGTCTCAAGTCTCCAGTAGGAAGATAAATATATGTTTAGTTGAAATAAGAGGAATATTGTCAGCCATTGTGAGTATGTCACCTCGTGATGAAGTGTGCCGTAAAATCCAGTGGTAATATAGCTGGCTGCGGATCCGAAGATTGTGGATTTGAGCCTCGTTGAGGACAAGGACTTTTCACGACATTCCCAGGCGCGAAATGTTGATCCAACCCAGGAATCGTCGAAATGAAGTAGTATAAGGACTCCAGTCGACGTTAAATAAACAGGTTTAAACTAAACCTCGCGATGGATTCCGGAATGATCGACGTTGTTGTTATGGTCATGTCAAGTCAACGTGATCTGATATTTTGTTGTTGTTGTTGTTGTTTAATATCCGGGCTTGGGATTAGTTTTGAAGACTAATCTAATTACTTGTTACTTTTCTGTCTCTGATTCTCATATCAATATATCAATTACTTGTTCAAAACCCAATTATATGTTATGACAATCTTCCTTTTAATTAGCTCTGTGTCTATGTAATTGTTTAATACCAGTTTTCGATCTGTCGGTCTGGAAAGCCATTATGAAAATTCGCTATTGTCGCTTCCATATATTTACATATAAATAAGGAAGTTATCCCGTTACAATTAAAATATCTAGGAGTGGTTTGTCCAGTGTCAAGGTTATGTAACCGGATGTGACAAATCTTGGTCTCATTGCAGTATCTCAAGTGATATACCACACTCAGTTAAAGAGTAGATAGGTGATGTAGTGACACACCTAATAACAGTGTCAAGACAGGTCATACATGCCTCAAGCAGTTAAACCTTCCAATCATCTTGTTTGCTTGTTAATTAGGTTAAAAGTCACACCGACATTACTTTAGTCATTAGGAGACGATGTCTACTTCATACAGATACGGTATAGTGTGCTACACTGTAGTATCACGCGGTAGACATGTGGCATGATACCATACCCATATCATCCTAACATCGGGCCAACCAGTCCTGGAACTACCATTGTATGCTGAACGCCATGCAAATGAACAACCCGGTATTTTGCCGATACTCGTATTCTATGCAGTTTCGTTGCTGCCGCCATTGCTTACATCTAAATTAATCAAAGCTTGAAACCGATGACATCAAACAACTCCAAATATAGTTTGAGGCCAAATAATACTAAACGACTTGAGAAGCGTCAGAGCATTTGAAATATTCTAAAAGATTAAAATACGATTTTGCCCTCGTATCTCCACATTTCTCAATTTAAGAAAACAACAATAAATGTCACATGATCCCATTCGACAAAAAATAAACTACTGGTTGCAGGATACTGCGAACATTATTACTGCATATACTTTATATAAGCGCCTAGCCTAATATGCCATAAGTCTTCGACAATTTAATCAAAAGCCGCATTTGCAGTTTGTCAACAAGTCCAAGCCGGTTGATTTCATCGAAAGGAGACATCGTTATATATAACCCCAAATTATCATATGATCTTAACTAATATTACAAGGCTCGTATCGTGACACGTATTGAAATACGCTCCGAAAAAAAAAAAAAAAAAAGGCTAAGTATTGCAATATATCGTGGTACACTTAAGCGTATCGTGACAGCACATCTCGATATATTATGCAGTCTGATTTAATAAAAATAATAGCTAGACTATAATACCTTAAGTAAATTTGATTATGGCAGATGCTGCACAATTAGGTCATAAGTTAAGAAAATATGCTATCAGGAATTATTAATTAAACCTGCAGCGAACAGTCCACGGTCAAGTTAGGATATTTTGGATTATAAGATCAAGGGTGATAACTCTAAGTGCAGCGAGATAAGGCCATTTCGGTCGTCCTATCCTGGTGGAGTAGTGAAGATTTGTATAAGATACCGTTATTGTACCAAACTAAGATACGTGAACAAGTAAGACATTATTCCATAGGACGGAAGCCCTCGCCATTTTGGTTTTACTATATTGGTTTTTGTGACAGTGAAAATGATGAAAAATGAAAGTATAAAAGAAGAAAAGTGCACACAAAGAACATAGCAAAGGCATTTGACAACCAAATAAGTGTTAACAGTAACCTTAACCAAAATTGGCAAGTTAAATTTAAGAAATAGCAATAGCCATATTACAACTGTATGTATACCTAGCTATAAATTGTACAATTGCAGAAACCGCAGAGAGAAAGTATTTGCACAGGGCAGGTTGAAGTTGACAGACAAAAAGGACCATACCTCCATAAAGATTTGTTGGATTGAAAGCTGAACTATACTTGTCCTGTTTTTATACACTTATAAAGTCAAATATGATTTAAAAAACATTAAGTCCTTAATTTATTAATCATTTCACATCGCGGGAATCGCTCAGTAATTGTCCTTCACCAGAAACAATCACCCATCTGTAAAGCGTATTGATGAACTGTGACAGAAATAACCTGCAAATAATGGGTTGATGGTTATTTATCAAATAATGAACAAGGTTTGATAAAAAGGCACGTTTTTATCTGTGTTAATTGGCAATATTTCTTTCGAGTAAAAAAGGGAGTAAATGTATTTTTAAATGTCTACTCATATAGGCAATTCGATATTTGAACGCCCTGGGATTTAAACTCGGATTTTGATAATCAATTGTATTTGCAGCGGAGAGATAAAATGGCATGGAGAAAAGCCTTCATTCAATTCATGAATTCAACATCAACGTGCTCAAGCGGGTTTAGGTCTCTAGCCCTAGTAAGCTAGAGTAGGGTTGCCATGGCTACATTTCAATATACTCTTTGTATTTAGTGTTTTGATTACACGGTATCTTTGCTGTCCCTATGTCCTTTACCTTTGAAACACTGTTCACATTTGGTTGCTAAGAGGTCAATGTGCTTAATTGTAAAGCCGAGACGTTAGGGTTCGATCCCAAACGGGGTCGGGTACGGTATCCGTGATAAATGACCTATACATTCTTCAGATGGTCATTCATCTTCAACTGTTTTATGCAGGAAGGTTGTCAGTTACTCAGGTACTTGTTAACCTTTCAGTACTGTCAGGATCCCTGGAAAGAGTTGTTAGATTAAATGACCGTCTGTTAGCCATTAAAATGGCGTTAACAATTCAAATCAAATTCAAATTAATAAATGTGGGAAATGAAAATGGAAAGAATGTTGGAATTATTGTCACATACATTCAGGTGGGTGAAGATTAATTTCAAAAGGAACGATAATTGTTGTCACATACATTCATGTGGGTAAAGATTAATTTCAAAAGGAAGATAATTGTTGCAACATTGGAAAGTCCACACATAATGGAAAAATCACGAAAACGTTCAGTTGCTGTAATTTTATTTCAACCTGCTTAACAGAACTAGAAATACATGTATGTCCATAGGACACGGATGCCCCCGCCATGTTTATTAGATGATATTTTTGTCAGTTAATATGAAAAACTGGAACTATAAAAGATGATTTTAAGATCAAATGAGGACTGTGACCTTTACCTCAACCAAGTGACGTGACCTTGATCTTCAAACTAGCAACATGTACTTGCTTTGTGACACAGTGTTTTGTCCTTAGGATCCTTCCTTGTGCAAAGTTATTTCAAAACTTGACTTTACACAACAAAGGCACAACCCAGACAGGACTGCTTACAAAAAATTTAAACTTAACTAACTGCTGTGACCATGACCTTGAAGCTAGCAAATTTGTTCTTGTTTGTGTTATATCATATCCTTGTTATCATTTGTGCCAAGTTATTTCAAAACACAATTATTCACAACAAAGATACAGCCCAGACTTAAAAATTGACCATACATAACAAAGTATCAGCTGGGACATCATTTTATAGTCAACTGAGTGCTGTGACCTTGACCTTCAAGCTAGCAACCTGGTTATTATTTGCGACACATCGTCTTGTCCTAAGGATCACTTAAGCCAAATTATTTTAAAAAGTGACCATATATAACGGTTACAGCTGGGACACAATTTTAAGGTCAAAGGAATGCTGTGATCTTGACCTTCAAGCTAGCAATCTGGTTTTTGTTCGCGACACGTCGTCTTGTCATAAGGATCACTTGTGCCATGTTATTTTTAAAAAGCAACCATACATAACAAAGTTACAGCTGGAAAATGAATTCTTGCACACACAACACACACACACACACACACACACACACACACACGGACAGGTGTAACACTATATGCCCGCCGCCATTTCATGGCGGGGGAATAATAAAACAAATTCTACAGAGATGACAAACGATTTGAAACGAAATCAGATCACAAATCAGATAAGATGGTGCAAGAGCTCATTTCATAGTATTAAAGTCAATAAAATTTATTTTATTTCGAAACGCGTTTATTTTTATTAATATTTTTTTAAGTTGGCTAGGTTTTGTAAAATAAGATGATCGCTTATCAAAAAAATAAAACATAATGGCCTAATTACTAGAATGAAGAGAACTGATACGTTATCCAAACAATGACACACTTTAACCCTCATTATGCTAACTTTCTTAATTGGACTTGTCCTTTCTTTATTTTAGACTCTACCATTAGCTGCGTATTGGGTAGTTTCCTTGACGATTATTGACTGAATATTTAATTGGACTTGTCCTTTCTTTATTTTAGACTCTACCATTAGCTGCGTATTGGGTAGTTTCCTTGACGATTATTGACTGAATATTTAATTGGACTTGTCCTTTCTTTATTTTAGACTCTACCATTAGCTGTGTATTGGGTAGTTTCCTTGACGTTTATTTACTTAATATTTAATTGGACTTGTCCTTTCTTTATTTTAGACTCTACCATTAGCTGCGTATTGGGTAGTTTCCTTGACGATTATTGACTGAATATTTAATTGGACTTGTCCTTTCTTTATTTTAGACTCTACCATTAGCTGTGTATTGGGTTGTTTCCTTGACGATTATTGACTGAATAGCGGACAGTACATATCATGACCAGACTGTACAGATGAGCAGGCTGATCTAGGTTTACACTGGTCGCATTTGCAGTGACAAGTGGCCATTGCACTATAAGGGTTACTATCAGTGATAATCACTTTATGAACGCCTTGGCTAAAAGCTAAAAAAGTATTCTAAAACATATACGAGCTCGTATAAGTTAGAATTCTAAATTTATATACATGTATGTATCACTATGTTGTTAAAGGGATAGCTTATGAGACTACGGCAATAATATCAATTTAAGCTATTTTGTATTTATATACAACATCAACAGACTGCATCCACACTGTAGCAAAGGAATTTTTTTTTAATTTAAAATATTTTTTTTTATCTTTAGAAAGGCAACATGCTATAATGCTTCGGTCATTATCAAAATTTTTTTAATGGAACTAATGATTATGTCCCATTTGGGAAAACATCGGCGATGTGGAAATAGACAATTTTCTTCCGATGACTCCCGATGTTTAAGCAAAACAACAACAAATAAACAAAAAGCATCAACAGGAGAAATGGTACTTATTAGACATCGGGGATGGTCAGTTCAACGTTCACTTATGCTTCGGCTATGGTCACAAAGCTTCTGGGACACCTTGAATCATCGGGATGGCTCCCGATGTGCGGGAAAGCTACAGAAGACCGTCACCGATAATCGGAGAAGGTGCCCCGAATCTTCTCCGAATTTGAAACATCCATGTAGGTTTGGGGATGCATAGATGAGTACTTGAGGATCATCCTAGTTGCATCGGGGAAGATCGTGCACATCATTTTGAAACACGAGAGAGACGAAAGGAAAGACAGCACATATCAGAGTGCCATTTTTTGTCTTAGCCGAAATTTGGAAATTTCCAACAAAACGTTGGGAACACATCGGAATTTTTGTGCAGGTCTCCTGAGCCATCACGACGCTCCCGAAACTTTCACGGAACTCCTGAAATCCACTGCGGAAACTGTTTCCGATGCCTTCCGAGGTTCATCAATATCTATCGAGAGTACATCACGAAGACAAAAAAGAAGAAAAAAGGCCCAATGGGACAGATCCATTACTGGGTATAATAATGATAAAAAATCAGTATTGATATAGAGCCTTGCTACAGTTTTGCCTTTTTCTTGACTTGTTCACTTGTTCGTACATATGGTTTCCGATTCGACGAAAAACTTCTCTTGATTCTGAAGTGTGACACTCTTCGTAAAGTGAAATCTTTCATCAACGCTCTTCAAAATATTTGAATTAATGTATATATCAGATGAAGGAAATCATTCATTTTTTTTTGGTCTTCAACACACATCAAAAAACATCGTCCGAATTTAAAGAGTGAACATCATGGCATAAGTTTATGATCTTTTCATTTTCATTGCAACGGCTTTTAAAGAATATCCATATCCCCATTGATTTCTCCAAGTTATACCGACGGCAGGCTCACTATTGACGCCAGATAAATACATCCCATTTAAATTAGCGTTATGACACCCATCGTACCACCAACCCCCTTTATACAAAACTGCACAATTATTTGCAACAAAAGGATCATTATCCCGGTCTTTCGTTGTAAACTTCATACCATTACCCCTGGCAAGAGCATCCCCGACATCTCCTGAGTAACCTGAAACCGTCAGAGCGTAATCTGTAGTAGCATCACCGACCATGAAATCTGAGTACGAAGCATAACCGCTCGATGGCGTGACGTCACCAAACGTTTCCAAGGAGACGAACAACTCAGATTGTTCTTGCGTCAGTAAGTGTATGGTCTCCAAACCGAGCCAGTCCTCACCACAGACTTGTCCGATTCCGTCCACATAGTCGGCCCATTCCCTGTAGAAGTTTTCTGACCCGTCCTTCTTCCGCTGAAAGACTGTCCAGCCACCGTTGGTCATATCACAAAAGACTCGTACTTGCTGACCGCCGACAGGTTCAATTGTATACGGGCCATCAACACTGTGACCGCTGTAATGCAGAGCGAGACAACCCCTCTCCAAAGGCATCCCCTACAATAAACAGTAGCGTGTTTGTAAAAGGCTATGAACAATAAAAGATATTTACTAACCCTTAACAAAAAGGCGATTGAAAGCTTGACCTAATTGGAATTATATTTTAGATTAAAGGCTATGAGTTGCATGCAAACGCGGAACGCGATATAAGAATGTCTTCATGCGCGGACCCTTCATGCGTGTCCATTTTATGCCAAGGTAACTTTGTCCTAAATATAAAATATAGAGAGTCCTCAGAATGTGCATTCGTTTTGCATGTTCATGTTCAGATGTGAGCCGCGAAACAACACGGGCTTTTGTCAAAGTAAAATCATTCGCGGATTCAGCCATTTACCTCAGGGGTGGGGGTCTGGGCGACAGAGATATATTGGTCAACTATGAAATTCACCATGACCCCCCACCCCCCTCGACGTTTTAAGCGTACTTCAGAGAAAGAAAAGCGATATATACTAGTAAATGAAGGAGACACACAACAAATCATTTCAAAGTTGAACAAAAGCTTCTTTGATCGACTAAGTGCATTTTTCAAACAGAACTTCAGGGTCAGCAGATTTGATATTTCATTTGAGACCAAACTTCACAAGAGAGATGTTTGATGTAGCCCTCTTCCCCACTCCCTGTCCCCGTAAAAATACCGTACCTTAATGCAATAAGCTATAGAGTGCGGAGGGTTGACACCAATGTAATTGTCGTAGCCATGGTTACAATGACAGGTGTCCGATTCTGCAGAGAAATAATATGAAACGAATGCACTGCATATGTCCATACAAAAATATGCACATTGTAGCTCACTCTTAGCTGTCACCGTCTGGTTGACAAGAGTCAGGTCTGGTTGCCTCTGCAATATTTGTCGTGTCCATTTTGCGTTTTTGCACAGTGCACAAATTACACACGTCACCACGACGATGATTTTGTAAGACGCAGCGGCTGTTGGCATCGTGACGTTTAGAGTTCAAACTGTAAAATATAGAGATCCAGTTAACAGTTGTCCTAGACTGGTAATAAAAATTACAAGAAAATCATTGAAAAAAAAGCGATTAAAATAGCCATTACATGAAGTGGTAACTGAAACAAGGAGTAAGAGTGAAACAGGAATGTAGTTAACATTATACAAAGAAATATGAAAGCGGATTGCGAACAATTGCTGTGTCTTTAAATAAATATTGCTGGGTATATTATTGCAAGATTTTAATACAATAAAGCACATCATACGTATATCACGTTTTCTAAAATGTCACTACATAAAAAAGAAGTGGGACTAAACAAGAAAAATGATGGACAAACTTTCTTGATTATGTAGTTAATGATCATTATTAAAATGTGTTTTTTTTGTTGTTGTTGTTTGGGTTTTTTGTTTTGCTCTGTTTGTGTGCATGTGAGAGAGGGAGCGCAGTCTAACATCTATATCAAATAATGAGTAAATTATGACCACTTTTTCAACAAATATGAAATTACAAGCAACTCTGTTACATTTTTTTCTGTTTCCTTATAATTTATCAATAACTTTATCTTTTCAAATAAAAATTATAATTTTGAGTAGGCTATCATTGTCTAGTATGGACGTTACTTAAAAAAATCTTAGATATTTTCATTCAGTCATTTTCTTTTTGATATATCCATAATTTCGATATTGATGTTAATTTAAGGTGAAAAACCAATCAAAATAACTAACAATTAACAACTACAGATTCTTGTATATATTCGTGCACTGCTCAAAATTTAAAGCACACATGTAATTGGGCGTAGTAGAAGAACGTGGTACTTGAATACAGGATACTGAGTCTAATCCTTAAATGTCATACTTTGTCGTGCTAATTTTTACAGAAACGACCAAGGGTGACCACGTGACCTTTTTTACAACTACTACGGTAACCATATTTTTCTTTACAAGTTAAAGATTGTGCTCAAATGCTTTGGTAGATGTCATAGAACTAACAGAGAAAATATGTTTTGCAAACTGCGTATTTAAAATACAACAAAATCTGAATATCATTTCCTTCGACAACTCGTCGAAAACGCTTGCAAGCATGAAAAATCGTTGCTGGGCCTCGAATCGACAGCTCGAGGTGTCGGGTGAATATAATTACCCGACCGGGTAGCTCTTCATGATTGTTTAATAAAAAGAAATCCCTAACACATTTGACAAAAGTTTATCAGATGAAACAAGAAATAATTTGACGCAAGCAAAATATCGTTGTACTGGGTTGCTGTACTGGGTACTTGCTTCTCCACTGAATGCAGTAATATATTGGGAACCAGTAAAAAGAGTGCATTTTCAGATGGTCCCTAAGAATGGCTGTTGAAGGTGATATCAGCATGTCGATGGTCTGAATTTCTAGCAGGTAACTGGTAATACAAAAAAGTTTAAATGATAAAGTGGTATGATCTGTTTAACACCCTGTGTACGTGGATACTTGATTTTCTGTTAGTCAATATAACACTTCGCAGATAAAACCTAAAACCTTAAACTACATTTTGAATATCGGAAAACATTACATCTGTCATAATCATTATCATAGACAATTTCAAGAAAAAACGAGAGACATACCTATATACATATATGGGCATATATTTTTCCTTTACCAAATTTCATCATATAAAAAGAGTAAAGACAGGCACGGAGAAACGCACAACACTGTTCAACAATTAGAAACCTATCAGGAACCGTGCCAGCCCGGGTTGATAGAAAACAATTTAAAGTTTAGTAGAAATCAGATATGAAAAATAGAAATTTAGAGATGGAAAGTTTCGTTTTAAGAAGCGACAGCTTCTAAAGTCAGACAGTGGATTTTCTACTTACAATCACATTACCGCCACTTATCCATACATTCGCGTTGAAAATAGTACCACTGGTTGTAGAAGTCAACATTGCAGTTTTGATAAAAGTTAGATATATTGTAGGATTTTGAAAGCATTGGGTATAATCACATTTTCTGTGCAAATAAATATATAATAGAAGCAAGTTTATCTGCGGTTTCATTCATTAAACTACCTATAAATAACCTTATCTGCACCGCAATTATACGGCTGCGGAATTAGCTCAATTGGCAAGAGCGTCATTCAGTATTTTGTTTTTGCAAGGGGTCGTGAGTTCTAGTCCAGACCGCGAGAGACCTTTTTTTTTTTTTTTTTTTTTGTAATACTTATTTTTTTAATATTCTTGGGTTATGTATTTAGAATTTTTTAATTCTAGTTTTTATGCTTCCATGATTTTGCGTTTTTTAAGCTTTTGATTTAAATCATAGACCAAAGGACCCCGATATTCAGTAAAAAAAATCGACCTATCTACGTATAAATTATTTATAAATAGGTTGGTTTTTCTAATATGAGGGTCCTGCACATAGACAGGTTTGGTTATAAGGTCAAAACAGTAGAAATGAGAGGGGGACAGTATGTTTACTGTAAGCCGTCAATTGAAACATTTTGTTTTAATCTTTTCTTGTTAGAGTCTCAAATGACTGTAGTGTCTCTAGTCGCATCTGTATGTCACAACTCAGAAAGTACTTTAGGGATTAAGTTTATACTTTATACAATGGTCATACTTTACTTATCAAGACAATAACTCTACCATGCTTCACCTTTATTACTTAATGGTATGGTGAAGTTATGTTTTTCTAGAACATATTTTAAAAATTATTGAAGGCATGGATATCATTCTTTACACATAGGAAAGATGTGAAGTGAGAAAGAACAATAACTTTATCTTGCTCCATTTTCTTGCTTTTCTATTAAAATTACTTCTGCCTGCAGCAAATTCATGAAATATTAAAGGTATTGAGAGGATCAATACTAAATACCACTATTCCTGATTCATATTTGTTTAATTTGACGGAGACCAATAAATAAAATAATCTATCTAACCTGCTGTTTTGATAAGATTTAACTTCCCTGATTTTTACATGCATACCACAATTTTTTTTTAAAGGGATTGACTTTATAATTCACACATTTTAGCTTTCGCTGCTGACAATGCTGTCAGTGCTTTGAATACGTAATAACCTAAGACGTGATAAAAAAAGTTCTTGTTTCCACTAACCTGACCGACCCTGTTTTTTGTACATACCCTAAACTCTTTTTCGAAGCATTCGGGCTATCACGGTTTCAAAACACTGTTTTTCGTCACTTCCACTAAAAAATAAAGTAAAAAAGGAAAAAAAAAAAGATAAAAAAAGTTTCAGCCGTCCTACCGACCCTATTTTTTTTTTCAGAGAAGTTTTGAGGAAACAAATGACTTTTCGAATCCTGCAACAAAGAAAGTTAAATAAGATTAGAAATCAAATTTTATTTATATAATTTGTATGTATATTTATAAAATCAAACTTACACAAATTTAACCAATTCCGTGAAGTTTTTATATAGCTAATGATTCAGTGAAAGAAACATCCGACAAAATCTCGTTTCTGCATTTGATAATCAAATATAATATCAACTGTTGTGTCAAAGGATTAGTAACTGGTTGAAACTGATCGAACGAGAGCTGTACCGATCTAGTCGATGTACGTGAATCCCATGGAAACGACAGAAAACATCATTATTATTTAATAAACAAGTTTTATGTAATGACTCATTTGGTTTACTTAACGTCATTGAATTTTTAATGTGCAGCAACATACCGAGTACCTTTGAGTAGTATAGGTATTGAGAGTGTTTGGCTCACTGCGGGTCTAACACACTTCAAAATCCAGGCGCGCTACCACGCGCCTGGCTTATCATGTGTAAAACCCCCAAAAAGCATACACTCTCAATACCTATACTACTATTAGTTAAAAAAATTAAAAAAAATCACACTAATGTAAACTTTAAAAAAAACAACAATGAAAAAAATAAAGAAAATTATGTTTTTTCATAAACCATTTTTTACATTAATCCTCACTCTGAATATGGAGGAGGGTTTTCTAACGTATTATAAAAATTCAATATTATACAGTTTTTATATTTTTGGATATTATCTAGAACTCAGTTATCTGTAATTCTTGTTCATAAAAAA
>CM037784.1:46285825-46335825 GCA_021229015.1 Solen grandis | reverse complement strand
GATATGTTATTTGAACAAGGACAATGATAGCTACGAGTAAACAAAAAGTAAACAAAATAGCATACTTACTGTGATTTCCTTATCAATATCAGATGTTTTACTGGCTGGTCAAAAAACCCTATAGGAATGTTGTCATGATACACGTAACATGGCAAACAATGCTATAGAAGAAACCAAACCATATGTACAAGCAAGCTCGTATCCCTTGTTCACTTAAATGCTTTGTAAAATTCCTTATTTATATCATATAACTCGAGATTCCTTGATGACACGAGACATGAGTCATACGGTTACCCATTTTTTTCACACTGATATGACGTTTATACGGTTACTCTATTATAAGTCAAATTAAAGACACGATATTATGATCAAAGGTATTGCTGAAACAAATGAATAGTAATGTAAAAAAAAAAAAATTGTATATGATTCATATTGTAAAACAAGATAAGGTTACTCATTTTTATGTAAATATTTAAAATGTATATGCAAGAATCTCTCTCTCTCTCTCTCTCTCTCTCTCTCTGTAAACTACGAAGAAACTTAGCCGTTTTCCATTGTACCACGTGATATTCAAGTTTGTATATAGTATGTAATGCTTATGTTTCTCACATATATGTGAGACTTTGCAATGTTTCTAAATAAAATCTTGAAATCTTACTCTTCCGCTCCTAGTGTAAGAAAGGCATCTTCTTATTGTTTATGGAAGCTTTTTAAAAGATATATAAGTGCATTCATTAAGTGCACAAAAAAACGACACATAGCATATATCTTTACAGATTTATATATATGTGATCTTTACTTTTAAAATGTCTGATAATAATTCAATTTTAATGTCTAATTGTGTCTAAACGGGAGGATTAAAATGTTAAATCCTGGCGTTTCCATGGTGATATAACTAAAGGAGATACAGGAAAGTGATCAAGTTGACAGAAAAGATATAGACAGTGAGTTAATTATGAAATATTATTTTACTATTACCATCCTCAAAGTGTGTATTACAAGTAATAAACTTATTATAAAAATGGATTTAACTTTGAGGCATTGTTGTTTTCCCGCTATCAAGACAGGGAATCCATGACTTTTGTGGTAACGCGTACTGACAATATGGCGAACTGAAACCTTCGCTTCAGGCCCATTTTTCAGGTAATTTTATCATTCATACTTACGTATAAAACCTTCCGCAGCCTGCGCGGAATGGAATTCGTCGAATTGATAAATCTATAAATTACATTTTATAAGTTTGTTGTTGTTGTTGTTTGTTTTTTGGTTTTGTTTTTGTTGTTGTTGTTCTTTTACGGTATATATAAACACACAAACACACACAGAGACTGTATAACGTGAATGAGTAACAGCAAAGTTCACAACATGTTATATCATTGTATTCAACCAGATATTACTTAAAACACAGTCCCCTTTCACATATCAACTGCATTCTGAAGTTTAAATTGATTTTGCATTTGAGGTTTTGATTTTCTGCGCATGCATGCATACTGCTACAGAATAATGTGAGCTGTAAAATGCAATTATTGAGATCGCTAATAATAGTATCACTATTTACTTACTTACTTATATATGACTATGACTATGACTAGAACTCTTTGAGTTTACCGTCGCTTCGACAGTATTTCAGTCATATAGCGACGTCCAGCTAATTACAGGTGGAGGAATACCCAGAATGCACGGAGGCATACGGGTAGAACCACCGACCTACCGCAAGCCAGCCGGAAGGATTCCTCACATGAAAATAATTAATTATGAGAATTATGAATGCTTTATACCACCGAACGATATGTTTCAATGCACTTTTATAAATGCTAAATGTTGATTTTAGATTTTGATGATCAACATTTAACAACTACTGAGAAACTTAGTCGTATTTTGCTGATAAACAGAAACATCCTGCCAATCTTTTTTAGACCCTTGAAACTCAGGACTTGCTTATAACAACTGTCCCACAGAATTCCAAACGTAACGATCGTTTGATTACAGTCTATCCTATTCAAAGCAGTACCCCCTGCCCTTGACACGAGCTTCCAACAGGTCTGCCTAATGGAATGCCCCAACATGCAACACAACATTCATCATGGCTGACACGCCGAGGAGGACGGCGACTCCACACACTTCTTTTCCATAAACTTGCAATAGATTATAATACCATCGTCTTTTCGTTAGACTCAGCGACTGTGTTTTCTTAATGCATTAAGATTGAACTGTCCGGGACACGGGACACATTTGAAACCCGACATTATACGTCTAGAGAAGTTATGACGTCATGTCTGTTGCACCTTTGACATGCAAAGACATCGTGGCATGGGCTAAACCTCTTGACATTCCAGTAACAGACCATAACATGTATCGAGGTTAAATAAAGAAAGATAACAGTTTGCAGACTCTAAACAGGAATTTTGTATACTTTCATATTTTCTCTGATAATAGTTCATACCGTATTTCGTTTGAATATACATGTGTTTGTCAACAATAACAACAGTATGATACTATATATATTTGTGGTATCATTACCTTAATTGTCATTGCTGTGAACGTTAAACAGCTTTGTTTTAAATTTTAAAAGCTAAAACGACTATCATTTGTCGTTAACGTTGAAACACAATCCCGAAGAACTGATCGAACATTCATATACAACCAATTAGAATCACACTTTCTGCTGTGAAACACATCTGGCAGAAATATCATATTTGTATTAATTATGCATTACGTGTTATAGATGGAGACCACTTTGTAATTGTTTTCAAGCATGGTGAAATATATTGCGATGCAAATTTGAAGAGTGTTTTGAACAAAACCTTTTTGTTATTCATTATGATGACATTTTAAAAAGCAGCTCTTCAAAGAATTTGAAAAGATCAAAGGAAAGAAGCGATTTATGTAGTCATGATTAGTGAACGGTAAGAGTAATCAAATTCAATTTCCTAACTTTAATCAAAGAAATCAAAAGAGAAAACATATTGATTAAACACTGTGTAAGTGAAATTTTAATAAAATAACTCTAAGAACATTTAATGGGATCTCACGTGATTTAGAAAGGCTTTGTCTCCAAAATGTCAAATGTTTCTGTTTCATGGAATTGACATCTATGTACAATAAATCATTAAGTTTTTACCTCTATCAAAGAAAATTTGAGCGAAAAAGTTAAATGTCTTTTTAAGTTAATATACATGTCAATTCAAGATGTCAATGAAAAAAGGCGGCCCATCTACTCGGCTAAGTTTTCACAAAATATCACTAGCGAGAAAAGATGATTTGTCCTTTTTACAGATGACTCATGGAATTAACAAAATTTTAATTTAGATTAGTTTATGGTACATTTGATTCATATCTTTAACATTTGTTTTCTCTTTAATTATTTCAATCGATAACAATCTGAAAAAAGATTTAAAGATAAATGCTCAAATCATACTCGCCCAAATATCCTCCTCCAGTTCAAAAATACTACTTCAGCCCCGTTTAATTAGATTTTAAGTTAAAAGGGGGGATATAGTTTCCGTTAAAACGAAACTGGTTTCCATCAATTTCTATCGAATATTTCAGTAATTGGATTTCTGTTTAATTATCCATCTATACAAAATCCTCTCTCCCTTTTTCAGTTTATTGCCTGTCTCAACGTAATTGTCAATATTCACGTAGTATTCAAGAAAAAAGTTCAGTCCATTCTTGCTTCATTCAATCTAGCATTCTATATGGCGGTCTAATTTGGTTCACTAGAATTAATTAGCAAAAATGTTTCGGATTGTAAGAAGTCTTTACGGTTCGCATGTGGCTGTAAAATTCCTGTCTTTAAAATACCTAGTGAGTCTTAGATGGGTAAGATTGGTTTCTATTCTAGAGTGAAACATGTTGACACTACATCATCCAGGAGTATGTATCAAATAAGTGATTAACGAATGTTCTATCATAAATATCATTTCAAACTTTATGTTTTTCCTACCACTGTTCATCGGTCATATTCTAGATGTTTGTAAAACTAGAAAGCTTAAAATATCATATTACATATTGCATTTTCTATCAACTGAAAAACTGTAGGTGGGTATATCCAGCTTTCAAATTGTCAATTGATTAGCCAGTTTCTTTTTGTTCTTTTTAAATACACAATAGAGATCAAATACATGAATAATATAAATTATTCAGTAATGAACTTAAATTATCAATTTTACTTGAATGTGTTTCCTACACACAATTTTATATGATTAAGTTCTGCACCAAACTGCGATTTGTTAACATTCATTAGGCTATTTCCCGTGTTTCCAGCGTGATTTATAGCTCAAGTACTATATTAAGAATAATCATGAATAATCAAAATTGGATTTAAGTTTGATTTGATTTGTTACACAATTAAGATTCACAACATTAATTCAAATTCTATCTAATTTGGAATTCTATTTGAATAAACTGCCAGTATTTTCCTCGTGTTGTTGATAATTTTGCCCCCCTATCCAATAAGACTACTATGCGAACGAAAAGATTTCGTTTTAGCCCATCGGTCTTAAGCCAAATGCAACCTTGTCACTGAATGTAATGTATAAACAAACGTCAAAATTACAGCAAATGTGATTTACGGATTTAACGCATTAAAATTTTCGATAAATGCGCTGAGCTTTTCTTTTTTTTTTTTTTTTTTTTTCTTTCTTTAGTGATCTGATGCTCTTTCTAAAGATCAAAGTACTTCTCTAATAACATGCGCATTAATTAATCAACATAGCTTTGTCATTTGTAATTAACTTGATAGTGCACAGACAGTTCGATAAGGGCATTCAGCAACATTCAAATATACTAGACTTGGTAGTCATCGGACGAATCCCAGAAGAGCTACATTACAAAGGGTAAAATACATTATTCATTTTGTTTGCGTGAGATGACGCTTGCGTTGTGTTTTACTATCGCTTCGTACCACGTCAATTACATTAAAGCATAATTTTGATATATGTTTCTGCGGGAGGAGATAACAATAGCTGTAAAGCACTAAAATCAGCAAAACATAGCCATAAATTTCACATAACTATACATCAAACATTCTTTTCGAACTTTATAAGTTTATATTTCATTTTGAAATGATATTTTAATAGATTTCTTTTGATTTATTGCCTACATCCACGTTTGTGTCAAATATAATTTTACACACTGGAAAAAAGTTATTATATGTAGGTTATTTTTTCGTGGCATGTACCCTGGTTGTTGCATTTGCTGGAACTCTCTTAAATGCAGTTGCAAAAGGAAGTTGCACTCAAGCTTTTGTAAATCGAAATGTATTAATTCATTCCAAAATTCATAGTGTTGAATATAAAACTGTTTGAATATTGTCAAATTTATTTCGTACTGAAGTTGAATGGGAATGTTTTACATCCAAACATAATATATTTAGAAAGATATAATACATTTGATTTAAAACGAAAACATTAGGGAACACGTTCTTTTGTAACTGAGTGTATTTGATTTTTTTATTTGTTGGTTATTTTTATTTCTAAAATTGGACACTGATTGTGTATTGGAGCTATCGTAATTGTAAATATTCCGTAGTTTACAATGGGGTTTTAAACATTAGTGGATTGAATTGCCATTTGATATTAACACAGAGGAATAAATTTAATTACACGTGGGTTGAGTCGACCTCTGTTTAGTGTTCGCATTTTGTTTCTCTTTCAGTCAAATCTCAGAGGATTTACACATTCAATAGGTAAGATTACTCTTTATCTTATTGTTCTTTATAACCGGTGCTTGTATGAAACCAGGATCACTGGATCACCCCACCAAGCAGTTGTACGTTGGTAAAGACTGCGTGGTTGGCGTGATAAGAGACCGCGTAACCCATCAGCGACCATTGGATCAAGACATCTTCACAAATCTACTTCTTGCTTTCAAAACGTTCCAGTGTGGCCATACCACATGGTATATGACGTCATCTTGAGCTAAATCACGAAAAGCCTTATTTTGTATCGATTCAGAGGGAAAAACCTGTTTAAGTATTTTATAATTTTATTAATTGAAATGGTATTTAGCGCATGCGAAGTGGGAAGTTTTGCCCTAGACATAGGTCCCGATAATACTTTTGTAAGATGTACTGTTTTCCCTAATATTCGGGAAAACCTTCCGAGTTCACAAAATTGTGTTTGCTAACACGTTAAGTACATTGTTAATAATGTTTTCCCGAATGTTAGAAAATGCTGTACATCTGACAAAAGAAACATTAGGAATTTTGTATAGTGCACAATTTTCCGCTTCGCATGAGCTATATCCCATTAAAATTGTTGAAAAAGAAATCAAATAGTTACAGCAGTTCCTTTCTCGAATCCAGGCAAA
The DNA here is from genome assembly GCA_021229015.1 of Solen grandis. NCBI lineage: Eukaryota > Metazoa > Mollusca > Bivalvia > Adapedonta > Solenidae > Solen > Solen grandis. The sequence goes on along the minus strand of CM037784.1, from coordinate 46,329,513 downwards.
TTATGCTGTTTATGACGTCATATACCACGTGGTATGGCCACACTGTGTTCTATGAGAAAACATTCCAACTGTTTTGCAGTCGGTCGGTGGGTCCGTACAGTCGGGGTCCTCCTTATCCTATAATTTGCTTGACGTGTTTGTTGTATAACTCAGATACCCCCAGATATCAACGTGTTAACTCCATCACACCATTAATAAATGGTTATACACCAATTTTAAATAAGGGTTCAATCAAAAGAACGAGGATTGGACTATAAACGCCATTTACACTTAAAAACATTTGTTTTCCATAAACGTACTGTGAAACCTAATTTAGTACTTAAGTATATTCATATATGTCCTGCTACAATTTCCAACGCGCTAACAAAACAAGTTATTTGTGTACTGAGTTTAATCTAGAATGTAGAAGTGGGATAAATATATAAATCAGTGTACACACCAAAATGTTTATGATGCTCTACATAAACCTGATCAATATTTCACATTCTAGAATTTGGAAGAAGGAAACAATCTTGTGTCATTACCGATATGGCATTTTAGTGGTGAACAGAAAAATAGCAATAATTGTATATCTTCTAGACAGACAAACTGTCTCAATGTATTAACCATCTAAATGATAGTATTATAAATTTGACATATTTGATGGTATCAAATGATCAATCACCGTAGTTTTCTGTCCTTAGAGAATGGGGAAATTTCCCATAAATATTAATGGCAATTTTCTTTACCATTAACGCTATTTTGTTTCTCGAATTTCTTTTAAGATATGACATCTATAAATACTTTGTTATTGACCCGTACTGAATACAATTTACGGAGTAAATATAAATTCGTGTTTAATTTGCTTTTTTTGTGTCTGGAATGGTAATAGAAGGGTACATCATATCAATACTAGTATAAGTGAGAAACAAGAACTATTTTTGACTACGAAAGATGTTGGAGCGAAACTAGGCTAAGTACATATATTTATATAAACACTTAGCCTAGTTTCGCTTTCACCCCTCAAGTTGATTTTAATGGAAGGTTTAATCACTCAGCCATTATTCTATTATGTTTTACAAACATAGTGTCGACGTGGAAGACTTAGTTATACTTTAGGTCGGCTACAAGAGATGCAGTTGAAAACATTTCATTTCTATTATCATACTCATTTGATATGAATTCCAGTCCTATTAATAAACCCGAGCTAATAGTTTCTATAAAAAAAAACAGCGAGTTGTTCTTTCTGGAGCTAAATCCACCTGGTTGACAGTACATTCAGGGGGTTCTTCAGGGTTCGATACTGGGTCCCTACTTTTTCTTGTTTTTATTAATGACATTGTAGATGACACTAGTTTATACATTATTACTGATCCCTCAATCTGATATTGACCTGATATCCTCATGGGCTGACAAGTGGCTTGTTAATTTTAATCCCTGTAAATCTGAATCGTTATTAATTACAAGAAAACATTCTCCAAGTCACCATCCTCGTTTTGAAATGTATAATCAACTTATTCCTGAAGTAATAGAACATAAACATCTTGGCGTTTATTTTAATAATAACTGTACTTGGCATCCTCACATCCATTATAAAGCTTGGCAGCGAGTCCATATCATGCGAAAATTAAAATATTCTCTAGATCGTTAAGCACTTGAAATTATTTACTTTTCATTTATTCGACCTATACTGGAATATGCAGACGTTGTTTGGAGCAATATAACCGAATATGAATATGATGAACTAGAAAAAATACAAAATGAATGTGCAAGAATAATCACAGGAGCCACTAAATTAATATCTAAAGAAACACTTTAATAGGAAGTTTGCTGGGAAACGTTATCAGAAGGGCAAAAGAAACATACACTTATTTTGTTTTTTAAAATGCAAAATAATATGACCCCAACTTATCTAACATCATTAATACAATTAGATAATCATAACAGAAGATATAACTTACGTAATAATACAGATGTTCCCGGTGTCCATGATAGAACAACAAATTATTTCAAATCCTTCCTTTCGACAGTAATCCGCGAGTGGAACACTCTGTCCATAAATATGAGAAACTCAAGTTCATTTAATAATATTTTCAAATCGCATTTGTTCGAAAACATTTCTAAAACACAGTCATTTTATTACGTCGACACAAGAAAACTTCAAGTCCTACACACAAAATTACGAACTAAATGTAGTTCCCTTATTTTCCATCTTTTCTTAAAAAGCATAGTCCAGGATCCAAAATGTATGTGTAGGCAGTTAGAAACATCATATCATTACTTCTTTGAATGTCAGCGTTTTACTCATTGTCGTACTGACCTCTTGAAGAATCTTAATCTTTACCATGTACATTTAAATTTACTATTATTTGAACCCTTTTCGTCCCTGCCAAGAAAATAAGTTTTCAGTGTGTCCAGAATTTTATATTTGGCAGTAAGCGATTCTTATAGGTGTGTGAAGTTAGCGCGTAGATCGTAGATCGTAAATCAACACTATAACTAATTTTCTTTGTCGACCTGGGTCGTAGATCGTAGCTCAACCACTCAAATAAACCAAAATAAATGGTTGAGCTGGGTCGTAGATCGTAGCTCGACCATTCAAATAAACCAAAATAAATGGTTGAGCTGGGTCGTAGATCGTAGCTCAACCATTGAAAAAGTTCGCGGAATGGTTGAGCTGGGTCGTAGATCGTAGCTCGACCATTGAAAACTTTCATAGAATGGTTGAGCTGGGTCGTAGATCGTAGCTCAACCATTCAAAAAAAACATAATATATGGTTGAGCTGGATCGTAGATCGTAGCTCAACCATTGAAAAAGTTCCCGACGGAAACTTTTCCGACGAATGAGATATTCCCGACAAGTACAAAGATTTTCGAAAGAAACTCTTTTCCCGACAAAGCATTTTTTCCGACAATGAATTTTCCCGACAACAAAATACAATTTTCACAACTAATAATAAATTCCGACATATAATTTTTCCCGACGAAAGAAAATTTCCCGACGGAAACTTTTCCGACGAATGAGATACCGACAAGTACAAAGATTTTCGAAGAAAAACGAAAGCATTTTTTTCCGACAAATGCAATTTTCCCACGAGTACAATAATCCCGACAAGATTAAATATACTAAATTCCCGACATATAATTTTTCCCGACGAACAGAAAATTTCCCGACGGAAACTTTTCCGACGAATGAGATATCACCGACAAGTACAAAGATTTTGGACGGAAACTCTTTTCCCGACGAAAGCATTTTTTTTCCGACAAATGAATTCCGTGAACTTTTTCAATGGTTGAGCTACGATCTACGATCCAGCTCAACCATTTATAATGGTTTATTTGAATGGTTGAGCTACGATCTACGACCCAGCTCAACCATTTATAATGGTTTATTTGAATGGTTGAGCTACGATCTACGACCCAGCTCAACCATTTATTTTGGTTTATTTGAGTGGTTGAGCTACGATCTACGACCCAGGTCGACAAAGAAAATTAGTTATAGTGTTGATTTACGATCTACGATCTACGCGCTAACTTCACACACCTGATTCTTATAGTATAATTAGTATAATGCTGACTCTCTCTTTCTGTCTGTCTCTCCCTCCCCCCATCTTTTACACACACACACACACACACACACACACACACAAAGAGTCGCCCATGTACTCGATTTATTATATTTTCATAGACAATCATTTCCAAACCACTACTATTTTTTTCTTTGCATTGCATAATGTTGAAGCAGTTGCTTATATAATTTTGTCCACTGTTTCATTGTTATCGATATTTGGTTATTTTTTTCTCTTTCTCTAATTTGATATACTCAATCATAAATATGTAGTTTAAATGTATCTTGCCACAGAAGGTAACATTAATACTGTCTCTAGGAAAAGAACTAAATAAGCCTAAAGCTTTCGTTCTTATCATATCCTTTGTTTCATGTATTTTGAAATATTTGATGAATGTATTATATAGGAAAAAATATTATTATGTTTAAACTAATAGTTTCTACCGTCCCCGGTGGCCGAGTAGTTAGAGCGTCCGCCTCGGGTCCGCCTAGGTTCCATTCCTGGCCGCGACATACCGTAAAAAAACGGTAAAAAAAATTGCTTGGCGCTCAGCATATAATGGTAGTTCCAGGACAGGTTGACCCCGGTGTCAGGATAATGTGACTGGGTGTGGTATCATGCCACATGTCTATGGCATGATACCGCGGTTTGGCAGCAATATATCTATCTCAAACCGTTGTAAATAATTTACACGTAGAAGGTTGCAGAAATAAAGTTTACAAAGATGAAGATTTAAGGTATTTTTACCTGCTACTGAGTCGTCCTAATACAATGTTTGCAGATTACACAAATCTAACTTAGTAAGACGTCACATTTCTAGCCTGTGGTCTCGAGTTCCCGTGTTTGTGTGAAGTGCTGTATGTTATATAATGATATCGTTATTCATTTTGTATCTTCATGTAAAATTAACAGTTTGATCGCTGGGCTTTATTTGACAGCCTATTCCGCGCTGACCCAAGTCTGGCCCATGAACAAGTGTAATTAGATGCGGAATATCTTTATAACACACTTCTCGTGTCCATTTGCCCGAGGTCCATTATTCAGATGAACTATCTTTCCTAGAATATCATTTTTCGTGTTTGTATTTAACTGCACTAAGAACCTCGTATGAAACATTTTATACAGTAATTTGCGTTCTACTATATTTTGGTAAGATTAGAATCTTACTGATACCTATAACCCCGGTACTGTATATTAATGATACTGGAGCGTACTACAGTATGTGTGTGTGTGTTTTCATTGTTCATTTGTTCAACCTTAACTATACCGTGTTTGTCATGCATATGTTTGTATAAGAATCCTGTATATCACTATAAAGGATTGAATTGGTCTTTTGTTGCAGCTTTAGGTAAACTGAAACCAACTGAGCGTTCGTCAGCAAAATACCCTTTATAGAGTATTAGAATTTAGATTGTTTATATAAGAAATGTGTGAGATAAAATCAAAATAACAGAAGAAGCGTTTTCTTTCCTTATCCATTATAGGTTTACGTGAACTAACTTTATCTCTACCTTATTTTTGCCATTTAAATCAATTATATTCGGTACATAAATATGTCGCTATTTCAGATGTGCATCTATTTAAACTCAAACTAGGATTACATTTCCCCCGTTAAGTACAATTTATATTTATAGTAAAACAACAAACATTATCAAAATAGAATAGTTTTGTCTAGAATAGTAGTAAATTTCAATAATAAATAGGGACATTTATTGAATTTATGTTCTTTTACGACGTTTCATGCTTTGCGAGCGTTGCGTTTCAAAGTCATAAATAAAAGGCATTTTGCATAAAACAGTATTGTTATCATTGATAATATGCGGCACGCACTATTTTAAAGTCAAATGCAGCTTATGACGTAAAGCAGGCACACAGACAAAGTCAAACATGCTTGAATTATTACCTTGGCCTTACATAACTAGATGTTTTGTCTAAAAACATGTCACTGTTCCAACGCATTAGCATATTAGTCAGTTTTAGACATTGTATATTTTTCAATGCCGCTTTCTGCGAAGCTGATTCAATCGACCAAATTGTCAATATTGCTTTAGTGAGAATATACACGCGTAGCAGATATAAATAACAATATAATACACAGAAAAGTATTTGTCTGTACTTATACTGAAACTCTTTTTACCATGTCCGATTCCTTTGAAGCTGAAAACATCTAGAAGTGAAAATAAACATTTTTCAAGTGTATACTTTAGTTTGTAGTTTAGTTAACAGTTGGAGAAAATAGCACTGACGAAAGTACTGGTTAGACATTTTATATCATTCTTTAGGGAATCTTTTATCGGTAGCAGACGATATCCATTAGCGTCTGCTTCATAGTCATCATTTGTTAGGTTAATGTTTTCTCTATCCACTTTACCAACAGAAATGATTACATGTTTGATGTCTTTCTTGTACCGAATTTTATATCAACTTGGATATTAGTATCCTGATTTCGTGTCCAATAAACCGAATAAGAAATAGACTGGTTCCGATTTAATGTATTTTATTGTCATTTTGATCCACGTGAAAAACAATTCTCGAGCCGAAAGTGTTTACTAACGGGAGTTTGACCAAATACTTGCTTTCCCGGTGTGACGTTAGAGATAACAATATCTCTATAGGAGCCATTGCATCTGTGACATCGTGTTCGTCATGTGAGAAGTTGTTCTTCAATAACTAATTGCCTACATAATGAGTCTGTAATTGAGTGGACCCAGTTGATAACTATGTTATCATTTAATCGTGATGAATGTTTACTCACTATCCAAATGAACCTGAGAATCATGATCGCCAATTTGTTATAACTTAATCGGATTCATACTCTTCAAAATTTAAAAAAAAAACTACTTAAAATTCTTTAAATATTTTTGTTTACATGGTTTGAAGGTGTACTGTATATTAAAGAGATGCTTCTTAAGAAGTGACTTTGTATTAACGTAATTGCTATTTCTATAAACCGTGTATATACTGTGTAGGAAAAGACACCTCCTTTTCGCCAATATAACAGGAATTCGACTCAAGGTCGGCTAAAGTTTTGTCGCTTGTATAAAACGTGTATTCGGCTTTCCTTCCACATTAAGGTAACCCATTCATCATTAAATTCTGATAATGGTCCAGCAAGAGATCATGGGAATTCTATTGCAAATGCAAGCCTGTATAAGCTTTGAGCAAAAGAGCTGATATCACCAAGTCAATGGGTACTTGCATCTTAAAGCATTTAAAGAATTATGATTATGATTTATCGATTAAGAGATTACCTTAAAACAAACGTTTTTTTTTTTTTTTTTTTTTTTCCATTAAGCAAGATCGCTTTCTGTATACTTCTTGAAAATGAATACAGAGGAATCGTTTAATGTAAATACAGAGGATTTTTTTAATTTAAATACAGAGGAATCTTTTGATGTAAATCAAGGAGCTAAAAGCGCTGAAAGATAAAAGCAGGAAAGACGAATTTTGTTTGTTTATTGTGAGGTTTAACGTCCAGCCGACAGTATTTCATTTAGAGATGATATCTACTGGAGACAGATATAGTGCTAACACACTGAAGTATCACGCCGTAGACATGTGGCATGATACCACATCCAGTCATGTTATCCTGACATCGGTCCAACCAATTCTGGAACTACTTTTATATGATTAGCACCAGGATGAATGTATTTTTACCTACTCCTACATAGTAATATACTATTATTAAAATGAAACCTATACTCCACTTACTAGTTTCACGTCTGCATTACGCATGCTTGTCGCAGTTTAGAAACTATCAGTAAATGTTTTTATATTAATAATTGTCTTTTTTTTTTCATTATGATGGGTTGGGGCAATTTATGGCAGGCAAAATCATCATACGGCATTATTGAACGTGCTAATGGCCAACTATGAGGACTCCATGTACCTCTAGGTAGCATTTTAATCTATTCGTATGCATGTTTCTACTTACATGAAAGAATCAAGATGCAAACTAAACGTAAATCAATTGCTCATTATTAGGTATAATATGCTCCTTTGATGATCGGGTAATCGGTTGATCTCTCAACATCACAGTTTCACAGATGTATTACAGTCGTCCCGACCTAGGATATAACTTGTGCTTGACATTTAGCGGTGCTGTTAATTCTTGGGACAAAGAACGGTTGTCTTTTATGATTTCAAGATATCGATTTTTCTTTCTTCATTCGAAGGCAGTGTAAAAAAAGTTTATAGCATTTTCAACATTTGTTGCAAATTGTCTTAATTCAATCAACTAATAAAGAAGTTGAAAGTGGTCTAGAAATACAAAAAAAAAACAGCGTCTCTTGGGACGTCTTCAAATAAAAGAACTAAAGATAAAAAAAATCAACAACAGCAATTTTCTTCTTTCTTTCTTTTTTTGTTGTTGTTTCTCTCTCTCTCTCTCTCTCTCTCTTTATTGCCAGAAGAAGACATCATCATTTTTGGTTAAAATTAAAAAGTTAATATGTATCACCGTGCATAAGCTGTTCATCTGTTTTCATCTCAAAATAAGTGGTGCAATAATGTTGTAAATGTACCAATAAACAGTCGAACGTGTCGAATGACATAAATCTAATGGGCATATCCGAAAGCGAAAATAGATCTTACCCACAGCATTGCTAAGTGGATTTTAGTTATATCCTGTGGTGGAAACTTTGTCAGAAAATGCAAACTAGGGATCTATCATTTGCTTATAGCTTACAATATCAGCAGAGGCGAGATTTTGTCAAAAACAAAAGGAAATTTCATGTATTCTATAAATAGGGAAAAAGAAATGTATGCATAGGTCCAGATATTTGTTTTGATCCATTTTAGGAAAATATTCATTTTTCATTTCATTTATTAGTTTAAAGTTATGGGTTTTATCTTGCCCCCATCTCTAAACAAACAATATAAAATTCAAATATGACATTCAATCTGTGACAAAGAGGCACTGTTTTAATTAAAATGTAAAATGCAGCTTGGATTTTGAGGCGATGTAATGGTATGCATGCTATGTGGTTATTTAGTCCCGGAAGGAATGTGTGGTTCGACAAGGAACATTGATTTCTATAGCGTCTGTCCCAGCCATCAAATCTCCAGATCCGTTGTCGTTACCGGCCCAGTATGAACATGTGGTGGCGAGCCTGACATGAAATAGCTTCTGCACTGTTCTGGTCTCTCTCAGACAGTCAAACTGATGGTCTCTACCACCAGTCTTAGATCTCAAACGGGCCAGTCATCGCCGCTGATTTGAGGCATTTATTAAACAGACTTTTAATTAACTGATGTTCACAATATTGAATTCCCTTGATAGATCGACCCAGCGCTCTCGGGCTAGACATTGTTATGAATAGAACATTTCCAAGACGAATTGATTGTTTTATACACAGGGAAAACGATCTCTGGCAGACGAACTTTTTGTTTGTCTTATGATGTCTAACTCCCCTTTGCCGTTGTCGTCTGCGCTGTATACAAAGTGTGAAATATGGATGGTGCAAAGAGTGTTTGTTTCTGACAAACGCTGTCAAATATTTAGCGTCGGGTGCAACCTGAATTGATAATAAAGTGTTTCGTGAATAATGTATCACGTCATTGAATGATGGAAAAAGAATGTTGACAAAAGAGGTTATTGATAGAGATTATTTTCAAAACATCAGAGAAAAATTGGAGAAAAATAAGCAGAAGGAGAGGCATAACGATGAGATGCTTTTTACAGATTGGGCAAAAGCTAAAACCCTGGACTGCATGTTGATGTGTTTGTTTTTCTATTGGAGAATCTCAATATTGAACAATCGCAATAAAGCGAACTTGCTGAAAACGAAACAGAGGACATCTTCTTTATCTTAGTATCAACCCCTTAAATACAGTCTATTTGTTGTTAAATTCGTTTTGATTTAAATATGTTAAAAAAATCGACCTTTAACAAGGTCAATTTATCTTTATCTTGAACTTTAGGATTAACAATCTTTGGTTTCATTGTAGCTCTATTTTTCCGGAAATTGTCATAAACAAAATGAATATATATCTATCATTTTATAAATATCTTTAAATTCTTTTATTAATTAACAAATATTTAATGTAAAACAACTACGTTGTACATCATTGTCATCTTGTCATCATTAAAGGCTGCTCTTAAACCAAGTCAACGCCTCATTCAAAAGTCGTGCTTTGTTGATTTATCTGTGCCGAACGTTTATTATCTGACTAATGCGTATTAATAATGCACTATTATACTTGACGAAAAGATGACAAAATGAATGACTCAAATATTCAGTTTTTCCTTCTTTCTGGTCTAGAGATGGACATGTATATGTGCGACGTAAAAAAGTCGTGTTTTTTCTGACAAATCTAAATTATTCCATCAAAACAACCATTTGCCAAACTTGCCAAAATACACATCCCAAACTACTTTTATCAAATAATGTAGCAGAGCAGACGTTTCATTTGAGGCTTTTATAACGGTTATTATTCTAGATCAAGCCAAGTCGCTTTCGCTTTGAAAGGAGATAAGTTTGCTTATTCGCCATTTTACGATGCACTGTAATTTGATCAACTGGTAGATCAAGCATTTTAATAGCATAAAAAATCTCACATTAATATCGGTTTATATTTTATTTAAATTCCAGACAGAGTAGATAGGTCTGGATAAAAATCAATCAAATCAACACGTTTCTCCCATAAATACTCTCTGTTTGTATGCAAATGTAATTATCTTGAATGACTTTTAAGAACGATTGCAAATTGCCTTGCCTACAACGTCATCAATTTCAACAGTTCTTGACGTTGTTAAGTTTTATTAAGTCCGTAAGCAAACGTTTATTTTCTTCTCAAGTTATCGCTTCGATGCTAACCGTGATGCGAATCAAATTGAATCATAGGACGATTAGGCATGTCTGTTTAGCTTCAAACAATTTATTTCTTTTCTGTTGAATATCTCCGTTAGACCAATCGATACATTTGCATTAAAAAGGCATTATCAATTTTCCAACCTTTTAACAGCCTGCAAGTATTGGATTATTTCGCAAGTCCGTAGCTCCAAAAATACTCGTGAGTGTGATTTTTATTCTGGTTCTATTGATGAAGTCCGATTTCTCGCGAACCGAAAACTCTATAATCTAATCCATGCAACGGATACATTGTGTGCCAATGTACGCTTACATCATTATCACAGCCTCTGTAAACACGATCTGACTCGGGTTCAATATCACTTTGTCTACTATAAATCACGTCTATCTCTGATATCATACAGATAACCTACATCTCCTTCTTCGAACATGAACTTACAAAACATCAATACCTGCTCTCCAATCAACCACAACAAGATCGCCGTTAGGCCGTGGACGACGTGTGTCTGCAAGGAATACAGTATGTTGTCTTAATTCTTCTGTAACATTTTCCTAACGTTTATTCTTCATTTATTTATTCGTTAATTTTCTTCGTAAGAGATCTCTGGCTGGACTTTAAATGCAGTTAAATGCCATGTTGTTATTTTTGCATAATTATGACTTATCCCCTGTTTTTACCAACTGCAAATTAAATTACTTCTTCAACAAAACTCTGGCAGTTCAATTGAATAGGAAAACAAAACACATGTTTCAACATTTTTACTTTAAAATTGTGATGCCACTTTCACTATTCATTTGTTTCCTTTATTTTTTGTCTTAAATGCAATCTTAAAATAGAAACACATTTCATTCTTTTGAATGAACTAATGCATTTAGTTTGTTTTATAGTTACTTAATCTGATCTTAATTTTGCACTTTTTTTTTCTCAGCTTTTTTTTTTAGGTTTTTTGAACACATATATTGAAACATGAATGAAAAACACATGTATATATTATTGGAAAAACTCTAGCATGGGTGTAGCAAATATATACTGTCAACTTTTCAACAATTTTTATTGTTTAAATGAACAAATCTTTTAAAAAAACCGTTAACTTTAAAACATAAATGATTGATATCAAAGTATGTCAAAAGAACTATTCACAGACTAAAGTGTTTATATCATTGTATATGATCGCATTATTGCAAAGAAGGAATATTTACAGGATCTACAGCAACTGAGGATTTACTAGTATCGATTGTCTAAACATGGTGGCCCACGATAACCGATGTTTACCGATGTTCAAAGAACTGTTACAAAGTAACAACAGATGCTTGAGTACTGATATGTTTGTTTTTGTGATTTAGCACCGAAGATGGCGCGATTAAAAGATACTGGCGAGTGCTCAATAATAATAAACACGTGTTTCAGGGACCAGACGACAGTGACTAATGCGCATGATATTGGACAGTGCCATCTGGTGGCGAGACTCAGCACTAGCTTCGGCTGTTTTATCGAAATTTAGAAAAACGAGTACTCAATTTCAAAAATAAAATGCGTATCATTCGGAAAGGGCTATATCAGAGTTTCGAACTGGAGTCCTGCTATATACCACTGGATCACTGTGTCATTTTCTTCAGTATCTAAATTTAAGATTGGGCCATAAGAGCACCGCAGTCCAATGGAAGCAGGTCTCGATTCCCGTTAGGATTTAAAAACAACTAATCCTATTACCCAAAAACATCTTTGAATTAAAATAAGAATTGTAATTTCAAATTAAATGGATTGGGTTTTCATTTACTAAAGTTGTAAACATAAATTCATCTTAAAATCATACACTGTCATAATTTTAAGCATACTTTTTGTGAGCACGTTTATGCTGTCTGTTTCATTTTTTATTACAAAAACTATAATATTTATAGAATAATTGCCAATAAAATACAATTAAAACCGTATATAACCCATATATTGACGTGTCAAAACCATGTTTTTTCTCTTCCTGAAATGCTGGAACATGGGCCTTATTAGTTTAAATGAAAACAAACTCTTAAAAATCATGTTCTCAAATCAATTGCCCGTGCACATGTTCTGGCACGTTCTCAAAATCTGGAAACTAGCGGCTGAACCATTTACTCACAAATGAAATTATACTCGTGTTGCAACATCAGTAATCGAGAGGCTGTCCGGGGTTAGAGATTTATTATAGAGAGCGCCTGACAAGAAAGACTGAAGCCAGGGAAATGAAACATACAAGTTTTCTAGTATAATAACCGATTCCAATATTTCATCAAAACACAATTGAAGAGACTTTCGGAGGGCTATGAATAACACATCTTAGATTAATCTGGACGGCGTTTCAGGAAAGGAATTAAAAATCTGATTAAGCTGCCAATCTATCTGTTGATATGTACTTCCGTTTTGGGTTCTAGTAGACTGGTCTATAATATTAATGATCAAAATATGAGACACATCCTCGCGTGATTTGTCGGGTACCCAACTGATGAGTCGCGCTCGTTACAGTCGTTCTTCGACTGCTTCGTTCTCTTTTACAGTCTGACGTCAATCATTTTGATGGTCGGGGCAGGCGCTAGAGTCTCTCTGCTGTTCTGTAGTCTAAGACGAAAACATTATAGAAAAAATATGATGCTTGACTTTCTATTGTAAAATCATGTTTGTTATATACAACATAAACACATGATAAATAACATGTATGCGATTGGACTAATAAGCAGAATCGTAAATTAAGAACAAAAAGACGGACGGACCGATGATCTGATTGAGAAAGAGATGCTCATCTACACTGTATAATCAGGAACGATTTTAGATGTCCATCGGGAGACTAATGATTACCGGGAATATGTGGTATAAATCCAAGCACATCATGTCCTTCTTTGTATTATAAATTTATTCATTGTTCTCCCAATACCTAGGGACACAAAGGAACATTTTGCCAGTATTGTCTTTTAACTAGAGAACAAGCACTGTGGATATTATTATCCTCTTGTATAGTCGGATTGATTTGACAATTTTAGCAAGTTATCATTTTATTTGCTTTTTACGGCTTAAGTTTTAAAAGAAAATGGATTTTGATCTATTTCAATCTAGTCTTGGTTAACAACCGAAGAAATCGGAAAAAGCACTCGTTTCATTGGTTTGAATAACTTATTTTAGGATATTGCATCATAAAATTTGAGTTTCAGGGTGCATATCTTTCTGCATGATTACCAATTGGCAAATAACATTTTAATTTACCTATTTTAATGTAAAACAACATCCATTTGAAAAGTTAAAACACAAAAATCACCCAGATGAAAAAGTAGAAGTAAACAGTTGTGAGTCTTTAGAAAACGAAGTTTACCTTGGTATTGGACTCGTCCCTCTAATTGATGCTAAAACTTGCTGTGTTAGCTAACATAAGCTATATAGCAACAACCTCCGTAGCCAGTCGGTTATGTGCTCGTCTGCCAAACTAAGAGCCCCGAGATCGAATGCCACTGGCGTATTTTTATTTTAATTGATGCAGTGTGGCAGCACTTGATTTATCTCAAGTAGACATCGTCTCCGAATGACTGAAATACTGTCGGTGGGACGTTAATTCCAGTAGACAAACAAACATATGCTATTCATACATAATGGCATTATCAGAGTCATGTAGTTGTATTGGTCAGATAAATTTCCAAGGGTTGTAAGTTTGTTCCCTGCTTACTTCAGGAGTTGGCAATGTATACAGAACATGTCCAACTCACGAAACTGCGAGAAAGATTCGTTTATGTTGAGAAAACTTTAAAGAATGACACGCTAGATTATATACGTATATATCCAATACATAAAACACGACATACGTGTATTGGAATAAATACAATAGACTAAATCAATATGGAATTTATCACTGCTGTTGCATCCAGTTATAAAAAAGGTGATTATTATGACAAGAAATCTAATGCTCAAGTGTTAAATCACAGAGAGAGAGAGAGAGAGAGAGAGAGAGTACATACGTAAAGTATGTAAGCACACAAATAAAACTACATCTCCGGATCCATTATTGACGAGAGGTAGGAGAAATAATGTGGTGTTAATGGTAATCACAATTGTTGAATATCTAGAAACGATATTAGAGTTTTTTGTAATACAGATCACATGGCTGTTAATGTATTGACTATTTTACAAGCGTAGAATGAGATAAAGAATACAAACAAGGTTGTACTGGAAAGACTTATGTAGGTGTGCTTGCCAAGGTCAAGATTATTTATTTCATCTTTCATGAGAGACTTTGAAGCGTTAGTTTAAAACATTAAACCTTGTGATGTTTAGAACGAACATTGTAGCCAATCATTTCTTGTATTCATATGAAATGCTTGAATGTTCACACCAGTAAAGCACGACGTGTTACATGCCTTCGCGTGGTTCTCTTTAGAAGTTCCATTTTGAGAGGCAAAATCTTATGTTGCTTTTCAGTCTTTATATCTTTATCTTTGACTACAGAAGAAAGCAGATGATTGTCATAAAGATGGTGTCCCTTTGATTAACTAAGACACATCATTGCATCTTACTTGGCATTGCGTTGGCTGTGCATTTCATGGTAAATGCAGTTGACGTTTTATGGACGTTTCCATTTTCAACAAAGAGTCTGGCCTACAGACAAGCAGCAAAATTACTTGCTGTTTAGGCTTTGAAATGCTGTTCACCAAAAATAACATATCTTGTTAGGGAATCTTTAAATTAAGTGTCTGCAACTCAGAACGGAAATGAATATGCATTAGTGAACAAATAGAATACTTTGTGCTCACAGAATTAAAGGTCTTAGCAATATCTATAACGTCTGTTCTCGGATCTGATGATATATTGACTTAATGTATCAATGTTATATGTATGTATATGAGAAACATAGTTTGCTCATTACAATTAAATCACTCAGTTTTCAATGCTGAAAAATAGTCAAAATGATTCTATAACTCAAAAGAACCTTGCATCAAGTGATATTATAAATACCTAAGGACTTTAAAAATACATCACCTCGGAAATATGTCGAATTTTTAGATGATTTTAGTAAAGATTGGCACATGGTTAATTTCTCACTAAAATAAAAGAGGAGGGGTCATAATGTGAAAAAAATGACGTGTAATATCGAAGTTTTGTATATAAAGTCATTGAGTGTATTGGTATTAAACATAATAACTTATCTCCAATTAATTGAAACATAATACTTGATATCTAAATTTCTTTAAGTTTACTTTGTGTTTGTTTCATAGCCAAATATGTTGACTGCATGTTCATGTTACTTCCTAGATGCAATTAGTTTTTCTATTATTATTGTTGACATAGCTGTTTAATCCTACTTTTGACCAAAAAAACGATGATTCACTATAACTGTTCTACATTTTCCATAACTTCCATGTCTTTTCGGCTTATCTTTCTGGCTTCACTTTTGACATATTTGCGAATGATGACGCAAGGCAAGACAAATGACTTTCAATGGCAGAAAACGCCTTATACTTAGGGGGAAATGTTATGTACGGTTGTTCTGACTGAATTACACGTACATATTTCCGTCCGCACGTTATGAATACCTTTAGCATGTTAAAGTCCTGATTCATAAATTGTCTCCCTAAGATTGAAACAGAGTTTTTATCTGTGATTATTTTAAAAATAAAATTCTTACAGAAAATAATTCGTTCATCATAAATTCTTTGCCTAAGTTCCCATCAACGCAGCATTTATTTTTTAAAGATATTTCTTATTTCTTTTGACATCTTTTGAATGATATTGACTAGATTTCTTTTGTTGTTTTTTTTTGTTTGTTTTTTTGTTGTTGTTTTTTTGGCCTGCAGTAACTGTTGAAATAAACACCGGTGCCATGACGCCCGCTGTAGGACCACACGCACGCGCGTCTAGATCCCATGGCGACCGATGCGTTATTTGTCAATATCAATTTATCGCTTCTAAGCGGATTCGTATTGCGTGCGTTAGCACGTGTGAAATATGCCAAAGTGGCCAAGAACTCCTATGATAAAAGGACTCAGTGTATCTCTTTTGGAGGATCCCGGTGGATTGCTGAGTGTCGAAATGTGTTTTCCTGAACTGGATCACGCACAGGCGAGGTTGGTCAGGGCAATCTGTCCATGAGAAACAATTCTTACTATTTTCTCTTCAAAAAATCTTGCCGCCACTTTTATTTTCTCCGTCATATTTAATACTGTATGAGAAAATTGCTTTCATAGGCATATTGATCAGGCAATAACGCGTGTCGGCCAACATTCGTGAGTTATCACTTTAATCGAATACTAGTTCATTTCCAGGTTGCATGTAGGTACCAAATTACATTGTCGAAACGAAACCCGTAACCCAATTAAAAGTCTAGCTTTTTGGTATATGGGAAGACAACTTCATTATATAAGTTCATCATCACGTCAGTACGTTTTATATTTTGATTAATTGGTAACAACTGTACCTTTTTCTAGATATTCACGCCTATGTTTTACGTAACATCTCAAATTAAGATATTTCTCAAGTAAAAAAAAATGAAGATGTAGGACTGCAAATTTTTCAAAGTACCAAAATTACTGTAAAAAAGAACTTTGGATTTTCTCTTAATTTCATATGTTTCATGAAACACGATCCTGGTTGGGTTTATGCATTAATTTTAAACTACTGTATTCACCAATACATGTACATATACATCTAGGAAAGAACATTTTTATTAGAAAATAATAGTAATAGTAACCAACAACTGTGAATAAAAAATTACATATGTGAATTGTTTTGGATATTACTAATAAGTATTAATTATCTGCATAAAAGAAAAAAATGTACAAGATGTTTGGATATGATATATCAGGGGATGACAAGTGAAAATTTGAAGATGATTGTGATGCATTGTGAATAACAAAATGCACGTGCCTATTTGTTATTAATGTAAATACCCTAGAATACAATTAAACAAACACAAATTATGCAATGTGATAGATTGATTCCAAATAAACAGGTGTCATTTCATCAATAAAACCGCGACTCATGCAAACATATTCCGCCTTCTGACTACGAGCAAAATTCACCGTTAGTATTCAACTTCTCGCACCACAATACTTGGCGGTAACAAGCGAGTATATCCGAGTGAAATGCTGCCTATGAAACGAGCATCTCTCTCAGATACGTAGCAGTAGTAAACTGGAGTTCACTGTGTTCCAGTTGAACGGGAAATCAAACAAACCATACAGTGCAAGATGAAAGACGCGTACGATATGATCTGTAAATAACATGTTAACACGTACGTACACACGCTGTATGGTGGGCGTTATAATCAAATCTGAAAAATACATCTAATATGATCGTTGTGCTTAAAAAAAAACAGCGACGGATTCTATGCTACATGTTTTAGTTGCAACGAACTAAACAAGGATTTATTTAATTAGTGACGGCTTCTAAATATGAACGCTTCATTTAAATAAGTATCTCAATTTAATTAGATTGTGTACCAAGATTTCGGAGGAACGATAGTCAATTTTTTACTTCTTATTTAAACAAATTACATGTGCTTGTTTTGGAAACTTTGAACATTGGTATATAAATTACTGAAGGACTTGTATTAACTGTACATTTGTTATTCAAAGCAACAGAGCGCTGCGGAAATAACATTCATGGCGTAATTAATTTCATTTTTATTGAAATTGACATTTTATATCAGCTGCGAAATTGGGATTCATAGAGAATAGGATTTTTTCTAAATTTTTAGGCAAAATATTGGTCAGTATTTATATATGAACCTAAATAAGCGCGCTTTTGATGTTCCAGCCAGTCATTATGTAGAAAGTCTTCCTGAGACAGGACCTATCATGAAAGTTTAAGAATATGCAAAAAGAGTTGTTTCATGTGCTGCCAATCTCACTATAAACTAAAACCATTTGGATACTTTCTTAAAAAGGTATGTAATTTTTTATCATCAAATAGGCAAAGTGCTGTATACTTTTAAAAGTGATCATATGTCGTTTTTTGTTGTTGTTGTTGTTGTTGTTGTTTTAGATATTTTCATAATAATTCTGAATTTGTGAATAAGATGTTATATATATATTCTAGAATACATTACTTGCTGAAAATTAATAAGGTATTATATAAAACATAACAAACAAGAATTTGAGTTTTATCATTATAATTATTTTTATTGTATAATATACTACACTTATTCTTAAGATGGATTCGTTTTATAATCATTATTATTTTTTGCAATATATAGATAATATGGTCAATGTAGATATATTATTTGATTAAGATAATATGATAAATAAATATAGACTTAACTATCAATTTACGAGTAGTTAAAACGATTAATATGATTATATAGTACTAATTATGTATATTTCTTATAATTATCCAATATTATCTACAAATTTCCTTTTTTTTTTCTAATAAACAATTAAAATTATAAATACAAATAAATATCTAAATAAACTATTTTTAGCAATATCTCAATATATTTTTTTATTAAAAAAAAGGTAAAACGAAAATAAGACTTAAAGGTAATTATGCAGTTAATTATTTTATTTTCGTTGTCTTTATCCATGTATTTATGCTGGATTATTTTCTAGAAATGTAGTGTTCCAGAGCATCCTGATTAAGTAAATGACTGTTGATATAATTAATACCTTAAATAGCCGTTATTATATATCTTTCGGGACGCAAAATTCTCACTCCATGGCATATTAGCCCTTTCCCTCATGTAAACTCCTTTTGACGCACTCAGTAGGTACCACATAAAACCTGATCTGCAGAAAACCACAGTTAAACCTTACCAAATTTAATTATAAAGTCCTCATTTCCAGACCACTGAGGAGCAGCGAACAGCATAAAACCTGATCAGCCTGCGAGTTACTCGCAGGCTGATCTGGTTTTATGCTGTTCGCATAGGTCTTTTCATGGTTTCCTCTATGAGGGAAAGGGTTAACGAAAATAATGATTTTTGGTTCAGTGTCCAATTTAGTTACCATGTACTGGGTGTTTGCCTTCCGGTTGTTCTATTATTCATGAAATGATTATTTTCAATAAAAAAAAATTAAATCATCATTTAAATCATTTTCAATGGCAGACAGACCAAGAATTTGCTCCGAATGATTGATGATACAGTTTTAAGCACGTCGTGTTCCTTTTATTTCGCATCAATACAAACCTTCATCCTTCGCTATATTTTCTAAATTCAACACATGCGCATTGGCATTTTGCTACATGGGAAATCACCACAGAGTGTCAAGATGCATGCCCAGATATCAATACTTTACTCGAGTAAACCACATTTCTCTGGTTAGGGATATTGTCAGGCTTCTTCAGCATTCAACCAGCAGGGTCGCAAACAGCTTCATCATCAGAAAAAAAAACAACAGGAACCAGGCCTCTCTGATGGTCGTTATCAGGACAAAAACACGACCACTGACGTTTGTTACCTAAATTGATAAAACAGCGAAACGGAAACGAGAAACAATCTGAAATCAATTAAATTAGTTCAGGGTTTTGGATGGTTAGGTATCACTCAAGTATGTGCAATCGTCGACATTATTTGAGTGGATACATTTGCTGTAAAATGCTTTAAAATGGCTTGAAACTAGGTTTTCTGTAGATTGAAGAACCGATTAAAATAAGTGCAGCTGGGATCTCCCTGGTGTTTGTATTGTAATTCATTACTGAACACTATAATATGTGTACACAATTGTCAAAGAGAGGATAAAATGTTAGGCTAATGAAGGGCAACTGTTTCTTGCTAACAGCTGAACTGACGATTTCTTCGGGGAATGGAACGACAGGTTTTCTTTTTATATCATCGCTTTGTTTAAAAAAGGAAGCTAATAAGCTTAGGTGTCAATTACCTCTCTGCTTTCGCCAGTTCTTATCTTTATTAGATTCAAGGCTTGGCAGATCTTAAAACTGTATAACGAAAAAGTCGTTGATAAAGGAGTAAGATTCCAACTGTCACTTATTTCATCACGAAAATCGAGAGTTTGTACGATTGTCTAAGACAATAAAGGATAAACGTTTTCCATTTTCCAAATTCCTATATTCAGAGACATCTCAATTTTCCATTTAGAAGTCACCCATAGTGTGTGGCCATTCAGACCCTCTGAAAATTCTAATCTATAAGCAACACCTTTATATTTTCTTCTTTTTTTTTTAATATATCGATCTAATCGACCTAATCGAGCGTTTGCTACAAATTTAGAGTGATTTCTAAGTCGGATAGAATCAATTAAGACTTTTATCCATAAAATAAAAGCCTACGTCCGCTTCGGTCTTCTATTGTCCATCCTATACATAGACTGGTTCAGATTTTGAGTTATTGCCTTCGTCATTTGAATAACACATTTAGTATTCTGTATGATAAGTTTTGCATTTGATCCATTAATCATGTGTTTGAGCATCCCTGTAAGAATATCTACAGAATTTTCATTTTTTTCCCCTAACATTCTATTCGGATATTGATTTGCGGCTTTCTAATTTTGTAAATGCGACGTATTGGATGTCTCTATAGGGTTACCAATGCTTATCGTTTGCTTTATTTATAAGACCAGTGACATTAGAGCCGTTGCACCATACTGTTTTTGACATTCACCAAATGGCGCCCACCGAAAGACATAACTGCACATCGACACTAATATTAACGCCTGACATTGTACATTATATTGACCTTGCGGTTATTTTCATCAAATCGGTGGTCCGATTCTCTCCGTTTCATTGTTACCAATCGGAAATAATAAGACACATATTTCTTGATATAGCATATTTCGTCAAAAAAATAAATGTGTTGAAAGGTCAACTCGCTTTTTGTATATTCTTTGGCGTGTTGATAAGACTCAATTACTGGCTCGTCTTTTAATTATTATGGATTTAAAGAAAATATATAATGTTCTTTTTGTTACATAAAGTTATGAATACGTTCAGTATATTTGTTTCTGTATATTTC
Organism: Solen grandis; assembly: GCA_021229015.1. Taxonomy (NCBI): domain Eukaryota; kingdom Metazoa; phylum Mollusca; class Bivalvia; order Adapedonta; family Solenidae; genus Solen; species Solen grandis. The sequence continues at coordinate 46,308,237 of CM037784.1, read as the reverse complement.
TGACGTATTGCCGTTTCTACTTTCTTTGTGCCATCACTAACCACTTCAATTGTTCTAAAACTCTCCAGTCTTTTCCGCGTTTTTTTTTTTGTGTCGCTTTTGGCAAGTCGTCGACAATGATGCTCGCTGTATTTGTATCAGGAGTATCAGAGCAATCTGTTGGAATGTTTCTAGATACTTAAATAAGATATACAAGTTGTCTTATTTAAACTACTATAGGAAGCGCATAAAGTAACAAGTGATTAAACATGTCCCTTTAAACTTCATGATCAGAAAAGTTACTTCGTTTCTACATTAAAACATTACATATAATTTCAAAACGAATGCATCAGCGCGGATGGCTGATTGTGTACCAGTTAATCGGAAGCTTTTATTTATATTATTGAATGTTTAGAAAGAAGTAGAACAAGGAAAATCGTATTATTTTGTCAACGGTAGTCAGATAAAAGAATTGCCTGCTGTTAACATATGAACACTGAACACAGCAGCGTCATTCGTGTTAGACAATCTTTATGTCAACATAATTTATATATCGTCCCAACAAATCAAACCAACAAACTTTTCCGGGCGTTAATGATGATATGTGTATGTGCATGTGTATTGTAAAAAAGCTTTTGTATTGCTTCCTGCATCATTGATTAAATGCACAGTGAGATAAAGTGCTTAAATGTTTGATTTACATGTACTTTGTTTTAACTTTCATACGATCATTGTACATTATATTGTCTGAGTACTCAGTATTCATTATAACTATCACTAAAACAAAAGTTAAATTCAGTGAATTGATATCAAGCATTCTTCATTCTAACAGCTTAAAAAGAGTTTGACCAGAGTTGGTATACCTCGAGTTTGACAAGAATCAGTAGTCCGGACATGTTTTACTTTGAAAACACGTATCTTACCAGAATAACTGCGTCTGTTTTGTGTGAAAGTTTACAGACCTTACATAATTATATCCTATATTTGCAATCTACTAGAGTTTTAAAAGTCAGCTATGCATCCAGAGAAAGAAGTGATTTTTGTGACTACTGACTCAAGGCTGTTGGCATATTGTTTCACACTAAGTTTGTAAAATAAGTAGGAAACTTTCGCTCTAGGAATGTTTTGGGCCATGTTTTGTTGATGCGTTTTCTTTTCTTCCTTCTCAAATGCCAAAAAAATTACACAATGATGTTTCATAACAAAAAAAAAAAAATTAAATTTCGTTATGCTAAATGTTTTTCACGTTCAATTTAAGCAAACGTTCTTTTGTTTGTGTGATATTTGTGTTTGTCCAAACTGAATTAGTCATGACATTTAAAATGTTTCCAAGCATTTTTATAACAATTTGAATGTAAGAGAACTGGTGGTAAGGTTTTATGATGTTATTCAGTCACACTACAATGCATTATTTATTTCCAAAGCACTGGCGTCCGCTGTACCTGTCAAGTATCACTTATTTATTCTGATTTATTAATCTAAATGCTATTGACATAACGCATATCAAACTCGCTCGTTACTGAATGTTTGATGCGGAAATCTTTGAGTTGGAACACAGTGCGCAGCAATTCGTATCAAGTTTATACCACACATCATAAACTTTATTTTCGTTTGTATATTGGCAGTGGCAGGAATGAATTTAAATTGAGTGTATAGCAAAATTTGGGGTGTTTGGTATGAATATTTCACGTATGTAATAAACACTATTGTGTCGTCAAATTTTGCCAATACTGGGTTAATTGAAATTTGAACTTGATTAGGAAGAGTTTTCACGTGAGGTACGTTGGAAGTAACGCCGACATCGGTTTATACCTACTTTACAACAAACCACCTTTGGCGAATTGTTGTCTCCCTCTATGTCTTTCAATCTACTTATTGGATTAGAGGTCTATACCAAAGTTTCCAGCCGACACGGCTATAAATATTCTTCACTTTGACCAAGGTTCGCAAGAATTGTCGGCCAGGGTTGACGGCATTACGTTACCAGAGTTCTCAGTGGATATTGCACAACCATCACGGAAGGAGACAACGCGAGTCAAAGCATATATAGGCCTTGGGTGTCCTGTGGAAATGATGTATTTATAGCGGTCACCGGGACAGGAAATTGAGTGTCTCTCGCCTCCTCTTCCTGGCTATTGCTGGTTAGATTCGATAACTAGCTATTAACACCGTAACGCGCTATTCATCCTTCATTTTGATATCGATCTTATATAACAGCAGTTTTTAAAGTTTAATGATTATTTAAATATTTTTGTCCATGATAATATAGTGTAAAATGATAATATCTTATGTACTGTAGAGAGGATCGTAAGTTATGGACGTGATATAATTTTGTTAATTGGTTTTATTTTGTTCTTCTTTCACATTACCTGATAGCGTAAAATATTTCATTTCAAAAGTACATGAAATGATATTTGACCATAAGTTCTACAGACTCACAGATTGTTCTCTTCCTACATTAGTTCATCAAACAATAGTTTATTTTAAAACAAAGAAATAAAGCGTAAAAATACTTTGGTAAAATTAGTTTTCGTCGAATCTACCTAAAATAATTTTCATAGTTATGGCCAAAAGTTTCATTGTGAAAATACCACCTTTAGTATTCAATAGATATGAATCTATAGCCATGTTGACAGGATACTTTTGTTATTTTATCTCGCTTCACAATGGTGACTGATATATCGGTATCACGCCGTTATGTTCCGTCACACACTCACATATCATAAATACGAGGTGTAATGCGGCTTTAATCATTTTTTTTTAATGTAATCTCTCTCCCAACTCCAGCACAGATGGCGCACTGTTTGTCTACAGCATATCTTATAATTAGGTTCAGAAACCAAATCGCTGAGAGCACAGGTTTTTTTCTGTGTTATTATGTCGCATTTATTTTGTATATCAAATCGTATAAACGAGGATCAACTTTTCAAACGATGCCAATAAACCAAATGCTAAAACCCGCACTTTGGCCGTAACAGAGTTAACAGTTTGTTAAATATTTTCCCCAGCATCAGTTATTAACACATTTCAATTCAGTTTCGACCTTTATATTGCAGTCGCAGTTAGATAAACATGAAAATTAAAATCACTTAGTGACAAGACAGAAACAATTTTGAACCTAAATCAAAGCGCACAATGTGCTGGACACTGCCACCAGAATTAACATAATGGAATAGACAATAATTCTACTTCCAGCGTTTAACCAGGGCTGAACTCGATAGAGGTAAAGCTCTTATGACGTCAACAACTCCAACCATTTTCCTACATAGGAAATTTCAAGTGTTGTCTGTTTTAGAAATGTGTGCTACCATAGAACAGAGTTGCAAAGAACCCTTTTCATTAATGAATACAATAACCATTACGATACAACTTTTTTGAAGTCCTTTTTTTATTACTGATCAATATTTATGGTCTCACCTCAACATTTTTCAAAGACTAATATATTACATAAACATGAACTTTGAAAATGGGCATAGTTGAGCCTCTTAGGGCGGCATCACATACTGTGTATTATTTATTTATGTTATGGGATCGCCTGATTGATTAGTTCGCACCCACTTGAATGTAACAATAAAATATTGAATTCTCGTTAAGTATCTTTTGGGGGTTTGGTGAAAGCCTTTTCAAAAATGTAATTTGGAAGATGTAGCAGCAGATCTTGGTCAGATTAAAGTGCTATATTGATGTAGAGATTTGGTGAACGAGCTCCGGAAATTATGTTCGTAAACAACTGTCGTTTTAATTTTTCTATTGCTTAGCGCATACTCTTGTTTTGCTGAAAAATAGTTTGTTATCTCAAGACAAATATTGGCTAAATAATAATTTTGGTTTTTTTTTCAGAAGACGGTATTTCCGGTTTACCTTTCAAATATGCATTCAAGATAGAGGTTGATTTTGTTTCAAATTCTGCACTTTAAAACCTATGTGTTATAATTTCCGAATGTAATGTTTGCTGACATTTCATCGGTAAGTCCCTGAACGATGTGCGTTCGAGTTTCGTTCAGGATTGATCTTGAGGAAGCCTTTCAGCTGACTTGTGGTAGTTCGATGGTTTCACGTAGTACCTCTATGATTTTTTGTTCACCTTCACATTGACAACGCTATATGACTGCATACAGTTGCTGCGACGGCGAAAACAACAACAAATTCATAATTTTAAAATATATATAATTCGTAAATACGTTTTCACCTTGAGTCTCAGATATCGGTATTAAGGTTGGAAAGACATTTTTAAAGCATCGTCAATGAAACAGAAGTGAATACGTGTCCGGCAGAGTCCAGCGTCACATCTCTATATAAGTATATTCAGCTCGCAACACTTCATTTAATACGCGGGATATACAGTTCTAAGAAATTTGCAAGTCTAGTGCTTATGGCAAGATTTGTTGTTCATTTTTTATTCATTGAGTAGTTACAGGCGCACCACGGACACTCACAAGACCGTGATGCCGGTGAGAAAGGCTGATATAACGATTGTTTTGTGGCCGGTGATGATTATTACCGATCGATCCTGGAATTAACAGAAAGGGACGCAGTTTCACGGCAGTATAATCTCGATGTGCAACATTGCTAGACTGGGTGCTAAGCGTCTTACGGTGCATCTGGTCCCCTTAGGGGAGTGGAGTTATCGAATCAACAGTATGGTTGATGGAACCAACATTCGAGATAATTTCCAGAGTCGTACCGCCTGCGACACTATTCTTAGCTTGATTGTACCTGTACATCGTGCAGTTACTGTTGGTATGTTTAAAAGCTTATTAGTGATGATGATGATGATGATGATGATGATGATGATGATGATAATTATCATCATGATGATGATCATGATGATGATGTTGATGATGAAGATAATGATCATGATGGTGGGGGCGTAAAAGCTACAAATAAGGGATCCAAAAAGAAAAAAGGCACACACTTACAAATATACGAGTGCACAGCATCTAAAATTGACATTTGCAACGAATTTCCAAGTTCATCTAGCTGATTGACATGAAAATCTTTGTTCTAAAGCAATATCCTAGATATTTGATGGCCTTTCACCAGAATTTATTAAGAGAACCCAGTATATGCGACCGTTCTCTACTGGGACAATTATCCCTGAGATGTGACGTGTGATTCATCTACATTAATTTGTCAACCGCTTGTCTCTCCGTCAAATTCCAGGGGACAATATGTTCTCACAACTGATCTTCGCGCGGAAAGTCGATATCTAAATATCTAAAATGAGAACACTTACTGTATTTTTTTTTTCAAAAGATGTTGTTGCTGCTACATTTATTCTCACTATGTGTGGTAAAAGGTGTTTTGTTTGTTTTTCAGTTTTCATTATCTTGTTCCACAAAAACGTTTACGTATATTCCTTATGAAGTGTTTGCGTGGGTTTGAAAACAATATATTGAGAGGTAAAATTTCGTACCTTGGTTTGTCTTTTTCAGTATTTGGGTCAGACTTTGTGTGAGGGTGAGTTTATGTGGTTTGTCTTGGTTTTGGGGTTAAATGAATTGTTTGTTTTACAGCTGAATTTTATGCCGAGATACAAAAATGTATAAATTTACTTCGATATGACAACACTTTACGTATACTAACCGAGGTGCAAACCGTCATAGTGAGGTATGAGGCACACACCTCGGTAAGACAGGTAGACCAATTTGTATGTGGAGGTGGCGGGGGTAGGGCTTTATAAGACCAGCGGACGTACTAATCCTATACCTTACAAGATCTAGATTCAATTTGATTATACTTTACTACATCGGACTTTAATATTCAAAACTCTTTGCTTAGACATTAAAATTCCATAGGCCTGAATGGGATACAGTCTTAGTTAAATAAACAGCTCGCGGTGATATCCGGGTGTCGAAAACATACGTTGTTCCGAATCCAATATTGTTGATGTTCGCATGCATGGTGACCCAAGTGTAATATATTTGCAGCTTTACTCACGTAGAAAATTTGTAAATAATTTAAACTTAGATTTCAAACCCCCTTGGCTGTATTCTTGCACAGGAAACGTAGAGACGTATAGACTTGTTCCGGTAAACCTCATGAAATAGACACTTCGACAATATCAATAGTCGGCGGGTCTATTTTATATAAGAGGTACGAATATGAGGTACTATTTACATGCAATATTAAAGCTTCATTTATTTGATTTGATTAAAATTGATTCAGAGAGTCGAAATAATGAGACATTATTTTTAGATAGTTCGACCAGTTGAAATGTTTCCCTTAAATGTGATAACTTGCTAACGCAATCTAAACACAAAATTAATATTTTACAATGGAATTGCCTGTTTCAAAATTCCTCTACTTGTGTATTCCTACAGTACTCGTAAGTTAATTTTAAGCGATTTATTTAACGTGATGGGAAACAAATTCTTACATTTTTCCTGATCCCTTTCGATGTTTCCTGGGTTGGATCAGTACTTAGCGCCTGTGAAGGTCCATGATAAATTCTTGTCCTCCAACGGAGTTTGTACCCTCAACCTTAAGATCCGCAGTCGGGTATGATACCACTGGTGCCCTTTTCGAAGGTATTTATGTAATAATGAAGGAATTAATATATATTATGATTATACAGCGCTTTTTTTTTCTTTCTTTTGCACTAATCATATACTACCTCATTCAATGTGACCGAATTAATACCGGATGAAACTGAAAGACATTCTCCGCCAAGTATAAAAATATCATTTTCTATGACAAAGTGAGGAAAATAATACGATCTTTCGTGCAACTCTAATGTATGTTTTCTATTAAATTTTCTTTTCTTTCTCTCGTATTTTTAAAATTCCGCTTTGGGAGTCTGACTTCATTTTTTTTTTTTTTTTTTTTTTAGATTTGACGTCATTTGTAATTAAATTTCGAATCCGACTCTGCCAATACCACATTAAACAGACATGCATGAATTTTATGACAATGGAAATGATTACACCTTATCTCCTACGGTGATTGATATGATTTATTATTCATGGATATTTCTGAGGTCTTTAACTGAAAACAGTCACGAACTTATTGGGATAATTTCACTGTTAAAAATATTGGATTGGACCTAATAATTCGGTTGCATACCCAAAAACTGTGTGAGTAAGAGCGTTTATAATCTACCATAACCCTTGCCTTCCCTGTTTGTATTGCTGATCTTAGAAAGAGAAGTTGGGCCCAGGCATCTTTTCCTAAACATATTTTCAAAAGCATATTTCTTTTGAGGTTATCACGCTTTAATGAACTAAGTAAACAAAATCTCTTTTCTTATCAACAAACGATCGATTTGTAGCTCGAAACATACGTCGACATTTCCAGAGAAAGTTTACGAGGATCTTTCATCAAAAGACGTTAATGAGAAAAATATATGTTTAAAGGTGATAAAAAAAATTGCCGGATTTGGCATATGTCAGATGGTAAGAATATGCCCTGTACCGTTACCAAAATTCCCCATTTAAATCGGATGAATGATATTTAATGTTCAACATAAATAATGAAACACGTGACGCTTGTTTGGTCTCGGATTGACGCACCAGCCGGAAATTGACGCCATTATGATAAAATATTAGCTGTTTATCGACTTGTTTTGTTTTAATAAATGACTGTAAAGATATTTATATTGATGTTTTTAAGGAAGTTCTGCCTCCACGAGAAACCCTCTCAAGGTTACAGTTTTCTACATTTTCCATTTCTTAATTGGCTGACGATATTTATTATCATCATCATCAGCAGCAGCAGCAGCATTTTAATTGATCAGTTTCACGAATGCTTATCAACGATATGATAAGATAATTTGAAAGGAAGCAAATGCATAGCAATGCATTAGGAACAGGTGTCGTAATACATTAGTTATTCATAAACATTTGCTAGTATATAATGTTGCACAACCGCTTCATGTTCACATCCGGGGTCCGCCCACAGAGCCGAGCAGGCAGACGGACCCTAATTAAAACGATAACCAGAATCAGTAAATCGCAATAAGATTGAGAGAAATAAAGGCTATACTGTCGTTTTCTAAGATGCACTGTCATATGTAATTTGCTGTTATGATATTCCTTTGCATTTAATATGGAAAAATAATGTATAATATGAAAATAATAATCAAGTTTAGTGTGTTTCAGGTTTAGTGTGTGTGTGTGTGTGTGTGTGTGTGGCATTTAAAAATCTTATATTTATATATTATTTAAAACTTATATTTATATAATATAATGATGAGATAAGACCTTCTATATGCAATGTAATATTCTTACATATTCACATCATATTGATTTCACTATGTTTGTATCGTCTCCGCATGCCATTGTAAATGTTGAGGGGCCTCCGTGGCCGAGAGGTTAAAGTCGCTGACTTTAACACTCACTCAACCCCTCACCGCGTGGGTTCGAATCCCGGCAGGGTCATTCGGATTTTCATGTGAGGAAGCCTTCCAGATGGCTTGCGGTAGGTCGGTGGTTCTACCTGGATGGCCTCCGTGCATTCGGGGTCTTCCTCCACCTGTAATTAGCTGGACGTCGCTTTATGACTAAAATACTGTCGAAGCGACAGTAAACCCAAATAGTCAAGTCAAGTCAAGTCTTGTAAATGTTGATGTTTATGGTGATGGGCTGAGTGTTTAAGTCTATAATAAAATTATGTTCTGTTCAGTTCTGTAATTTGTGCTTTCAAATACACACAACTTTCATTTAACTACACAACGCCCGTGCTCGTGCAAACAGTTGGAACCAGTAGTGGCAACAGTGATTATGTATACTCATAGACAGGTGCTAATGTCTGCAAGTTAGGTCCTGCTTAATGATGAAGGGGCGGGAGGTGGCTGAGAACCAGTCGATACTACGTCATTAAGAGCCGAGCGACTGCGTTTAGACAGTAACAATAATTAGGCCCAGATTTAAGGAGGAGATTGTTCTGCATCGTTCGCAGTATAACCTGTGTTTGATAGTTCAGTACTTGAAGTATCTCCACAAACATACATGGATGGTTTGCTCCTAGCATGGCAGACACATATAGCGATCACTTTGTCTGTCGTCGATTCTTGTCCGGTGCATACTTCAACACTATTGCATGGATTCAATCCAAACTTGGAACATGGATACTTTATAAGGTGTAGAAGTGCAGTGCATAAGAACCGTATCTCTAGCACATCTCATATTGAATCATCCATTAGTTGCTTTTTTTTAAATCCCGGAACATAATTTCAACACTATTGCAGGGATTCAATGCAAACCTGTGTCCTTGATATCTTATGAGGCGTTGAAGAACAGTGTATTACAGCCATAACACATGCTCATCTAATTCTTGAATTATTTCCCTAAGTTGATGTTGTTTAAAAAAATATATCCATATTTTTTTATCCGGTGCATATTTTAACACCATTAGATTGATTCACTCCAACGTGAGATCATGGAATCTTATCTAGGTGTAGATGTGCAGTAACCTAGAAGTTCTGTGCACAAGAACCATAACTTTAGCTCATTTTATTCTTGAATTATCCATTTTTGTTGATTTTGTGAAAACACGACTTGAGCATAATTTCAATTCTAAAGGATGGATACACTACATTGTTGGATCATGGATACCCTATGAGGTGTAGAAGTGCATTACTCAGGAACTGCAACTCTACCTCCTATAATTCTCTACTTACTTCCCTTTGTTCATTTTGTTAAGAATAACTTCAATACTATATGGTGGATGCATCATAGATACCTTAAGAGGTGTTGAAGTACGATACATGGGAGTTCTGTTGCTTGCTGTGCCCTAGCATAACAGGCAAATATATTACATTTATATTGTGGGTGTTGACGTCAAAAGTGATAACCAAAATTAGAATTTATCATTTTGATCGTTTTATGCTCACCCTTTCTGTGACAACTGATGGAATGCAGGCGACACAAGTGTTCCGCGGAACACCCATCTAGTTTTATATAACCATTTTATTTTCAAATATGTTTCTATTAACATAACATTTTTCTTAAATAAAAGATGTATAAATACAATCACTGTGACAGAGCGGGAGATCTAAGTTATTAACTTTAAAAGCGATATGATAAGGGATATTTTTAACAAAGTTATTTGAGTGTAACAAGCAAGTGTAACAGAAAGTGTAAAAAAATCCATATTTGAACATAAATATAGTTGTGTTATTTTAAACTTATTTTGTGTTATTTTAAACTTAGTTTTTGTTATTTTAAACTTATTTTGTGTTATTTCAAACTAGAGTTATCACTGAAGGGGAGGAACAAACACTCACCATTCACCAACTTTATACAAAATTTAAAAATGCAAAATTCAGTTCAACATGCATCGATTTGTAAGATGTCGGTTATGCCAGAGGTCATATATTAAGTCAGGCGTGTCTGGTCTTCTAAAAGATACAGTGAAAAATTGGTTTTATAATGGCTGTAATTGCAGTTTGTCTGGAATTACTTTGAGATCAGTTGCAAAAAGAGCCACGGTTTCCTTCGAATTCTATCGCATGATTAGTCTATGTTTCTCAGGCTTGATTTGTGGCAAGTGAGACCAAGTTACTGGGGAAAATATATTATCAACCAGTCGCTCACGGATTATCTGACTACCAACAATGCAAATAGCATTTGAGAAATCTATCTCCGTTACAAAAGACATAAACACAGAAATATTCGCTGATTCTTGGATTTTCCTACGACGATCTTTATAAATTGTTTGTTATATCTTATGTCAAAGCATTTCTCATGCTGTCACCGGGATGTTAATACGTCTTTGCCTTAGACTAGAATAATGAATGTGGATAATATAAGATAGATCTCTAAAGTCATCCACTGACGCTAATTCTGTTTTATATTGATCAGCTCCTCTGTTTCTGTACCTATGTCTACATTCGGTTTACATTTAATCTACTCTTTTTCCTTCTCGTCTGACGAATAAAATGGCGGTAAAACGCTTCCCCTACAAACCTGTCACAACTGTCTAACTCGCTTCTATTTATCTAATCTAGTTAACGACCTTTTGTCTCTTAATGAACCAAAAGAAGCTGTAAACACGAAGCGGTTTCAAACAGCTCGTTGTGACGCTCAGCTAAATGAATCAGCATCTCTCTAAGGAAGCTATTCTGTATTTTAAGAGACGTTAACAATAATTGGATAATACAGGGTATATGGTGACCAGGGCATGATGACGCTTTCTTTCATCAGGCCGGAATTTTTTGCCCTCATTTTAGTTTTCCTCACGTCACTATTGCCGAAGGTGGGGAACAGGTTGATTGTTCCCCGTAAATTGATTGATTTCCTGTGTCACTTATGAAATTGTTGAGTTAAGCATTGTACACTCATGATTTTTTTGCATCAGATACATATCATTAAGAAGTTAAACCTTCAAAATTAGATTTTTTGAACCTTAAGGTTGAAAAATATTTGTTTTAGGGAATGTAAATTGAAAGGGTCTTAGAAAAAATGATACTAGGAAACATGTATTTTAATCATAATCATTTTCACTCGTTATGAAATCATTATTATATCAAATATTATGCAAAGAAATATATTTTTCTGGGAAAGTACTTTTTTTAATGTAATAAATGATTACGTCAATGGATATCTAGCTATGAGGCTAGTATGATCTATAAATGGGTTGTCTTAGCTTCACATCCCTTTAGGACTGATATGTATCTCCCCCCTTCCCTCCCCCCTCACTATCTAGAGCCACGTCTCTGAAATCTCATGTGATTTCCTTAAGTTCAAATAGCTCACTTTTCACAGCAAACAGGTGTTTAAAATGCTATCAATGTATTATTTTTGCCCCAGTCTACCCATCTGGCCCTTCTGATTTGTGTATATAACTGTCTCCATCACAGACTCCGCAATTCGTCTGATGGTACACTGTAGTAATTACTCATGGTTTACAGTTTGCCACAGACTGCTTGTGGCTTATTTTGGTTGCATGTGGCCTCTTTTCGTCCTTCGATTTCTTATTAAAGCACTGAGATGAAACGTTGTTTTTACGCTAAACTACTGTCCTGATAATGCTTATCGTTCAAAAGCCGTTTTCCGCTTTCAAGATCTTTAGTTTTTACACATGCTTCTAGCAACCGGAAGCTATTCATATTTATCTGTGGCTCTTATCAGTGATCTAATTAACGCCAATTAGTTTCCACTTAATTGATATATAACTATCAATTACGTAAAGATAATCGATTCCAGATACTGGCCAGGACTTTATAAGATTTCATTTCAATATATATGGCACGCGTTCGTGAATATAAGCTATATTTCATCTCAATTTGGTAACGAGTTCTGACGCAAATTGCATGGACTGTCCTTGAAGTTCATTGTGGCATCCGGGTAATCGATACGGCTTCTTTAACGAAGTGCGATCCTGAAGATGGGAGACATAATTAATAATGCATGGGATGAATTCCCTTGTTTATGGTTAAAACATGTTGACGATTTTGAAAAATGATAGACTCAATGCATGTTTAAATGACTTCATATGCGAAAGTTACTCAAAATCATGCCAACAGGTTATGTTAAACACAATTATATATTGTTATATGAAAATGGTATTTACCCTGGTTAGACTTCTTGGTAATAATTGGTTGATAAATCCCAGTTATGTCTTTAGTACTTATATTTATATCAGTTTAATAAATGTGACTGTAAAATATGTTTTCAGTTATTAAGTTTCAGAAAAATATGATTTTGCACTTGCAAAACCAAATTGTATTAGAACTCCATTATTTTTTTACTAGCATTTAAAAACGGTAAAGAGCTTTAAATTGACTTAAAACTTCTTCGTCCCACCTGTGACGTAATCAAGCGTATCAGTTTTCATTCACTGTGTGATTTCCAGACACTTGCACATACACATCCAAACACATACCTTGTGCTTTTCCCTGGTTCAAGAAACAATGTCTTCAAGATAGGGAAATCACGCCAAACGCCCTAGTGACTTCAAAAAGAGTAGCATTTGAAAAAAAATGTATTCTAAAGAAGTGTAGTGATAAAATATCTACATAAATACTTCACAGAATTGCAATATGAGCATCCTGCAAGAGTTTTAAAGCATTATCCGGCTTAGAAGTGCTTCCATATTTTACGGTTCTACAATCTCGACGCCGAGCACCATTGCTGCGTGTAAAATGGTGTTACGTCATGCAATATAATCTCTAACTGTTTTGCTCGCGGGGGTCCTCCGACACATTGTATTTCACAGGTGTTATCCAACAAGGGGCCGGTTGCGTCTTTTCCCGAATGAAATTCGTCTTAAAATCGTTCTCCTTCATTCATCTCTGTCTTTCAATTTATCTATAGTGGTAACTCCTTAGCTTAATCAGTAGGCTAACAGACATTTTGTTTCATCAGTAAAAAAACATATATTGGATCCGACATGCATTGTCAATCCAAAATCAAATTTTATGAAACAAATTTCATGAAAAATGTTATTAAGCGAGCCTCTGGCTCAGTTAAATAAAATTTGATTAGAAATTATAACTCATGCCAGTTCAGTTTATTTTATTATGACTTAAGCGCAGTTAACCGCGATTATAACACACATACACATAAAAGAAAGGAAAGAAAAAGAAAAGAAAGAAGAACAGACTGTGAACGACTCAGGCTATTTATAATATTACAACAAGAAAAAAGTTCCAAACAATATTTGAAAATAACGATTTTATGTATGTATTTCTCATAAATCATCAACATAACAGTAAATAATACATATTTTTAATCAAAATACATTTAATCAATGTTTGTTGGGTTTTACGTCCCATCGACAGTATTTCAAACATTTGGAGAAGATGTCTACTTGAGACTGCAATATCACGATGTAGACATGTGGAATGATATCACACCCAGTTACATTATCTTGACAACGGGCCAACCAGTCTTGGAACTACCCTTATATGCTGAGCGCCAAGCTTTGGTATGTCGCGGACGGGGATCGAACCCACGATCCCCGCTCCAGAGGCGGACGCTCTAACCACTCGGCCACCGGGGTCGGTAATAAGTCGGCATACAGTTATATGTATCGTGTTAAATAGATAAAGAAAGTACGTGATGATAATACGAAACCGGAAACAGCTGTTTATGCATTTCATCATATAATAAATAACGTATATATGGCCATTCTACAATCTGAGCTTAACTCCTGACAGATAACAAGACTGCAAGGCTAATGTTGCTGCGTGAAATAAATAATGACTTGTCTAGAAAATCAACAATGGAGCAAATGTGTATCATAACATTGCCATTTTTACGTTATCGCGTAATTACTTAATATTAAAGAATGCTATTTCGTCAATTGAAAAATACCTGTACTTCTGAGTTTCATATCTTCGAAAACCTTACCACGATGGCAATAAAAGAAATGCCATAAAATTGTGTTCGGGCATTAAATATAATAACATCATTAATCGTAAGTAGCATCTTTTTATTTACGATGTCTTTAATACTAATTATGTAATATTTTTATCAAAGTATGACATTTGCAATGAGCATGACAATTCATTTTGATTCTCTAGAAGAATAAACCAACTTCACTTTGCAAAATGTCAAATGATAGAATTGTAATTGCGTTCGTTACGCCTAATACTGCTGGATGCCCGTGGCGTCAGGAAACCTACCAACAGGTACGGATATGATTCCGGTGTAGCGTAATGAGGAGCATGCATGTCGTAATTACACACATAAGCACCCTGCTCATCTCTAGGTCTGGAACTATCAGCAAAACGCACAGAAAAAAAATATTTCTTTGAATGAAATGTGAACGTCATTAAGCAAGGATTAGATATTTTTCAGGTTCTAACAAACAAAGAGGTGACTCAATGTCTGATTCATTTAGAATGTCTTGAACAAGTGATACCAATCAGCGAGTATTTTCGATCGTAATTATTTGAATTTATTTGTGCATTAGGCATCGAGAGAGGATATCAGTTATGTATATTGTACAATTACTGTGTAATATGATATGTTGAGTCATTAGCAAGACCATGTAATGCATCTTTATCTGCATTATTCAATATATAATCTGGTTATAACTCATTTTGTACGGTAAACACTACAGAAATTGTATGATTTAAATGCAGATTTTTTTCATGTCGACGAATGCGTTGTACTCCATTTTGTTTGCAGACGTCTGTACTTAATATACAATGTCTCCTATTACTGATTGTATCATTGAGTTTCCTTTCAAGTACTATTCCTGGTGTATAAGTTTAAGGACCGATAACTGTTTGTTGCTTTGCATTCCGGAACGATGTGACTTCGTTGTCTCTTTTAGTAGTGATAGGAAACAGCGGGCGATCATCCCCCGGTACGTCACGTTCTATCTGTGTCTTGCAATCACTGCTGAGTCTTTTTATTGCTCGGATATTTTGTCACATGATTAAGCCATCATACGACGCGAAGAGGGCGGGAAATATTGGCAGGTTTTTTAACCGTCAGGAAGACAGCGGTATGAATATGATGCGAAAGCCATGTGTTGTTTGAAGTGCAATGCCATCTAGCTATTTCTAACATCCTCTTAAAATGAAATGGAATGCTACTCATCTATTAATCCTCTTTTATTATTCTCATTAATCGAAAATGAAAACATTGATATTTGATAAAGATACATTTTATTTCTTTTCTGAAGTGGGGATAATGGCCATTAACAATGGAAACGATAGACAATGGTATAAACAGAGAATTAATATTTTAACACGTTTTCTTCTGAATATGATGAATAAATTAATAAAATAAATGACAAAGTACTTTCAAAACACCTATTTTCCAAGGGGTCAGTGCGTTCCTAATTCCAACTTATATTTTGATTGATTTTATTGCTTTATCGTTATATATATTGATTGAACTATTGAACGTGGCTTTACCTTTCATACTAATATATTTTTTGTTATATAACTCAAACTAATCACACTAAGTCACAAGAAACTGGTACAAGATACCTTTACAACATAATCTAGTTTTTACAAAATATAAAATTCTAGATTTCTGCTATAGATATCTTCTTAATTTTACTGTAGTACATTTTACACTGAACTGAGAGCATTGATTAAAATATCTCTACCAAGGAAGAAAGAGGGAGAACAGAAGAGAAACGTGTAGAATTGAACACAAAACGATGCCAATTAGACGGGCAATATCTTGCCAGTCTGGCACTATCATGACCCATGTTTATTTATCGGTATGCCGAGAGCATTGGCCGTCGTCTGTTCCTATCCTTGGTACCCTATAATATAAACAGAATCTCGGATGGGTTTCATCTATGTACCTGTGATATTTGGATTCAGATGAAATGTGTTTACGTATTTGACCAAAGGGGAGCCCGACAGATTATTTGAACTTAGCTTTATTTAGATTAATTTATGTTATTTGTTATTTGCATGATCAATCTTTATTGTATTATGTAAAACATTAACGTCGGGTTTATACCGGTCACTTACGAGGGTAAGCATGGCTGTATATATTCAGTCATAAAGATTAGTGAAGTCATTTAATGGTTAAACGAAATAAGAGGAATATCAACCATTTTACATCATGAAGGATCAGTGAAAAATGAGGGAAGACTAAAAAAAAAAATTTTTCCGGATTTAAAATGATATCGGTGGAAATGTTATAGGGAGATATCGGAGCAGATAATAGTTGCGGGCGCTGTTGAAAATGAGTTGAAAGTACATGCTATCAAACTTATTAAAAGAGTGTAACCTATTAATAAAAGATATACTAACGATGCAACGAATGATAATGCCTGACTGTATAAATGCATGAACACTAGGTATCTGTGATTGGGGTGATACACGTGTATGATAAAATACGCGTAATTTGACACACGTGCACGTACATACACTCACATTTTCTACACTTGCACAACGCACAAATTTAGATACAACTCGCATACATTCGCACATACATAGTGTAACCATTATCTTTGCTATAATATATAAAAATGTGGCATGTTTAAAACCAGCTTTTTTTGTTAATTTCTAATACTTTTTCGTATGATTTTTTTCGACAAATGAAGGGAAAAGCTGATCCCTCCCTCAAGATACAAAACAAGGTCTTAAACTACCGTGCAATATGACTACATGTGTTGGCATCCTACTAAGTCTCTGGCGGACAATTGAATCTTGATAGCTCAAAATAATGCAATCCAAGTTACTTGAATTCACGCAATAAAAATGGTCTTGCTTCGAAACTCTTAATTTTAACATTCAGTATCCTATTAAGATGCGCTGTAAGGCGCGATATTCAAATTTGGGGAATTCAATGTCAACTATTTAATGAAGCAAAATGATATCCCTTTCGGTCCACACGCATCGATTCACACACATGAATTGAGGCTGGGCATGCGAACCCACGCGCCAGCTGTAACGGGACCCGGGCACACGTGATTTATTCTTCATCAGCTGTTTTTATACAACGAGTCGCTCCCATCTGCATCAATACTGAACCTATCGTTGAACGATGGGGACCTGGTTTAATTATGCATAAACCAGAGAGCAAATGTTGAACTGGGCGAATTCTCTCATGCAAGATAGCATGATAGAAGTAACACCAGGCAGATGAGACTTTTTTTTTACTGCTGGTCAATACCTACTATTTGTCGCAAACGATAAATCTGCCAGATAGTGAGCTAGTTAACGTATTGTAGAGTACTGTGGTGAAACGTTTAGTGATAGTGGTTACTGCAGCTGAGCATGCTATGGAATTAGTTGATCTGGATCAAATTCCAATGTGTTTTCTAAACCGGGAATCACGGTTAAACTATAGTTGATGAGATAATCGTGTCACTGACATGCACGTGAATAATTGTATCAGTCGAGCTGGAAAATGCATTACATAAACACTGCGTGACAAGAAAACGGTTATAATGGATTTGATGGTCGCATCTAGATGTGAACAAAAGAGGAGATAAAGTGATTTATAGATTTATCAATGTACTCGATATTGCTTAAAATTCAATTTAACATTAGAACTGACATTTCCGGATAAATAGTGTTTTATAAGTGTACATGGAATTATAGAATTTCCGTTTCACAAAATATTTTCTAAAGACCATGGTGAGTAAAGTTAAGATACGGAAGCAAATTTGTTACAAACGTATTGGAGGTTGTTGCGTTTTGTATGTCTTTAGACGGAAAAAAATAATAATTTCAATTTCATCTTCAGTTAGTTTCATTTAGTATTATGTCAAAGATATAAAGATATCATCAGCAATAGACATTGTGCTAAGAATACCAGTTTTGGCAAATGAAAATACATATTACATTATATTGCATTATATTAATACCAAACAAATTGACGAGCTTCAAACTTAATTGAAAGTTAACTGTTATTTTAATTTTGAAATAACCAAAATAATGCTGTATGCCTATGATGATTCTAACAGTGCACAGTCTCACGATATTCCTTTATCAAAGTTTAGGAAAAAAATGAGAAGCGCTTGAATTCAACCAATCAAATAACTAAATTGAAGAAAAAAAATACATTCTTTGGAAGATATATAGTAAAAGCGGTATATCAGTCTAGACGATGTATGCCAAGAGGGTATCTACTTCACAAAGGAATGATAATTAAAATACATTAGTTAAGTAGTTTATACATAAAAAATATTGAAAATTTTCCATTTCATTTCGTAATACGTTTGGCACACCTAACTTAACTGAAGAATGTTTGTGAGTTCCACAAAACTATGAAATACGCTTCCAAAACTTGAAGCCTTCGGTTAAAATACCCCCAGCCTCTTTATACTGCAATTAGATGATGCAGGAAATAATTGAACCTCTGAATGGACGTATCATTAATACTCATCCCGAAACCACAAATTAGCCATTACTTTATCATCTTGTATTTTCAGCAGCTGCACCCAAAAGAGATCGATCAGGCTGGAAGGTTAAGCTATAGCTACAATCCTGCTGTTATGGATATAGCCCTAGTTTCTGTGTGAATGTAAGTTGTGGCTTGCCATTTTCATATCTTTTTATATCAATGTCTTAAAAATGATTATTTTTAATGCAACGCCCTTTATGCTCGAATAGATTAAAGCAACACAAAGAACGAAATTTGCGGGTTTCTTGTAGACAAGTTCAATAAAATATATAATTCTAAATACTTATCATTCCTTATCATCATTATAATTAATCATGGTGCTTTTATTTCTGAAATATTTAAAACAAATATGATTGCATAGAAATATTATGTAGTTTCACAACGTGTGAGTATTTGTTTCATTACCTGCGGTTATATAGACATGTCAATTTCGAAATAAATTTTGGCCGATATGCCTCAACAAATATTATGGTACAGTCGGCCCTTTTTATGAAAAAAAAGTTCGCTTCATCTGATGAAAACAAACAGCACCTTAGTTGTGATAGAAATCGAATTAGTTATAACATGCGCTTCTTTGAGGCACCGGAATGGAATGTCATTTTCATCCAGTGGATGTAACTTGTGTTTCAATGTCACAGGTGCACACAAAGCTGAAGCTGAAAATTGATCTTCTGTAACGAAATATATGTAACAAAGAGACAAAGAATAAAATTTCCTTGTGCAAGTCCTTTCATTGGACTGCGTAACATAAGGCAAGGTTCGTGATGCTGCATTAATATTACCGAAAGAGTGGAAGTAAACTGAAGCGTTTAGCAAGGTATGTTCTTAAATTGAAACACGCTTCTATTACTTCAAGGAATGCATGTGGTTATTACTTAGTAGGATGGGTTTTCTTGAACAAATGTTACCTTATTATTTCGATGTCTATTAGACTTCGAGACTTCAATAGTCACGCTGTGTAACATATATGTGATTATTGTTTTAATTTAACATATTGTACCATTACATTTTACACCAGGGGACGAAAACTCTAAACATCAAAGTAAAATAATAATTGAAATAAAATGGACGCATACTAAATAAACATGCACATCAAAGATCAAAGAGTCTTTCAGTTCAGATATCGTGTGCATTTTATTTGAATATTGTCGTATGCATTATGATCACGTGGACGATAATTTTAAGCATTAAAGCTCATAGATAAGGTAGAATCTCGAAAAATAAATGTAAATGGTTATGTATATGTGAGTCAACAGATTTCAGCATCAGATATTCAGCTCGTGCATCATTTACAGAGAATTGATGTCGTAGATGGCGCTGTGTTCAGTGGGCACCGGTTCAAAGGCTTCAGCTTTTAAGACCTGTTATAATGTTTGCGAAATCTGAGGCTCAAATCGCAACAATTTTGACGATGCACTCTGTAAAAACTGATGTAAAGCTGTTGCCTAGAAATGACAGCTATGACTGTCAAGTAACTGAATTTAGATATATTCAATTCAAGAAAATGCATGCGTAAAAAGCTCTTATATTTGATTCGATTTGGCCATTTTCATACTTGTTGAGCTGAATTCTGAATTCACAGAATGCAGTCTCAATGCCACGATCTCGGTCTCCGTTAACCTGATAACTCAGATTTCAGTATACATGCTCCCTGCACAATAAGCCATATTGTTTCTATAAAACATTGTGCTTTACTTGTATCTTTCTCGTATAAATTACTGTTTTAGAAAGTGTCGTATTGCAACCATACATTATGGCCATAACACGTGCTATATTATAAAAATGATATTTCATTCTGGTTTATGAATATTATAGTCTACGGATATTTGTACGGACCACACACACGTATTTTCAAAACGTTGTTACGAAAATAATGACGCAACTTGAATACAATACGCATAAATGATCGACATTGCATTGGTGTTCATAAGATATTAAAAATAACGACTTTAAATATCCTATCCGCGCCTGTACACCGGGCGCCGTCCCAATAGCTAATGCATACTATAACATTTAATCAGGGATGATCGACACAATTAAGATTCTATGATATTTTTCTCTAGTAAATAATGTAGTCATGGTAATTTTAACATGTTTATATTTTATGTCTTTGTATCTCAGGATAGAGAGGCATTGTTTTCAAAAATTAAAATTCGGAAAGTAATTCGTAAAGGGTAACCTACATATCAACCCTATCCCGGACTATATTTTAATTTCGGAAAAAAGTCCTAATCATGACAATATGTTATAGTTTCTGCTCTGAAAGATTTTTATTCCATTAAATGATTACGTGTCTATGATTTCAAAATGACATGTCATGCACAGACTTAAAAGCTATATATAGCAGGATTTTTCAATTGGCAACTCTCAGGACTTTTGGTTCCTTGATTTTATACCTGTCGACTTGTATTTAAAATGCATCCTGTTACTCGTAGCTTATGGACATAAAGAGAACTCCTGTTGTTTGAACTTTTTGGGGGAAATGCATATGGGCTTAAAAGGCATCAGGGCATCAGCAGGTTAGGTTTGTGCTATTCAGAGACTTTTAACAAGAAAGTTCTCAGTGGCAAAAAGTCACCACACCGTAATAAATGATTATGGGGTTTTGTTGTAACGACATTGCGAAGCCATAGCAACCAGTCTTGCATCAGATAGAATTGACACCATTAAGAGTAACAGAATTTTCACTGAGTGCATTTCTTTACACCTATCATGCTGCTCTTATGTCTCCTTAATACGATAAAGAAGCTCATCTTTCTTTGTGGTGCAACTGTCCTAATTCCTTGTTTCGAGATGCATCTTGTCTTCGTGTGCTCGTAGAGACTTGCAATTAAATTTTCTTAATAGATGTCTTAAAATATTGCTCCTATTTTAGAATTAATGCACACGACTGAAAATTTGATCGATCAAATCCTTTCTGAAATTGATTTTTTAACGAAGCAATTCGCATCAATGCTTTCTTCCCCAAAAGTGCCAGTTTAATTTAAGTAATGAATCAGCTTTAAATGTAAATCAGAGCTGGGTATTTCAAACTACAGAGCGGCATGTTGTGATCATGCGTGATCTCTCCGCTTGCATTTGCTCAGAATAACAAGGCGTTGTAAAATTACTTTTTTCTTTCCTTTTTTCTCGGATTTCCCCCCTTTTTTTTGTAAATATTCATTTAACATGATTCAACATTCACTTTATTTATAAATGATTCATATCATCATATACATTTATGAAAAAGGTAGGAATATCTTTATATAAGATTTGAGTAATTAGTATAATTTTAATATCTGGTTCTGAAACTTATGTGGTCTATGCTAGGATTGAGAATATGCCATAGTTAAGTGTATAATATAACTGAAAATAAATTATGCAAGGACTGTATGTATGCTAGAGTTGAATACATGCTAGAATTGAGAATATGCTAAAATTGAGTATATTTAAGAATTAAGTTCTAGGATATACTAGAAATCAGTAAATGCTAGATTTAAGTATATGCTATAACTGATACGAGGTTTGTCCGTTGATATTATCATTTATGAATTGTTCCTCTGAGAAAGGACATGGATAATTTTTAAAAGGTAGTATGATGTCATTTTGATGAAATACAACCTTCGTGTAAAAACATACTTGTAAATACTTTTATAGTACACAGCAGGTTATGTCTTCGTC
>CM037784.1:46235725-46285725 GCA_021229015.1 Solen grandis | reverse complement strand
CTGAATCTAAATGTAGAATAACAATTTTATCTGATGTACCACGTGACCTGGTCTTGAATCGGTGCATAGCATCAGCAGACCTGTATCTTGATGGTATTTTATCATGGGTTGATTTTCCAGTTGCATGATTTTCAGATTAAGTTTCCGGTGGACAATCTGATGAAAGCATGCCAGAGTTTCGTAAAGTTTAAAACGTATGATTTATGTTTTTCATTTTGGCTAGCCATGTTCTTGCAGGTTTTTCTGATGCAAATAGATAAGGGTATAAAGAGGTCCTCACGAAACTGATGAAATCACTATAGGTTGTCATCGTAACGAGGTCTAACTGTACATAAACATTCTAACAGTTGAATCAATCAAGTAAAACAATACCTTCGACAGTGAAAATGAAACTGCCAAATTTTTGGAACTCAAAAACAGTGAAATATCTGCAAAAGATAATTATTTCACTAATTAATGAATAGTTTGATCTTTTGGTCAGTTGAGGGAATATAAGTTAAAGTAAATTCGTGGATCAAGATTTTGTTAAGTCTTTCCAAAACTTATATAAGATTAAATGAGTCATTTACCATATATGCAATATGTTTATTGACATATTACAAGTTTTGCGGTATTCGATAATTTCAATGAGATATTGCGGATGTCTCTAAATTTTGGAGACTGACATGCCTGCTCGTTTCAGGACGGCTTCAGTTTGCGTTGGACATTCCAAATCATCCATACATCCACTGATTACACTTATGTGATGTTAAAGTCTTTTACAACTATGTAACTCAAATTCTACTTAGTCTTCCTGTTTGCATTTAAAAATGACCGGATGCTTCCCTCGGTGATACAGATAGCTTAGAGAATTTCTTGTAAATCAAGTCTGAAGAAAAAGCGACATGCCTATCGTATCCCGTCCTACATTTGTCTTATGTATTACCACCTACTTGCGTAATTGATATTTATTAGTTCAGTAAATAGTATTAAGGTAATAAAACGAAAGGCATACATGCAACATTATTCTTATCTAACTCAGTTTGTGACATAAAAGTAAACTTTATTTCACAGCACATTGAAGGAAAACATATTTCAATTAATAATTAAAGCATGCTTTCAGCGTAAACCACTCAAATGTTTAAATTAAGAAATATCTCTATCTAATTCACCGCAAAATCAATATCGAGCTGTATTAATATACCAGTGAAAGGATTCCTTTTGTGTGTATTATTCTGTAACATAATTTATCTGCCTCAAAGTAAAGTTTTTTCTCTTTTAAAGTGTTGTTTACATTGCAGAAAATTTCACCCGTGGTGTAGAATTTATACGAAGTAATTCCTCGCCGAAGCATCCGGGCTGTATCAAAGAAATAAACAAATAATGACATTGCCTAATCAGTCCCAAAGGGAGTTGCAGCTTCAGCAACGTTCAATCTCAATCATTCTTTTTCCTCTTCAATTCTATAACTGTTTCAATAAAAATGTTTCATCGTAGATGGAACACGCATTTGTTTGATTGGTGGTTGGATTTAACGTCCCTCTGACATGATTTCTGTCATTTGAAGACTCTCTTTTCGAGACAGGTACACTGATGTCGAACTGGACATAGTATAACGACGCATGTGCCATGATATCATTTTTCTGGCTCCGATACACAGACTAGTACCAATAGATTAGTACCAATAAACTCTTACTTATACACAGACTAATACCAGAAGACTAGTAATACAAAGACTAGAACCAATAGACCGGTGCAAATATACATGCTTATACCAGAACAGAGACTAGTACACATAGATTAGTATTTATTCACAGACTAGTTCCAATACACAGACTAGCACAAGTACAAAGACTAGTACCAATGGATTAGTATTTATTCACAGACTAGTTCCAATACACAGACTAGCACAAGTACAAAGACTGGTACCAATAGACTAGTACCAATTCACAGACTAGTACCAGTATAAAGACTAGTACAGATAGATTAATACCAATTACAGACAAGTACCAATTCACAGACTAGTCACAATTCATAGACTTGCACCAATCTACAGATACTGTCTTTAAGATTTGTTGTTATGATGCCGCTCCGACTCCGATTGAAGCTAGAGCAAAATACATAAACAAATGTTAAAACACAGCTGTTTGTTCTTTATAGAAAGTAAACAACAGTATAGATCCATTTTTCTCAATTGGTATATTTTGCTTTAGCTCGAATCAAAACGCCTCTCCCGCACAGTGCGCCATCGTCCTTGACATTTTCGTCCGCTTATCTCGAGTGAATAAACAAACACTCTGTTGCTGATAGAAATCAAGCAAAGAGATGTACAGCAAGATACCGTGTTAATTGCAATTGCTCTTAGATAGCGTGGGTTATGTGCTTCAACTTGACAACAAGATATCCGTTTTTTAATGACTATTAATGGCATGAAACGCATTTTTAGTTGCAAAATTGATGCTATCTGGATCCCTTTCAATGGCAGCTGATTGTTCAGAATCCTACATTTATACATCGAAGTATAATTGCATATTTCTGACTATTTTTATTTGAAATATCACGCTGTGGCATTATGAAATGCTTCTCGTTATGCTTGATTCTTGATTCTTGCCAACGGATGGAACAATCTGATTTTAAATTATCTATTTATATATCAGACTCGTGTCTCCCTGGGCAAATCATTGGATTTGCTCCACTGCTTCTACCAAAGATACCAAATCAGCAATATTGGATGTAAACTGCGGGGTTTGTATTAACCTGTCAACTTAGGCATTGGTTAGGTAAAAATAGCTGCCAATTTTGTTTTAATTAAGCTGGGTTACGTCGTATTAATATGAATCATTAATGATGAAAGGCAGGCAATGCATACAGTTCAGAGAGCTACCACGTCGAAGGTGAGGTAATTAAAATAGGCATTGCTGACGTGATCTATTTGCCAATATCACGGTAGTTGTTATGCAAGATTGATCCATAATTGTATCGATCGTTACTGTAAACTGTTCCCTGGCTCTCAGATGACACATGTTAATTTCCTAGCTACCCTTTCCCTTATACATGTATATTTGCCGTGCATGGATATTTATATTCTTGATGCCTTTTCGTTTACCGGGAAACGTCGCTGTATGCGAGTCAAAGCGTTTTTTTTTGTAAACATATCAATGGAATATATTACAAGATATGCAGCTACTTTTACGAAAATGTCTATCATTATAATGATAATATTGATAAGTGCGAAGGTAAATAAATGCAACAAGTGACGTAAAACCACACTCGGGACCGTGGTTAACTGGTTTCATTAGTTATGAAATAGGCTTAAATAAATAAAAGAAACTTCGCCATAAAATGCATAGTTGTGGTCACGGTAGTAAAGTACACGGTCCTGATATTAAGGCGACCTTTATATGGGGGCTTACTGTGCTAAACTGATTGTCATGCCCATTATAGCATCGTTAAGTTGCAATTCATGCGTTTTAGGATCCCGAGGATCATTGACGTACCAATTGCAAGCTAAAAATAAGTCTACAGCAGGCATTAAACTGTGTTATTTGTAAAGTCAGCATGCAATGAAATAGATCATGGATGATATATATTTTTAGACCGGATGATACATTACCTATATCTAGGATTGACTTAAACAAGTGTCGTCTGATATCACTTTGACAAAATCAAGCTGCTCTTTCACAGATGATCGGTAGATATGTAAAAGAAATAAGTGAATGTTGGTGAGGTTTTTGTTTCCTGACAAATGAATTCGGCATGCAAGGGAAAACGCTATTTTTGTAAACGATGCTTCGGCGAAATTGATTGAATATATAATACGGTATCCCTGAAGCAGGTGATGGCGGTACCACGTGATAGAATTGGCAACATGACGTCTTCACCAGTTCGGGTGTCTTCACCAGTTTGGGGTAGCGATTTCGAAAGTTCAACCTATGAAGTTAGCGAAGAGTATATGTGATCAGCCAAGTAACGGCAATTGAAAATAAGCACTCTTAATATAGCAGGGTCATTCGGATTTTCATGTGAGGAAGCCTTCCAGCTGACTTGCGATAGGTCGGTGGTTCTACTCGGATGCCTCTGTGCATTCGGGGTCTTCCTCCACCTGTATATGACTGAAATACTGTCGAAGCGACGGTAAACTCAAAAAGTCAAGTCAAGTCAAGTCATGAAGCGGTCTTACAGCGTAGCATGGCAAAGCGTTATTTAGGAGATGAATTTAATCAGATTGAAATTATTTCGAATATGTGTTAATTAAAAGGATAGTTACGTATTATTCTAAAATGAATAACTTTTCTAATGATAAATAAGAGGTGTAAAAAGTATTTTGAAATGAAATAAAAAAAAACTAAAGCATACTACTGAAATGTTATAAAACTCTTTTTTCACAACATTTTGAACTCATTGACGACAGTTTCAGGGTCAACCTTTGTTTATTCAAATTTTAAATCACGGAAAATCTCAGCTCTGACGCCAATTTAAATAATTTAAGAATTTAATAATAACATGATTCCCAATTTTAGTTTTGAATAATTTGAAGAAATAGGACAGGAAACACAAGATCAACAATGACGCTTTCTCTACAACTCAAAGTACGATATTCACTCGTATATTATATTTGAATACCACTATTTTTCCATCAACCATATATAGTTCCAATACTCGGTCGAATAGGATTAATTAGGCATGGGTTTCCGTCTCAACAGAGATGAAAGGTTCATTCTAAATCCTATATTTTTGCCAATAAAATATAATCAATAATGACCGTGGATGTAAGCAAGAGACGAGTAGAAATGATTGTGCCTGCAAAATTCGCTAAGGCAGAAGTAATGGTCTGTTTCCGTTTTATATGTATTAAAATGAATGTATATGTCGATGGCCTGGTATACATATGATATTCATATGTATGCCTTTTCAGGCTTGATTTACGTTTCCAGTGAAATTTCAAAATTTGATTCAATCTTGAGAAAGATCTCGTGTTGGGCGTGAGGATGGGAAGGGACAGGTAATAGCCCCGGTAAAAGTGTGAATTTGTTTCAATAAAAACTCAACTATCATTCTTAGATACTCTCTTACAAGCAACTAGAATGGGGGAAAACAATAGTTCAGGGTGCACATTTCCCCTCTAAATTACTTATCAAGAGATCAAAATATGCCTTTAATTGTTTTTAGATTGTGATATGTAATCTTTATTACTATATTACTTATTTATACTCAGTTACTCTATTTGGTCTCTTCATCTCTCTCTATATACACTTTGTGATCTCGTATTTAGTTTTTGGAGGCAGGAGTAATTGCACATAATAACTTTTACTGTTAATGTTAATTATTGTTGTTGTTGTTCTTCTTCTTGTTCTTGTTGTTGGTGATATTTTGTAAGATTACTAACTAACTAAACTTACCAAGAAACATACATGGAGCAGGTAGAGATACTATCTCGGTTTCATAACATCACAGCACTGATTTCGAGGAGGATTTCACCGGTTTATATCTTAATTAGCCAGCGAGGAGTTAATTACCCACGAAAGAACGAGGAACATTCATACGTAAACACTTTAAAAAGATACATTTATCACGATATATAGACAACACTGGTGGCGAGAAGGAGAGAGAACCAGATAGCAATTGAGGATTTCCAGGGCGTTTAAACTCTTCAATCTAAATCTAAACACTTCGACAAGTGACAGACTTGAGCCATGTTTGATATGCATCACATGTACAAACAGTTATCCACCGGAGCACAAACGATCGCGTAATAGGATTATCCCTCTCCAGTTGTCGCCGGAAGCTCGTAACCCCAGTCAAGTAGTTAGCGCTACACGAGCCTGGTTCAAGAGCCGAGACTTAGGCCCATGATCCCCCATTATCCGCTTGGGGGGGGAGAGAGAGAGAGAGAGAGAGAGAGCTGTATTTTACTGTTTTTATGACATTTTCGTCACCGTTAATGGAAACTGTATTCTATTTTCATAGTCAGCTGTCTTATTTTCTTTTTCCTTTTATAGATTGGTTTCTACAGTCCCATGCTGATTATTTTCATAGTTTTATCCAGAAAGTCAATTAATTCTAAAGATCTGGATGGGGATCAGGAAGTCTTCTCGTTACGAACGTATTGAAACTGTCACTTTTCCAATGGGTGCATTTTTAAATCAAAATTAATGATCTCATTAAGTTTAAGACTGTCTAATGCTTTTAGCGCATGACGGCACGTGTAACGGATTGGATAGGCTCATGCAACAGCCGTTCGAGAGGGGCCGAAACAAGCATCTTAAACAATGATTTAAGTCTGGTGCGGATCACCACATTTTGATGTATTAAGACGCATCATTTTATCTCATGTTGAGTTCTTACAAGCTCAAGTGCCAAGCGATTTTATGCGTCTGAATGTCATAGAGTACTATACATACATGTATATCGCATACTGTTGGATAGAAATCTATATGTGCCTGTCTAGACACATATATACATGAATCGATAACTCATTTATTATAAAATCATTAATTTTCGTTGACATTAAATGTCGTTGATTATAACATAAGGGAATTTCGTGGGTATCTTTTTTTGTGGATTTATGTTCTAGAAAACGTGAGGTTTATATAAGAGACAAGTTTTCGTGGGGATTAATATTCGTGGATAAACTTTCCACGAAATCGACGAAAATTAGTACCTACGAAAATTAATGATTTAAAAGTATAGTTAACAAATAGAACAGAACGAATAGATGTTTGTATTTATCATATTTTAATTTACCCATATTGTATCAATGTACACTTGGGATATAATAAAGTAAAGTTAACAAAATTAATACATACTACAAACATCCATGTACCCATGTAGATATGAGTGATAAATTATTCACGAAACATTTTAGGTAATGACGGTCCGTATCAATAAGTTTCGGCTTGTCACCTTTATGTCTCATTTGGTAATAGAATATAAAACACCAACTTCAGGATTATCGCTTTGTTAATTGGTCCGTTGAACATAAATATCTGCCGTAATAAGCACCATGGATATATGATACACTGAAGGCATCCTGCATTGACATTTTCTAGCATGGTTCACGAACATGATGTTTGTTCGCCCAAGCGACTGTTTACAGTTCTAGCGACTGGCTGGCTTTGTCAGCGATACTTACATGGTGATATGATCTCGGTGACATTTTCAAGCAGTTTATGTCTCCCTTTCGCAGTATAAACCACTAGATCATGGATAGATATGCCCACTGATACGTTTGGTTTAGGGCAAGAGATTAACAACGTTTGACATATACGACTGCGTATCGTTACTGGAATCTTCTTTGCCTTGTTTTTACGTTGTTCCGAGGGATTTACCGTGTAGTGCTTAGGTGATCTTCGAACATGCCACAAGGTGGCTATCTCTTTTGGTCTATTAAATCTTTTCCACCACACAAATTGTATTTTAGTGATACACATGTTGTCATCTTGTTTGCTTAACCGTCTATAATGCTCCCGATATGTTTGTTCGCTTATGATTTCTATCACATGAAAGGCTAGGTCTGCATGTAACAGACGTAGCGTTGTTTTACAGAGGTACCACGCCGTGGACAGGCGTATAGTAAATCATACATACACATCATATGAAATAGATATTATATTAACATCCAGTTATATTACAATAACGATCGATCATCCAATCATTTTCTGAGCCCGTAGCAAAGATCCTCCATCATTTTATATTACGACTTTGATATGTATGTCGCGGACGGGGATTAGAACCACGGCCTCCCTCTCATAAGCCGGTAAGTCTAACGGCTCGGGCTCAAACTCTCCTCTTATTGTAGGGAATAAATACTGTAAAAACATAATCATCCTGTGTTATGCCGCCGGCTATTGAGAACAAAGGGTTCTGGCACGAAAGGTGGGTCATATATCATTATTCCTTTCCCTCATAGAGGATACCATGTAAAAACCTATGCGAACAACATAAAACCAGATCAGCCTGCGAGTGCTCTTCAGTGGTCTGGAAATGAGGACTTTATAATTAAATTTGGTAAGGTTTAACTGTGGTTTTCTGCTGATCAGGCTTTATGTGGTACCTATTGAGTGCGTCAAAATGAGTCTATATGAGGGAAAGGGTTATATACGAGTTTAATACAGGGGATACTAATCCCGATTGACCAAGATTCATACCCTCCTTGATAAAATGCCAATATCTCATTCATTTATGATGGTATCTTTAAATACTTAGCGCCTATCGCAAGCGTATACATAAGTTTATGTAACAGAAAAGCACAACTTCTCCACCTATGCAAACGCAAGAATCCGCAACGAAACCCGCATTACGAAACTTTCCCTTATTTTCAAAAATATTGACACTAGTTCGTACATAGTGATATATGACCCACCTTTCATGCCAGACCCCTTTGTCACCCAGATGAAAATATTTCATTTCAAGAGCAGTGTAAAATTTCATATTTACAGGAATAAGTATTTTTCTATTACTGCGGGAGGGTAATATTATTCAAATAAACAGAATTTTATGTGTTTTTAGTTCACGATAGTGTGATATAGATATTTTAAGACCTGTGTATACTGATATATAATCAAAATATATACAGAGAAAGTGTTTGGATTTTTCTTGATAAAGCACATAAACTTATTAAATTGTTTATAAGAATAAAAACACTTTAAGCATTTTAACTCGTATCGGTTATTATCCGATATTGGTGCATAATTTCTATATCTGTTATTTTTTTTAGTTAAACGTCCCACCGACAGTATTTCAATCATTTAGAGACTATGTCTACTTCAGACAGATATAGTGTTGTCACATGGAAACATCACGTCGTAGACATGTGACACGATACCACACCCAGCCTCATTAACCTGGCACCTGAACAGGCAGTCCTGGAGCGTCCCTGTATATATTCTGAGCGCCAAGCAGGAAATCTGACATAAGCATTTTAACGACGCCGCGGTCGGAGATCGAACCCACAACCTCATTTCTATGTCAGTATTAATGTTTTTGACATTTGGCGTATTTCAATACTGTTTTACCAAATTCTTGACAAAGAGAGCCTTTGTCCGTATGACCGCACATTTACTGCATAAAACTGAAGCTTAGAAAGAATCCAATACAGCGGACCTCAAGAGATGCCGTAGATTTAACACGTAAGGATTTATGACACTGTGTTTGATGGGGCATATTCACGCAAGCTTGGGGAAATCAAGTAAGAAATAAATTCGCCGACATCCATTCTTTACACGTTTAACAGCTAATTTATTGTTTTATCCCACTTAATTTACTGGTATAGATTCATTGATTGAAGAATATATTGCCATGGTTAAGTGAAATATGATGATAGAGGTTCGTGGTAATGACCACATTGTTAACGTATGATTTGTGCAATAACCATGTGGTTTCTAGCGAAAAGACAACTTAATTGTTTAGTGCAGTGAATGTACTTCTAAACGCACTGTGATTTTCAGTCACTTTATTTTTTGTTCATACTTTTCAAAGCAGCCTGACTCAAAGACATCCACTTTCTCAAATTTCTCACGCTGACACGTTTTTTTATACGCACGAAGGGTCATATTATGCTACAGTCAACATCGTACATGCGGTCACCTGTGTTAAACGACTTTTTTATTAAACGACCGTTATAAATCCCGCCCGAACGGTTTTACTATATCAATTTATCCCATTAAGCGACTTTTTTTTATTATGCGACCAGCGACCACATTAACCAAGTCCCAGCACGTAAGATTATGCACAAAATCAACTTTTTTGAGCGACCGTGTTTGATTCCGTTGCAAATTATCGTGTACGCTGGGGAATGTGTATATTCATCTTTAAAACAACCGAACAAACAAACAATTATCCCGATCATCAGTGCTCACCTGAAACTAATTTGTTTTGACCACGCATGACTGCACCACTAAATTCTAAATGTAATTCCTGTTCCCCGTTTCAAAAGTTACTAAGCATAACATAGGTGAAACCATCCCTCCAAATGCCGAATGCTTCGGATTTTGGTAAAATAATATTTGGGAATAAGGTAAATTAATACTTCCGGATGCAATGCGTACCATTAATAATTCGTACCTATAAGTATGTACATTGCATTTTATGATACGCGACGAGGGCGCACGGTTGAAATAAATTTATCGGGGGCTTCTGGTTTTATGTTAGACAGAGACATAAAGAATGCTCATTGCTAAATAATATTTTTTCTTGAAATTGTCCGAATCCATCCATGAAATCGATGTCAAATGTTGTGTTTTTCCACCGAATACCAGATGCAAACCTCAGCCAGTGATCCAAGGTATTATTCTAACATAACAGCTAAACAATCGAAAGATATGACAAAAAATAAACATGTTGATATTTATTGGTATAAAATAACTAAACATTGTGTCGTTTACATCGTATTAATGTTGTAATATAATTAAACGTTATGATACAATTTAGATTACAGTTTGTATATATATATATATAACTTGTTTGCCTGGATTTCCAAAAATCTATTGAGAGACCATTTCATTTGGCGACCACTTTTTGGCAGTCCCTTGAGCGGTCTCTTAATACAATGTCGACTGTATATACTTAGTCACCCGTCTGCCCGCCTGTCTGTCCGTTACCATAATCTTGTGATTGCAACTCATCGTACACTACTGGAGACATTTGATTCAAACTTACCCACAATACTTACATATATACGTAGTTATGTATGATTGCTGGATTTTGTGTTCATATGAAAATTTCCAAAATTATGGCACAAATTCATGTTGGTTATGTTTTCTGTGTGCTGATTGACATCAATATCGTACCATAAAGCATACAATGGTTCTTAACATTGCAAAACATTCGGGTGTATATTGCCACTCTTTGCGATGCTTTTGTTTGTATCGTACTTATTATTATGTAACAAATTGTCTGAAATCGTCTTCGTTTACTGTAACAATAGCGAAAGCTAACGGACGTTCCCACATATAAGCAAAGTCATCTGTATTGAAGGGAACAGTCGATTTTTCCAACATTTTTGGATTAAGATATCTGGCATAATACAAATATATGGTAGGCAAATGGCGACTAACTAACCAACTGACTCCGGGACAACTCCGCCTTGACTCGACCATGCGGCCACCAACAGGCAAATACTATACATAAGGAGATATAATTGTCTTTTTTTTGAAGGGATGTAAAATGGGCCAAACCCCGTAATATGTTTGAATGCCAAATAGGTGTATAAACAAAAGAATATAAAACTATAATTATGAAATAATGGTTATCAATCTGTTTCAATGATCGTCAGTTCACGATTTTCACATAACATCGATTTCCACTTTAGCGACAGAACTCATGAACATACCTCATGCAGCCAGGCTCTTAAACCGCTTTTATTACAGCTATTGCCCATCGAATGTGTTCATAAAAATGTGATGGATACGACAGGACTAAGATCAGGAGGAATTTACTTAACTATTCCGCATATGTAACTCTGTAATAGAGATGGCCTATCGATTCTACTTAGTTTATTGGTTTAACAGCGTCTTTGCAGAAACCTAGGCACTCTTAGCTTGATGAATAGTTGTTTTATGACGTTCCTGAATTGAAGTTGCATCGGTTCGCATTGCGTAAAATATGTTTCCGTACAAATTGGATTCCTGTTGTTTTTTTTATACATATTTGTTGAATCGATTTCTGTTAACAACTTTCACCATGGTTTGAGCAACGGGGAGCTATCGCTTGATTGCAAGATAGATCGATGGTATTGACACTCTGATCGTTACGTATGTATCCCTCATACAGACTCCTTTTTTTCGTTCATGACGTGAGAGGTAGGCTCTGCCCTGGCGACCTTGGTGGTCACTCTAGTTGCCAGGTTCTCAAATATGTCTAGAAAGATAAATAATGCATGGCATTCCGTCAGCGATGACCCCAAATAGCCAAAAGCTAAGTTCCACGAGATGCAAAACATATTGTGCTTTAACTAGCGATAAGAGATGTATCTTTTGAACGCGATACAAAAACAACACATTCTATAAAGTTTATGTAAGTTCATTTATTATGTAACAAACTGCTAGCATTTAAATAATTCAGAGTCTGGGTTAGAATGAAGACTTAAAATATTGATGAATTAGAAACCACATACTCGTTGTATGGCGAGTATTTTGGATATAATCTTGAATTGACTATCTATTTATCTGTCCATCCTTTTATCTATCATTCACAGTACCTGTGTTTATTGCGTGTTTTAATCTTTGCAATAGTAGTTTTAGGTAAATCATCTCTGATCGACTTTCGGTCAGTTTCAAAAGATCTATACAAACTGTCATGATAGTTTTCTGAAGTG
Organism: Solen grandis; assembly: GCA_021229015.1. NCBI lineage: Eukaryota > Metazoa > Mollusca > Bivalvia > Adapedonta > Solenidae > Solen > Solen grandis. The sequence goes on along the minus strand of CM037784.1, from coordinate 46,273,433 downwards.
AATATTTTATTATCTAATACAGAAGTTCTTATCTTAGACTGGGGCTTTTTTCTTACAGTTTTCTGCAGCTTTTATTCTCAGTTAACAATGTAAGACTCTATATTGGTTCCAACCTATAGTTTACTGTCTGAGTCCAGGTATTGATTTTCCTATTCTTTTCCCCTTTTTATACGTCTCCAGTGATATCATTTGTTTCCTTCAGAGCTGTCAAATCTGCAATACGATCTTCAATTTTAACAGTGGGTGTTCCTCTCGAATTCTTGGCAGACATTTCTATGTGTGCCCCATGTATTAAAATATGCGACTGTCTCTTTAAGTTAGCGGCCACTTCTTCCATGTCTGACATTTCCATTTGTAAGATATTTTTCTAACAAGTCTGACCCAGGCTTATCGGAAGGAATGTTCCATTTGGTTATACTACGCCTGTTTATATTGCTAAGGATTCAAAAAAGTAAATTGAGCAGTAATGTAAGGCTAACACTAGCGTACACTGATGTAAGAAGATCGAAAAATCTGACAACCTACACAAATCTATTGTCAATGTTGTTTTTTGTTTTGTTTGTTTTTTGTTTGTTTTTGTTCGTTGTTTTTTTTTGTTTGTTTTTTGTTGTTTTTTGTGTTGTTTTTTTACATTTTCTGTCGAAAATTGATAATATGAAACTATATCATGAAAGGATACTTTTCAAATGAGGTGTGCATTTTGGTATTTTGTAGACTATTACGAAATAAGCTTTGTTTTTGTTGACTTCTCATTCATCTAGAATGATATATACAGTGCTATTGTAACGACTACACTTGATAACGTTAAAAACAACAAAATAAGCTAAATGGAACTCGAAAAACATATTTAAGCAAGAACTGTTTCAGTGAAGGTTAATTTCAAAGTTTGGATTATCTGTTAAAGAGCTTAATGTTTGATCTCTGCTTTCGGCAGAGGACTGACACGGCCCATGAATCGTCGAGAGGCCTCTGTAAATCGGTATAACAAAGCAACACGCTTCTACGGAACTCGCCCAATCTGATAACCTTTAAGTTCTATGGAATTTTGACCCGGTCCTAAAATTATAATTCTGTATTGGCTGAATGTATCTTATGCCCTTAATGTTTATTGAAAAAGGATACAACTCATTTCGAAGTGATGGCCTCACGATTGGCATTCAAACGCGCCTTACTGAAAATAATCATCTTTTTTTTTTTAATTTTTTGACAGAAAAGCTCGCCGTTCCTTTAAACAAAATGTTGCTGTTGCAATAGATAAACGTTATCTGCCGCATGCGCCCGCCAGAGATAAGATTTGCCAACGACGGGCAAACTTTTATCAGACACGGATGATTTCTCTTGCATGATAATGGTCCTTTCTGGTGCGATAAAGCTACGTCTTGTATTGAACAGCTATCCCGCCTTGCGTCAATGAAAACGAAACTCGTTGAGAAAGATTACATAGCAATTGATAAGCCAAACAAACTGATGTAGCTGTTTTTCATTTCTGAAATGATGAGGCCATGTTTCTGTTATCAGCTACGTCGTGGTGGTGATTTATCAAGTAATATTACTGAAGTCTAAAATGACATCAGTCGTGCTTTGCCTACATTAACTCTTGGCACATTAAACTTCTGGGTACAATATTGTGAAAACCATAGAATCTGTCCCATTTATCAATCAGGGTACGCCAAAGATATAAGCCATTCATCAACATCCCAACAGTGTTGTTTCATATTGATTCAACAGGTCCGCAACGACTACTGTTTTGAGATATGTATCATGAAATGTTTAAGGCCCATTTACTCGGTTCTCTAAGTTGATAGTTTTGAATATTTGAAAATGCAATTGGCGTTTTAATAAGATATGGATTTGAAAAAGGTTCATCCTTTTGTTGTTTATATTTTCCCCCACTCCCCACTTCATCCTTACCACCTCTTCTTTTTATAGTTTTTGTGTCATACAACTACAGATTTGCGCACCCACTGAAAATCCACCAGAGTCGATCAAATTGGTTAATTTCTTGGCTGAAAAAAAAATACATATATTCCTTTTTGTGACGATATAATACATCCCCTACCTCATTCTATTGTTTTCATTAAAGTATAGTATACAAAGAACACGAATTTCCACAGATGCAAGGATTCGTTGTTTGCATCTAGATTTATTCTGCAGTGATATGCGTTGCCCTCTTTTCCGGGATATCAAACGCGTGTATACCGTTCCTCCCGAGGGATATAAGCTAATTTTGCAGGATGCACATCTTATTAATCATAGATATGACAGGAGCCGTCAGTTGCATGAAATCCACTTTATTTTGTCTGGTGTTAGACTGTCTGTGCCATATTCTCTTCATGAAATATTAAAAACAAAGTCTCTTCTGTACTAAGTCTTATTTTACACATATTTCAGGAACGTAATATTTTATCCTTTGGAAGCTTTATTTACAGAGTGACAGCTGTTATCTTGACTCTGATTTTATAATCTTGGGTCGTAAGATCGGCGTGTCATAAAACAAACCAACTCTAATCAGACTTAGACATTAGCAATTAGCTGAATCGTAATTTAATTATTAAGATACGTGCGTAATGTATATGTTACAGTATTTAAATCAAGAAACTGAATTTTGGATGTCACGTCCAGTCGAATCTAAAGCTATATAGTGTAGGCAACCCAAAAATAAGGATACAGACAAACAAATTAAATAACACGGAAGCACAATAAAGTAAAAAAAAAAAAAAAAGGAAAAAAACTAGTGTGTCTGTTTTAACGTTCTGAGACCAATATACTCTGAGAAGTAAAATCAATAAGAAACAGATGATATTGACTCCTGCAATTCTCCTTTCTAACTACACATTAATCTGTCTGTAAGTCTGTTAATCTTGTCTGGTCCTAAAACTAAATTTGTATTATCCTGATAATATAATAATAATGGTCGTTAAGACGTTTATATTATATAACGCTGGGAAATGTCAATGTTTTTGTTTATTTTATCACTTATTGTAGCCACTTAGATAATTAAATTCACTCTTTTTTTCAATATTTCTTCAAAAATTTGCCGTTCTTTAGAAAAAGAACATTTTCTTTAATTGAAAAAAGGCAATTTTTTGCAAACTATTGAAAAAGACTGAATTTAATTGTTTACTGTATTATTTTCCTCTGGAAAACCAACATATCTATTATAGCATTTTACTCAGAAAAATTAATCGAGTGTTGTGAAAATATTGCGTTTAACAGAAACAAGAAAAACTTTTTTTTATAAAAAAAAGATATGCAGCGGTGATTCGCATTAAATACATTTTCAATGAAGAAAATAAATGTATGAATTATTACCCGTGAAACATATAATTCTGGAAGGTCAAAGTAAGCACAGAAAAAATCAGTTTTTAAATGGAAAGATTCTTCTCCACCGCAAATAGCGAAGTAAACATTATTGTAATGACTTGACTTGACTATTTGAGTTTACCGTCGCTTCGACAGTATTTCAGTCATATAGCGACGTCAAGCTAATTACAGATGAAGGAAGACCCCGAATGCACGGAAGCATCCGGGTAGAACCACCGATCTACTGCAAGTCAGCTGGAAGGTTTCCTCACATGAAATTCCGAATTACCCTGCCGAGATTCGAACCCACGCGGTGAGGGGCTGAGTGAGTGTTAAAGAAAGCAACTTTTACCCTTTCGGCCACGGAGCCCCAATTGTTGTAATGAAGCAGACTGCCAGTGTTACGGACGAAATGAACTATAATAATTTATAGAATTATACATAACATTCAGTCCAGAACATATCTTAGAAAGGTGCTTCGATAAGGAAAACTACATATTTATGAAAAACATGTTATTCTATCTGAATACTTTATCACATTTTCGTGAATACGAAAGATTTCCATCTCAACAAACAACTATACGTAACTTTTTACCGAAGTATGGGTATTTTCTACCAACGAAATTCACTGAAATATTCATTTAGCATTGTCTTACGTCATCATCCTTGAGTAGGTCAAAAGTGAAGTCATAGAGTGACGAAAAAAAAACAAAAAAAAAAAAACTGCATACAATTTTTTTACAGTGCAAAGAGGATAATAATATTATGTTTTAAAGTTTAAAAATGTGGTTATTGTAATTCAAAGATGTAATCAGACCAAAAACTATATAATAAGGATAATTGTTATTTCGGGTATTTACCAACTGGCAATGTTGCAATAATCATCTAGAATAAAAATGTTGTTCCTAAACGTATGTTCTGATATCACTCGTATCATGAAAGTTTCTCAGATTTCGATGTTAGTGTTCTTTCATATGTAATCAGATTTAGCGGCCGTAATAAGACAGCCAAGTTAAATAATATAGCTGCAGTGCGAGCCAGACAGAATGTAAATATTTGCATAAGAAACGTACGTCAGATGTTGATAGCAACATATGGTGAGTTAACAAAGTGAAACAAACATTGGGTAAAGCTTAACGTAAAGGCATGGTATGGATGAAAGTGTGGCGCAGTGGATTGGCTGCACATCTATCACTGCCACGCTGAATAACCACGTGACCATGGTGTGTATATCTTGCCGAACGACACAAAAATCGATATGCTTTACTTGCGATATAGCTGAAACTCAGCTATTTTCAACATAGCTGAAACTCGGCTATTTTCAACATAGCTGAAACTCGGCTATTATCAACTGACTTTGGCATAGAGGTCTGTATGGGAGGATGACTTCTGGGTAGAAAATAGTACTTTCGGTTTGAGGTTTAGGTGTAGGTTAGGGCTACTGTTTTGTGGTTGGTTTAGTGTAAAGGTTGTTTCAAACTTGAGGTATAAACTCGTATTTCACAATGCCAACACTCTATAAACCGATCGAGGTACAAACTTTGCAAGTGAGGTGTCTCTCTCCCTCTCTCTGTGCGAGCATGTATACATTAACACATGCATGTATTATTCTAGTGGAAAAAGTCAGTGTATTTGTTATTTACCATTCTCCGTTTATGTCATGATTTTTCTTCCACATTATCAGTGGTTGTGCTGACAAGCATATGTTTTTTGTATGCTCATGTGTATACATCCTTGATCTTTGCATGCTTGTTTATAATATATTGCCCTGTTTTGACATGTTGGAAGAAGATTTTCTCCTGAGGACTTGTTACATAAGGTTTCCTGATACCTGTTTAGCATGGGAAGGCATGACCCTACTACAGTTCATTAGATTGGAAAGTCGACCAATATGTCTCATCCTTATCTTCAAAAGACAACCAAATCACCAGTCCGGGAAATCTATAATTAACTTTGAAATGAAACTAGTTATTTTTTGTTTTCAATTAAAACCACATTTGCCCATAATTAAAGTTGTTTCTTGTATTACATCGATTTAATTATTCATTTTGATTTATATTTGATTATTATTTTTACAATTATTTTTTCATTTCTTTTGCAAGTCTTTTGACAAACATACATACACAATGTTGTCTGTTGCACGTTGTAACCACGCAAATTTCAATGGCGCAAATGACTGGTCAATCTAGAAAAAAACTATGTATAGACGATACGCTCGTATATCGATCAATCAGTCAATAAATTCATTTGTGTTTATTTAATTATTTTTCACTATTTTTTTGCGAAATATTTCATTTAACGATTGTAAAAAGGTCAGGGCGTAATTCCTGGAGGAAAAACAGTTATAAACCCTGTTAAGCATCCGGGTCATGTTCATCAATCACAACGGCCTTTAATCACAACCTTGATCTGTCAGTGTCCCGGCGAGTGATAGTCGAGATGTGCAGATGAGCGCCATTCTCGTTTAGCGAAAAGTCAAAGAGACGGAACTTGATTGGACTTAGCTAGACTCGAGTCATGGAGTAGGCCGAAGTCAGAATGTATGAGGCACAAAATAAAGTACACGAGGCGTAAATTGCACCACAACTTCGGATAGGATTACATGATTTATCTTAGGGAATGTCACAATGTGCATGCACGTTCAAATAAATTTCACAAATATAACTCACAAATAAATTTCAAAATAGTAAATGTAAAAAGAATTGAAATGAGAAAAAAAAAATACGTTGGAAATATTTTACTTCCTTTATTCAGAAATATAGTCTGGAGCTGTATTGGGTGTTTTGAAATTATTTCAAGAATATTTTACATCGGTATGTTTTCTTTACAATTATTTTATCTTGGTATTATTTTTTCTCAATTTGGCATTGATCCTTTTTTCTGACTTGCATTGGTTTGAGAGTATTTAACGTTGATGATATTAAGCGTGAAAACGTTATTTCTGGTAGTTTGCCATATTTCTAGTAGATGTTATTGTTTACACGGCATTAACAATAGTTGTAGTTTTCAGTTTTTATTTAAATAAACACAATAAGGCCCATACATATGGGCAGCATTATCAAGTAAAAGCATAATTATTTACACTCTATAAACACGTATAACAATGGCACGGCTATTAATTCTGTATTGAAATGATAATGCAATAACTAAAATTAATAATGAAAAATAAAAATAAAGTATTTATTTGAAACATGTGCTTTGGTCTGTATAATTTTGATAACACAATATCAATTAACAGATAGCATTAAGTAAATATTACTTTGCATGATAAACTTCCTTTTTTTTCACTTATTTTATTTCGAATAAATACCACATCTACAAAAGATTAGATAAAAGATGCAATATAGGAACTTTTTGTATTTTCAGTTATGAATGATGCGGGACGTCGCTGGAGAGGACACGTGCACGCGGTGCCAAAAGTGTGAGAAGTGGCGTCATGCCCCGGAATTCGTCCGGGAACCCATGTTGCTATGGGACCGCTTCCCTTGCCCACCCCCGGGCACGCCAAAAACAAAACTATTGCTTGAACTTGATTGGACTGGGCAAATGGGACCACGGGATGGCTGTGAAGCATTGCGACGCGTCGCTACGCGATGTCATGTAGACTTGACTAACACGGGGATGCCCCAATCCCTTGTCGACTGTGATTATTTATTCAATGGTTTCAGCATCTGTGGAACCACTCAGTGTGTGATAGCCATTATATTAGCCTTTATTTTCCTCCTGTTTCTGTTCATCCTGGTCATCGTCTGCCGATACGTGTAAGTATTCACCATATTTGCTGGCTTTATTCTATGTTTGTTTCCTTTTTGATTTTTACACTTTATATGTATTTCTATCTGCTTCAACCAACAATGCTTCATGATACATTCAAGTAATGAAATACTATCTCTAAAGTTTTCAGCTCTGATGTATATACATTTAATCTATTCAGTGTCACATCAGTATTCTACTATAACAACCTTGTAAACGGCGTAAGAGTAATCAAACACTTGTAACTATAGATAACTCGGTAAATAACGTTCTAGCACTCAACCGTAAAACTATTTTCGAAGTTCAGAAAATTCTGGTCTACATGCAGCTTATTTTCTCAGTAAGTGTATAATGATTAGCATAGAATGTAAAGTCGTATGTAAATACTGCTGTAAAACATGTTTGATTGGTCTTTTTAGAGGCTCATCGTCAAATCTTCGCAATAAGCAAGTTACATTTGGATGTTTTAGTTATTTTTATTTATTTAGTGGGCATAGCATATTAACTGTTCAAAGATTGAGCGGCACTATTGTGTTCAAGCATTTCTTTAAGGATAGAAAATATGTTCTCATATCATTTTCTTATACAGTCAAACCTGTCTGAAGCAGTCAGTCAAGAGAACAAGAGAAAATGACCGCTTTACATAGATGGCCACTGTATAATGAAATTAAATATTTATTATATAAGGATCAGCTGTATACATTTAATTACTTTTAACATCATTAAAACATAATATCGGCTCAAATTCCACAAACAATACCTACAGGTAAATAATACAAGTCATTTACTTAAATTATTATAGTGAGTAGAAACGAATTCCACCATCTGGTTTAAATTATTTATATTATTAAGTTGAAGCATTTTCATAGTCTTCATATCTAACACTGTTTTAAGAGGCAATTTGGTGGTATTTAAGTATTTTTACTCGAAAAGTTTTTTTAAGTATTACTTAATGTTTGTGGAATTCTAGCCTATATAATGACAAAGGAACCTGAAAGTTTTAAGCAAATAAAGGCAGCTAACAAAACCTGAAAAAAAATCACAAATATGGTTGTTTCATTTTTAGACATACCTTGACTGATAAAAGGCCCATATTTCAATTTAGATTTATAAAATTTAAGATTAAATGAGGGGGTAGTCGTGACGGTTTCAGTCACCGACTTATTCTTGGGTTCTTGTATGTTTTTGTAGGTTCACTCTCAGATTGCTCATGTTAGAAAGCTTCCCTTAACAATTTTGGGTCCTGCATACATGATGCTTCCCTCTATTTGTTATTATCTTAACGTCGCTGTGACTGAAATACGGTTGCAGCGACGGTAAACTCTATAAAAACAACAATTTATATATCGCTTTACGGAGAATCTAAATTGTTCTTTTTTCGGGATTTAATCTTCTCAGACAAACTTCAAGTAAATGAAATAGAAATTACGTCTGCTGCAACAGTGGAACCTCAAATCGTGTGCGTGCGCCTGAATCATAAAGACGGAAACCATGAAGAGAACGCCGACCCGTTATAGCCATAACAACCCAACTGATGCAAACATATGAATGGGAACTTAAGAAGTTATCGGTCTAACTCGCCATCGGCGAGACTTAGAATTCGCAGAGTAACGCCTTTATGTCCACCAAAGTGTTGCAGGACAAACGATCCAATTGTCTTTTATAGCTGTTTGTATCGCATAATACCGGAACATAACATGCGGCCGGCCCTTTGGGAAATCATATAAGTAAAAGACATGAATAATAAGCTCAAGAAATTAAACAAATTATGTCCCAGACGAAGCCTGGTTTCCGGTAGATTGTTTCGATCTCTGCAAGACTTACGACATTAGCAATGGTTTTCGAATTTGAAAATGAATCTTTCTCAGCGAATAGGAAATGTAATTTCCATTTTATTTCCTTGATTTGAATGTTTTAACGGAACTGTTACAAAGAATTATGTTCTTAGATTGTCCTCTATTTTTTACTGCTGAAAACATTTAGATTATGGATTTCATTTTCGACACAGAAACTAAGAAAAAAACTATATAGTTTACAATGTTATACTTAGTCTGAAGATAAAATCCTATTGACAGACGTGCCCAAAGATATATGAAATTGTATCCACAAATTGGTCTTTTAACAACTAATCTAGACGAATTATATGTACGAATGCATTACGACTTGGTTTTCAATTTTTACAAATAATAAGATTAATTTCGTTTCAGTCGTATTTCAAGAACTCCTCAAAAGACATAAACGCCTGAATATTTGCTTTAAAAGTATATCTAAATATATATCACAAATATATATATATATATATATATATATATATATATATATTTAACAAAAGACATTAAGTTTCTATAGGATCTTATATAACATATCTTTTTGTGAAAACCATCACGTATCCAGGAAGAGTAATGTGTTTTCGCGACTACATAAAATTTCAATCACACTATTACTTTCACTTCGTCATTACCAGTGAAATTTAAAAACAGCCTTAATGAAATATATGTGCACGGCCAGGGTTTTATTGCTCAATTTATATCACAATTCCATGTTTGGGAGACATAACAATGTTAGCAGACGGAAGCGAAACTGGTTCATTTATCTTGAGTGATAAAATTTCCAAATAACGATAGTTTAGCATTATAACAGCGCCATTAAACCTAAATGAAACAAGTAAACATTACATCTAACGTCCTGATACATTCCATCACGACGGACCAGACCCGAGTTATTCCTGGGGAAAAAATGTGTTTGCAACAGTTTGTGCATTTTAGTAGATCAAATTTGGATAAATTTATGAGTTTATCTATGTTAATATTTTGGAAAAAAATATCAGCAGGAAAACATATAATGACTTATGTTTGGGATTTTTTTGTTTACATTATTATATTTCTTGATCGATTGTTTTGTTCTTGGTAAAATGTTATTATTTAAGATACAGAATAGAGTCATTCTCACGCCTCAGATAAGAATAGAATGTTTTGTAATGTTTGATGATTAGCGATATATATAACCAGTAATTTATTACCAGATGCCGTCCTCCCGCTATCTTTTAGGCAGTGTGTTCCACCCTTGGTGAGGTAACACAAAAATGGATCAAATTATTTCGGGTATGCCTCCACTGCTTTATATAAGCATATAAGGGTAGTTCCGGGACAGCCTGGTCTTTTTCCGTGATGATTTGACTGGGTGAAGTATCGTGCCACGTGTCTACGACGTGAACTCGCAAAGAGACAATTAGCCCTATAGTCAAAATTCTCAAATGACTGAATATTGTTGAGTGAACGTTAAAGTCAAAATGTGCAGTTTCATAGAATATAAGCGAAGAAATCCACTCTGTCAAACGTGTTTTATTTCTAATTTCCCTACAGTGTTATATTGCTCGTATTCCCGCCACATGCTAAAAGCATATAATACTGATTTCGTTAATAACCCTGTAGAACGTGCAGTATTGACATCCTGTATCTTTAGTGCTTAGCTATACTGATATTAGACACATTCAAATTGTGTTTCTAATTCTTGCTTAAAATATGATTAAACTCATATTAGTACAGAAATCTCATTATTTTTGTTCCATTTTTGAGCTTGATCATAAATGTTAAAACATATAACATGTATGTACAAATTTAAAGACAACTTATTCAAGTCGAGATGTTCACTGTTCTCCGTTTTGTCTCTGAAAGCGTTCGTTTTAATTGATTGATGACTGAGGAATGTAAACGTTTCTCTGGGTATAACTTCATTTTCTTAAGTGAACCGTACTTGTAGCGTGATTAGGAAGTGACAAAATATTTAACGAAATGCAACAAGGGCTCAAATTGACGATGCAAATAATTTTTAACACGATGTTTGATTTCACAAGGGTTTTGAAAAACCCGATGCATAATTAAGAGTGAATAAGGACCAAATTACTACAGTGTATTTAAAAAGGAACCGTCGGGTTTAGCGTATTCCCCGACGTTGCCATGACGTTTATACGCAGAAGGATTCACTTCAGAATCGCTAATGTCCCTCGGGAGCCGCGAGACATTAAACATATTTTCGCAGTTAGTCATATTTCTTGGATCACAAACATGGTAGACGCCAGAATACCGAAAATTAACAACATAAAAGCTATTTTCCTCTCAAAAGAATTCTTTTGTCAATAAAGATATGGTTGAATCTGTTAAATGTCTTTCTATTTCTTTCAATGGACGTATATCGTTTTAGGACTTCATCTCCGGCGGACTGAAACTTGTTTGCCAATTAGTTGCTGTCAATTATGATAATTGTTAATGACATTCGCGTGGCCAAATGGGAAAGTCCATCAATATTTTTTCCCTCTGGTATAAAACAACGTTAAACTTGTATAATGAAGACTTACTTGTTTTACAAATAGATCGCAAATGACCGCTAATAGTAAACTGCCTGGTCTCCATATTGATAAATAGCATGAAACATTTATCAGGATTAGATCGTCATTTCGTCTCCATTTTAGAATTAGGACTACTGTCATTAATGCCTCTAAGCTGTTACAAATCACATAGTTCAAATGAATTTGATCCTTTTTTCCGGATAAATAGACAAGACTGAATCGAAACATAAGATTCATTTTAAAGTCTCAATGTACGACATGGCGTATTTGAAACTTCATTGAATTAGTTTCTTTACTAAAATTAGACATGAATAGGATGATATTTAAGTAACAGCGAAACAAATTTTCTTTTGAACAATAAATACATTTTTTTTTCTTGAAAAGTCTTAGGTCATTTAGAAATGTTGGGAAAAATGCACTTTCCTTCATTCCATTTAATTATGGAAAATTTCTTATTAATAATATTAAAATAGTACACATTCAAAGATAAATTTCGTGGTGTTTGAATAGTTCCCATTATTTTGTCACATAAAAAGTGAATATCATTATATTGAAATAATACATTTTTTGTCTTAAACATATTCATTTTTAATATTGAAATACACCATAATCATGAACGGTATTGATCATAGGGCCTTTTTGCAGGAGGTGAGATAAAGTACATCATCACGCTCATGGCACAAAGCAATTATATATATCGATATATATCGTTATTTCGATATACATATATCGATATAACATACACTTGATAGTATCTCTTGAAATTAGATTTTGACATGTCTCGTGACTTGAGAGAAATAGGCGACACAACAATAGTAGTCCATAGGGACCGAGAACTCTGCAAAACAAAACTAGGTGACAGTGGAGCTTCTATTAACCACCGCTAACATGCCAATGTACACAGATGCCCCATACAATTGGCACAAAGGCGACGCAAATCATATCCTAATTTAATACATCGGCTGTGTACGTTTCAAATACCATTCCATTACTGGGCGATACATTTGCCTTGGAGTACCATTATGTTACTGGGCAATCCACTCGGCTGTCATATCTTGTTTTTCCAAAACCACAAACACTTTTGGGAAAAAAACTGTAACGTCCAAAAATAGAGTTCTTTCTTCAAAATATTCACTTTAACGGAAATAAATGAGCTTCATTTTTCTGGAGAAGAGAATTGAAAAATACAGGGTGATTTTCTATTATATATCGGTGTCTCTGAAATCTTTCGACTGAAGACATATTGCGTAAAACGAATTTAGTATAGGTTCCAAAATGTCTTTTTGATGCCAAAATATATATATATATTTTCGTGGATTTAAAACGACTTTGCTACTTTAGTTGTATCCACATTGATAGCATTATTTAACCCTTTCCCTCATAGAGGATACCATGAAAAGACCTATGCGAACAGCATAAAACCAGATCAGCCTGCGAGTAACTCGCAGGCTGATCAGGTTTTATGCTGTTCGCTGCTCCTCAGTGGTCTGGTAATGAGGATTTTACAATTAAATTTGGTAAGGATTGAGTTTGGCTTTCTGCAGATCAGGTTTTATGTGGTACCTATTGAGTGCGTCAAAATGAGTCTATATGAGGGAAAGGGTTAATGAAGCGATCCGTAAAGATAAATGTGGAATATGTGATATTAAGAGAACTTTTATATATAATTTCATATACAGATATAGTATCACGTTACTTTAATTTAAAAAAAATAACAAGGAATATCATATCGTATTGGTCTAGCAATTGATATTTAGATATATTGTTTACTTGGGCGACATTGTATCGAATGAAAATGTCTTTAATGCAAAGGTTTATATGTAAGAATCGTGTAGTTGATTTGATCATCATCGCTTATTTTAAGATTTAGACTTTCAGATGAGATTTTTTTCTATTTGTTTTGAAGATCAGTGCATTATGTGGGACTTCCGGTTTTTGTAGACGAGTGGTTAGAGCGTCCGCTCCGGAATAAGGATGTCATAGGTTCGATCCCTTACCGTGACATACTAAATTCGTTTAAATTATTTCTGGTGTATCTCCCTGGGGTTGACGCTAAGAATTTAATGAATCTTTATAACTGGTTAATCAGTATCAGAATAATACGACTTGTTATTATATTGCAGTGGGGTAGCACCATATCTGCCTCGTTTAAACCTAAGTCTAAAAAGATTTAAATGCTGTCGTGGGGTGGGGGTGACGTTAAACCCAGGCAAACACACAACCAATAAGTGGGCCTAGTTTTTTTTATTGATATATCTAAAAGCAGTTGTCAGTTCGTAGCATTGGATGTCATTCAGCTTTAGCTTAGATATGCCTGTTTGAAAAATATATGTATTACTATTGTTCAAGATTACAAGGTTTTTTTGTAACATGCAAGACAAAAACATTTGTACATTTGAGAAATATATACCTGTTTGAAAGTAAAGGTACAACATATCAAAGACGGCGAAATAATCATCTAGCTAGACGTAGCTAGTTAAATTTATCTGTTTGAGAACTAACCGGATCTGGCACAACACTAGGTGGCGCTCCCGTTCCTATTAAAATAATTGGCGGAGAGGTCTGTTAATTTGTGATCCGAAACGATCTTGTGACTAGGCAGCAATGAAACGGAAGTAAGCCACGGCATTATTTTCTGCTGTATAAGTGAGGCTCTTTGCAAGACAAACAGCCTTCTTAAATTGCCCATTGATATGCAAGTGCTTTGTTTTGCACGCCCTTAAAGTCTTTGTTCCTCTTTAAACCTTGCTTCCTGGGCTGAACAATTTGCGCTTTAATTCAACAGAGAAAATAGAAGTACACATAAATAGTGCCCGAAACAAATGAATAAAAGATGACACAAAAGGTCTATTTAAGTATTTTTTGTACGTTGTCCATTTTTGGGGGGAATTCTTAAAATTAAGTAAAATGCGTAGATGAATTTGTAAGTTTTAGTACACTAGAAAAGCTAGAAGCCTAACTCGTTCACTCAGAATCACATATTTATAGTTAACCACCTGCATTAAGCGCCCATTCTATTTAAGAGGCCAACTATACCTCTCAACATAACAACATTGACTTAAAAGTCCCTTGTTCAATTTCCATTTACATGTCGTTCAAGACATGTTGGACTGTATGTGGTAGAATTTCTCATGCCGCAGCTATGTCGGACACTTATTATATGTAGCTTTTCAACGTACATTCAACATACATTCCATTATTTGTATTTACATGAAGATTTGTTATCATTGCTAATATTTGACCAAAACCTTTCCTGGCAATTTAGTCAACTATAAAATGTATATCTTTTTAAAGCACTTTGTTGATTAAGTGTTTATCCTATTCGATCCGGAAGCTGGCCACTGGTTCTCATTTTGCCCTCGGCTCCCAGCAGTCGCTAAACTGACACTTACTCAAATGTCCTTTATTGATTCTGATTGTTGTTTAAGGGTGGTTACACAATTGTTTTTTATGGTGTATGGTTAATTGGTAACTGAGATTGGGTGTGGTACCATGCCGCCCGTATACAGTGTTATATTGCTGAATGACTTTAAGTATTCAAAGTCTATTTAAGTATACTACCACTAGCAAAATTGAAATCTCTTCTAATTCTATAAGATTTTGAATTAATTATACGACTGAAAAGGCACGGTTGACATTTTTGTCATAAGTATCTGATATTTGTTTTGGGCTAAAAGCTAATTTCTACTTTAAAAAGGGGGGGGGAGAGAATCGATCTGGTAACCTGCGTGTGTTAAGTTATATATTCTCTTTTCTCACACAAAGAGGCTTAGAATTTGCATACAGTATTATCATCAGGGAGGGTTGAACTCGACGTGTGGGCAACAGTAATGGTGGGTGTCTTTAGGGCTCTCTTTAAGTAGGCTCCTCCATCAGATCACCAGTCTGTACATTTGTTGCATGATCTGGAGGGAATGTCTGATAAATTCAATACCTTAGTAATTCCACTAAAAGTACTAATACCGGACGATGCGTGACATACATTATACCGAAACAGTATAGTAACACGAAAGAGTATACAGGAGAAGGTTGGATACAAATCTTTCTGTTTTTCATAAACATTGCATATATGTAATTTGCTCGTATAATGAACGATATTGCTAAAAACAGGTGTGTGTGTGTGGGGGGGGGGTCTTTTTCCACCTATAGCTGGACGTACATGACAGAATTTTCCAACTACCGCACAGCAACACAAAATAAATGGGAGGCACAAAATAAGAAGTCATATTATTGCAATGTGCTTATTTCGTAAGTACTTTTACCATAACATCAGAAAAGGCTCATCACGATTGACATGGTTCTCCTTGGCGCCAGAGGCATATCCGGTATTAGGCAATCAGGATTGGAACCAAAACTCCCAAAGGCGTCAACTTGAGTGACGTTTATGCTATATTTCACACAACGTGCTAAATTAAGGCATTCTTGTCTTCAAAGCACCAATAACTAAACGTGTAATAAACTTAAGTGCTGAGAGTTTTCCGTGGTGTTTATGATATTTTTTCTGTATAAAGTAACGCAGACTCTCCTAATTAAGACTGCCGTGTGTGGCCCCTTGTGATTTTCCTGTAAAACCCATGGTGTTTGGCAAGCGAAGTATCAGGGACATGCATGCAATCTTACTGCATCGATTTCTTAAGATTAAAACTCATGCTCCTGCATTGTATGAGAAGCTGATTGAGGTCACGTGAAATTTGTGATTTCGCCTAGCCCTGTTTTTGTCTGGTTAGTTTCCCGGCGTGTTGGGATGAATATGTTTCACAATTGATGATATGGTGTAACTTTTTGGTCCTAACAGTTTTGGTATTGTAATTCTGTAAACTCTAGGAGCCTGCAATGATTCGATCAACGTTTTGTGTGAATAGCGAAAATATACAAGCCGAAGGCACTACCTTTCGGCAAAACATGACAAAAAAATGTGAAAACGATTTTGTTTATTTTAAAATATGCCGCTTTAAATTCTAATTAGGACATCTTCTTTCCTTCCTTTCACATTATTATTTTCATATATTTCGTTTTCAGTTTGTATATATGTGCACTTGTACACATATTTCTTTTTCACTTTTCAATTTTTCCTTGTTTGTTACATTTTGTTAAGTTTTATTCTTTTCCTAACCTCCCATTTAAATTTAAAGAAAAATATGTGTCCAGAAAGGTAGTTGTATAATATATATTATAACAAAAGAGTACAAATGCAAAATGTTTTGTTTGTTACAACCAATCATAAGAGAGACATAATTGGAATAACTCTGTCTACAAACACGACTTTTTATTTAAATAGCTGAACTGACAGAGCGCATACCTCATTGTATGTAAGCTATTGCTCAAGATTTATGTTGTTAGATTAAATCTTCACGCGAAAGATATCATCTCGCCATTAGATAAAACTCTGTGAAAGGCTCACTGTTTCCAGTTCGGGTTCATTCAGTTGATAGAAAGTTTGATAATCTTGTCGATGGTGCAGAAAAGATAACTTGATGCCCAAACAAATAGAACATACCATTGTGATTCCTGATCTCTATTAGCCAAAATATCCTGATAAACACCGAGCATGGCTCTACTTCACAAAGATGTTGTCAGGATATTGATTGCTCGGCTTTGTCCTCAGGTTTGAATAGCTTTCGTTTGACAGGAAGCAAAATATATAGGGTTTTATATTGACTAGGTTTAGCTGTCAATGTTTGATGCTTGCCGACGTTTAGAGGTATTATCTATCCAGGAATCTTAGTAAGAAATATGATGACCATTCATAGCAACATTTTTGTTTAGTTTTATTGTTGTTTTCTTAGCAGTTTCTGGGTGTATTTTTAACAGATTTTGATTGATTTCAAGAATTGATGCCAGTTTTGGCTTAAAATATTACAAAGTCCGGAATCAGTTAGAACTGGCACTTTTAAACATCTCATTTTCATTTAATTTTATAAGATATGTCACAAGTATTTAGAAAGACATATGCTGGTATGTGCTATGTTTTACAACTGCGCTTACCGCTTTTCTATTGTAAACAGATTATCAGACACATCTTATTAAGATATATATTATGAAATTCCCCACGTTTCTCAGAGCACAAGATTCGGTTAAAATATCCCAGTGTTTTCAAGTAAGGATTGCTAATCAATAACGAAAACTGAAGTTTTATAGGTTTTCCCCAGTATGTATATACACGTCCATGTTTTCAGGCGCCGTAACGAGAAGGAGTCTTCCCCAACCTGTGGCAAGGTGCTGAATACTGACCAGACGCATCTCAACACCCATGTCAACCGCTACTATGTCCAAAGCCAGTACATATACAGGGCTGGAAACATTCCGGACCGTAGAGGTCTTCCGTATGAGGTTAGTATTTTTACACATTTTAATGTCCGTAAATGTGAAGCGTTGAACAATCCATTTTCAGAGACATTATACGGCGTATGGCACAGTGCTTTTAAAACCCAAATTCTCTCTTGACCGACCCAGGCAAAAGGTTCTGGCATTATAAAGGAGATCCCTTGTGTGAGATTGACATTAGTTTGCCATGACCTTTTCTTAATCGACGTGGAAAAAAAATCATACGCTTAACACGGTATAATAATTCTAAACCATTTATAAATCATATGGTATTGTATAAACAATTCTATGACTGCAGTTATAACTTGATACTATTTAGAATTTTTTTCATTTGTGATTACAAGGACAACAATAATGTTTGAGGTGCTGCTCAAATGGAACACATTGATTGCAAACTATGCATTATCCTCTCTCAAAACCAAGGGGTTATTAATTTAAACAGCAATAATTTCCATCTAATTCTTCGGGATTTAATTGCGTTTAAAACAATTTTCGGGGAATCCAGACTTTAAAAAATCGACCAGATTGATAGAGTCTGTCCGGGCTGACATTTAATGCCCGTCTGAGATTTAATAAATGATAAACATTTAGCCATTAATGTGTGTTTATTGCATTTAATAACTCCTATCAAGATTAACAATTTTGTTCCCCGGAAATAAAAACGAAGCATGTTTCATAGAAGTATGGCTGTAGAAAAAAAAACATCGCCTGTTTCGAATCATCAATTATTGTAAAGCATTTGATGGTACTGTTGTTGTTTTCAGTTTTTGTTTCTGTTTCTCTCTTTTCGGAAAAAAAATATTTTGAGAAAATAAAAATGATAACATATTTTGAAAATGGGAGTTTAATATTTTACTTATTGAGAGGAAAATATTACTCTTTATATGCTATTGATATAATGTTATCCTTAGAAATCAGACAGTTGTTGAAATAAATTATTATGATTTCATCGAATACATCTTACAATAATTTTACAATACATGTTCTGCGAATAGCTAATGAATCTTTACTCTTAATCTCTATACATTTTATATACTGCATAGAATTAGCTAAAGGTCGCCATGTCTGAAAAGGCGTATAATTGGAAATATACGTAAGTTTGAGTAAATGCTTGTAAACAGAGTTCTAAGTTCTAACTAGTATAAGTGTATTTGTCTGTTACATAACGCGATCGCCTTACACACGAGTAGCTAACAATTTGTCTTTTTTTTTGTCTTTTTTTTTTAATAAAAGCACTGGTCAGAAAATAATGAGTATTGTAAAATAAATTTAATAAAATCAATTATTTTGATATACTCTGATTATCATGGTGGGAGAAGGTTTATTACTATCATCATCATAAATATGTTGAACCTCTCATATGATGTTTTATTATTGCAGACACAGTATCTAGTTTTGCAATGCCTCATGTGGTTAGCCTCTGCTTTCAAAGTGCAAATGTCATATAAATAATAGACTGGAAATCTAATATGTCTCTATAGCGCACCTGTGCACGTGTGCATTGGACACGTGTGCTCAGAAGGAGCTTTTGTGGTCTTCCGTCATGCGTAATCCACAATTGATTTGTGAATACACCAGGCAACATTTCCACTCAATCTTCGTGGACTGAATGTCTTAGATAGTCTTAAGTTGGATTAAGTTTTATCAGCATCATAACTATTATTTATTTATTTGAGGTAATCCTTTTGTCAATATACTTTCAATATATACACGATGGTCAATAAGTATATATATACTAAGTAATTAATTTATTGTTACATATACGTTTTCATGCATCCGTACTTCTCATTCATATAATACACTTTTCAAGTGCACAAAGGGTATAAACTATATAACTGAAATATTTCATTTGTATTTAGTAAGACACTTCATAAATCTTGCCTTCGCTTAGGTTCGCGCTTGGAACTTATCTACTTACGATGTCTACGCCAGTGCAGTATTATTAATTTTCAAAATCGAAGCCTCTAGACATCTTCTACTTTATCTTGCTGTTAATGTACATTGCTTTGTTTAAGAACAGAGGGCGTCTTTGAATCTATCGCCCTATACTGTCTACATTAGATAATAACAATCCACTAGCCATATGGCTTTTTTAACTGAAAATTCATCGTTTTAATATGAACGTTTTCCTCAATACAGGCAGACTTGGCCTAATATTTTAGTAAAAAAAAATAATGCAGCGTTATTTACTAAAAGCTACTTGCTTAGGAATTATCGTGATGCATTGTCAGGTTAAGCTTATAGGTTCTCGTTTCTCCAGGATAGCTGTCTCCCGGGATGATATTATGGTGAAGTTTAGCATTTCAAAAGAAATAAAATTTCCAAATTCAGTGTTTAAAATGACAACTGCAGCTGCCGTGTATATTCGTTTTGTGCGTTTTATTTTGTAATGGCAGTTAGCGATGAATTATATATTTTACTGTGCAGTTACAAGAGGAGATGAATATTTGAGACATTAAGACGTGAAAACAATGCAGAACATACTTTAATATCATTTTTGCAATCGATTTTTATAATGAAAGAATTTTCAAAGATGTTCCTTTGTTCAGCATTTAGATCGAAATAACAACTCATATTTTATTCAGTTCATTAACTTTTCCCACTAGGCATAAAATCATATATTCTTACATATAATAAATTATGAGATTTAACATCCGCAGGTAAATGTCATGAAATTACGTCTGACATTTTAGGATATTTTAGACCATGTGCAAGTAATATATATGATATAAATATGAAAGTCTTTCGTGGATGGATAAAAAATAAACTATTGAAAAGCATACGATATGGCACTCATATTCCAGGATTTTATATCTATGCCCTGATACGACTATTTTTGGCCATTTTGACAAACATTATTTATATGAAAAACGTAATAATCTGAAACTGATTCTATTTCTGTTAGCAGATATAAAACTTTGTAAGGGTATTTCGGTACTTATTGAAGAGATGTGTACAGAGGATAACATAAAGAATGAAACCTAAAGCTACTCCTGACATCTGAATATAAGATTTCATTTTCAAGACAAAGTTTAAATGTAAAAGCCACTTGCGAGTGTTCCTTCAACGCAATCCCTAGCCAAATGTTAAGTCTGATGAGAACCGCGTTTTTCATGCCCCCACCAAAAGGGGTGGGGGGGCATTTAGATTTGCCTTTGTCCGTCCGTCCGTCTCGAAAGTTTGTGACACGCCTAACTGTGAAAGTATTTGTACAACAGACTTGATACTTCATGGATATATCATTCAGGACATGAACTTGTGCACCTAGGTATTTTCATCGAACCGCCGTTGAAGTTGACAGAGTTATGGGCCTTTGCTTTTGAAAAATATGGAATTTTATGCTTGTGACGCAAGTAACTCTGACAGTATTTGTACTACAGGCTTGAAACTCCATGGATATATTATTCAGGACATTAACTTGTGCACCTGAGTTTTTTATTATCGAGCCTTCGTTAAAGTTGACAGAGTTATGGGCCTTTGTTTTTGAAAAATATGAAATTGTATGTTTGTGATGCATGTAACTTTGAAAGTATTTGTACTACCGACTTAAAACTTCATATTCTATATTTTAAAAATTTATATTTTATGGGACATAAACTTGTGCACATAAACTTGTGCACCTGGATATTTTTTTTACGTGAGGCATATAGATTTGCCTTAGTTCCTCCGTCCATCCTAAAACTGTGACACAGATAACTCTAAAGGTATTTTTGCTACAGACTTTAAACTTCATGAATATGTTACTCAGGTCATGACTTGCGCTCCTGGGTTTTGGCCTTTGTTTTGGAAAATGTGACGAGTGGGGGCATCTGTGTCCTCTGGACACATTTCTAGTTCCATCTTTAATTAGCCTCAAGGACTTCATTACAGTTGATTTTTCACATACAACATTCTCGTACTTCTCTCTGTTCCAGGCACGCGCTACGGAAAACGGTGTGGAGGCTCGTCTCATTAAAGCCATCCAGAATGCTCCAACGCAGGCTTATCCGTTCGACGAGATTTGTTCACAGTGTATGAATACATCACGACAGAGTACCCTCAGTGGACGAAGTCGTCAAGGTTATGAGCGTATATACTGGAAAGATCAACCCTGTTTACAAAAGCGCGTGCCTTCAAACGATTCATTATTACACCGGAAGCAATTAGATAGACATAGGTCAACTGCCGGAAGTTCCTCCGACATGTCACATTTTTATGAATACATCAGCGATACTCCGTACGATACTTGGACGAGCCGACGGTCAAATCATTCCAATATTTTCTTCCCTAGAAATAGTTCCATTACTTTCAGAGATGGTGATTCCAAATATTCCGATGAAGAGCACGGCTTGATACAAAGTGGAGTCATGGGCCTGGACTATAGAGACGGCATGCGGACAGATATAGTCCCGGTCAGAGCCGCAGACAGTTCGCGGGAGAACATTTATAAAGATGATAAGAACCCCTACCACTCGTCACTTAGTGACACCTATAGCTATTCCGACAATGGATATGATCCGAAAATAATCCCAGAAGGATTCAAACGATACGCTGTTCCTGATATTGCGAACAATATCAAAGCTGATAATTGTAAACCATTTAGCGTAGATCTGCGTAGGCGGAATGATATCATTAAAGGATATAAATATACATTTAACCCATCCTATGACGATGAGAACACTGCTACGACTACAAGTCGACCGGAGTATTATGAGGACTCTACAAGTCCAGAAACTCCAAGTGAAATCATTGAATTTGAGGAGTTTAGCAGGCCAAATGATGTCAGACAAAATAGTTTGCTAACCTCAAATAGCCCGAACAGTAAGAGATTCAGACAAAGGCCTAATCGCTCACCTGGTTCGCGTTCGAATAGGAACTCAGACAGCACGTCGCTAAGCGATAATTCTTCGAAATCTAACAGTATCTCCATTCCGAGGACAAATGGGAGTTTTTTCAAAGGGGGTAAATGAGTCTATTGAATGTTATGATATTCATATATTTATTAAATGCATAAGTATTATCTGTTTTGAGTTCGTCCTTTTTACCTTACTTTTCATGTTAAATATAATTTTAAGATGTGAACAAGTATGTCAATTATTAAAGCAAAATTTGCAAATTGTATAAATGAACTATTGTTTTCTTTTCTGATGACATGTCCATATTCTACCGAATACACTGATATATTTTTTATTTCTTGAAAAGAACAGTGTTGAAATATAGTTTTAATTTCTTGAAATAACGACATACGCTTGAAATTCTTCCGTAGTGTTTCATTAAATATATTTCCCTGAATACAACAACACACACAAGATAAAAGCCTGTTAACTTATATTTGAATTATAATTCTAAGTAAGGTTTCAAAACAGTGTGTGCACTATTGTCTGTGATGGTGAAAACATCCGTTTTGGGTTGTTGTTGTTTTTTTTTTTGGGGGGGGGGGTTGGGGGGGTTATTGTTGTTGGGGGGGAGGGGTTTACAATCACGGATGGTTGGATTGGGTAATCATGCGTCTGTTGATGAATACTGATAGACGTTATAAACACATAGCTTAAAATCAAATTTTTAGTCAATGACCATCTGTGAACGGGCTGATTTAAGCCACTTTGATTGGTTTAGAAAGCTGTGATATGATAGTACGCGGACTGTCTAGAACATGAGGTGACAGATGAGAATTGCTAGCACCCCTAAAGCACGGGAAAATCCTGTCCGTAGCTTATATGTTTGACATCAACCAAAGGAGAATTAACGACATTTGTGTATCGAGACCTGGGATTGAACCCAGAATTGAACCCAAGATCTCACGACTTCAGGTCGGACTCTCTAACCACTCAGCAACCTAGGATCTTTATAAAGTTATTTATTTTCGTCGTTTTGGAACCACGTTCGTACAACTTATAATAATCCCTCTGGACAGTTCTTAGGTTGGACCAGTACTTTGCACCTGGGTAGGTCATAAAAATCCTTGCCCCCCCCCCCCCCCCAAACGGGGTTCGAACCCACAACTTTCAGATACGCCATCGGGTATGTTACCATGGCACCCTTGATAATATAAATAAGAAAAAAAGAAAGACACCGTATATTTTTATGTGTTAACCGAGGGACTGAGTCTGGATGGAGACATATGGACATTCAGATATAGATACATTTCATAAGCTGTTTTTAAAACAAACGAGTTTTTCATCCCGCCAAAGCCCAGATGAACATTTCTCTCTTTTAGCAGACAACCAAATGGAACGCTGAGGGACTTTCATTTGACCAAAGGCACCGTTTTATTTCTTTAGGCATATGCTAATTACATTTATCTAGCCTTTAAAGAGTCCTGAATCAATAATTTAAGCAAAAACACAAGAAGTGAAGACACAATTTTGGCACCGATATGTTTGGCTCCCGGAAATTGGCAGGCACGTGAGGCCGTTCCAGGGTTGTGCATGCATAATAAGCGTCATTAAGAAATGCTGGCGGATAAATCGAGACGAACTTCACCGGGATTATGGATGCCTGACGATGACAAAGTATCAGTCTAAAAAACCATTCATCGAGATTCCTGACAAAAGCAAAGGCATTAAAATGTACTTAGACACAAACTTCGATTTTGAATTGATTCGGATACCATTAACTTTCAAGAATGGATGAACAAGTTTTAAAAAAAACTATGTTTTGTTAAAAGTGATTTTATATCTGATTAATTCATCAATATAGCACATCTTTAACATGGTAGTGTATATCATACCAGATGTATCATTTCTTCTCTTAGTATATTGTGTATGGCTAAAACATATACGATTTGCATTTTCTTTTATTGCGAAAGTATTGCTATTTTAGAGGATTGTTTGCAGACCAAAAATATATTTTGGAAGGAAATAATGCATTTGAATAAATACTGAATGCAAACTTTATTTTACATTTGAGTATATTTAATTGAAACCGAATACAAAAATACCGTAATTAAGCATATCATGAAAGAAGGGTAAATGAAAACATGAAGCATCTTTAAAAAGGATAACCTGCGCTAGTGACATTGTTAGATTTAAAATATGCATATCAGATATCATGTAAAGTACTATCAAATATAGTGACGTCGGGCGGTCCTCCTTCCGACCAGACATTATACTGCATATAATTAGTTACGAAATAAATAATAATATTATAATCATTAATTTTACCACAACATACCATACTTTACTCATTATTACAGTTTTACAATAATTTGGGGGTTTATTTTTGTACCTTTGAAATAAATTACCATATAAAACCTCGCTATAAATTACCATATAAAACCTCGCTATAAATTACCATATAAAGCCTCACTATAAATTACCATATAAAACCTCGCTATAAATTACCATATAAAACCTCGCTATAAATTAACATAAAAAAACTCGCTATAAATTACCATATAAAACCTCACTATAAATTAACATATAAAACCTCGCTATAAATTACCATATAAAACCTCGCTATAAATTAACATAAAAAACTTCGCTATAAATTACCATATAAAACCTCGCTATAAATTACCATATAAAACCTCGCTATAAATTAACATAAAAAACTTCGCTATAAATTACCATATAAAACCTCACTATAAATTACCATATAAAACCTCGCTATAAATTACCATATAAAACCTCGCTATGAAGACCACCATTAGTTCCGGCCCAGTGTAGCATTAATAAGGAGTTGGTCTTAGTAGTGAAATTTAGCAATATAGTAAGAACGTTTTTTTTTGTTTTTGTTTTTTCTTTGTTTTTTTCTTTTGGCTCCAAAAATGAGTTGTCTTAAAAGCGAGGTGGTCTTTATTCCGATATGGTCTTAAAGCGAGGTTTAACCTAAAAAGATCTATATGCTCGGTAATAACTAATATCTAACGAAAAAAAAAAAAAGCTGTAAAAACGCATTAAAATTATCATGTAACTTTCGTGGATATGGCTTCACCATATAAAACTTATTAAGTGATGTTTATTCATTAGAAAATGAAAATAAATATGATCGGGATGAAAGTAATGGAGAATGTAGAACAGCCATATGGTGCACGAAACGTTTTCTGTGAAGCATTTCATCTTCATAAATCAAACAAGAGGGCCAAGATGGCCCTGTGTCGCTCACCTGATTAAGATGGCTGTGTTAGGCAAAATGACAAAAAATCTGGCATCTAAAGTGTTTTTCTAACATTTGACTAAGTGGCCTACATATTGATCCTACCTGAATTTACCTGGTGACCTAGTTTTTGACCCAACATGACCCAATTTCGAACTCATCTGAGATATCATGTAGACAAACATCCTGACCAAGTTTCATAAAGATTGGGCCAAAACTGTGGCCTCTAGAGTGTTCACAAGGTTTATCTAAGATTTGACCTGGTGACCTAGAGGGCAAACAAAGTGAAATCTGGCTTTTTTCAATTTTAAAAGAGACATAACTCCTGACCTAAGGGTCCAATTTCAGCCAAACTCGAACTTGGCTGAGATTTTATGGTTATAAACAATGTCATTAAGTTTGAATGCAATTGCTAAAGAAATGAAGATGCTAGAGTGCAAACAAAGTGAAATCTGGCTTTTTTGAATTTTAAAAGGGGCATAACTCCTGACCTAATTGTACGATATCAGCCATAATCGAACTTGGCCGTGATTTTATGGTTATTAACATTGATATGAAGTTTGAAGATAATTGCTCATAAAATGAAGATGCTAGAGTGCAAACGAACAAATTGTGGACGACGGACGACGGACGGACGGACGGACGGACGACGGACATTCATCGATCCTAAAAGCTCATCCTGAGCACACGTGCTCAGGTGAGCTAAAAAAGCGCAGATAAAAACAGTATTAAAGCGTTCCCGCTACCTAATCGGCGGAGTAAACACCATTGTAATCAAACGCACCGTATTTCAGTTAAACAGGCTATAACATACTGTATATGAGATTTATAACGTTCGGTCCGAAACAAGTCTCAGTTTGCATCAAAGAAAATGTAATTCAGTCAGAATACCTTATTTAAATTTCGTAAATACTAAGTATTTGTCTCAGCTAATTGTCCTCTCAACCAAAAAAGTTGCGTAACTTTAGGAATATCTACCAATGAAAATCGTTAAAATATTCATTCGGAACTATCAGAGGAACAAAAAAATACACAGTTACTGACAAACTGATGGGTACACGATTCATTTAAAATCTTGGAGGCTCAATTTAATTAAGTTTTGTACAATTTCCTTCCTGGCAGACACCCAGCAATATCATATTTTAATCACTCATATTAATGAAATTAATCAATCAAATGAGTCTCTGTTTTCTGAAAACAAGCTACTTTGTATATAGATATAGCGGCTTACTGGTCGTTATCATATTTAAAACATTGCATTACTTTCTGGTTAAAAAATCATTTGCTAAATTAATTATATTTACGGAAAATCAATTAACATCGAAAGATAAACAGCCATTAAAACATATCTCTTCCTCTGTATGTATATTCTTAATTCAACAGTCCAGTTATAGAGATGCAATCAAGAAAATAATGTTTGAAATTCTATTTTTGGTATAATTGCTCCAGAAGACAGGCGTAGTTCGCTCGAGGCTTTGACAGCTGGAAAAGCATTCGTTCAATTCAGGCACCTCGGGGACAGGAATTTCTGCTAATTATGCCAATTAAATGACATTTGCGTGGCGGTCATTCTCACTGACAAAAATCGGAAATCAAGTTCCTGATGGTAAGCTCATGTCGTGACAAAATGGCCTCTGTGCTACTTCCGGTCTACTTTCGGATGTCTCCGGGCTTTTTAACAATGCATTATAAGGAATCAGTTCCAATTTATCGTTTCCCGAAAATAACCAAAGGGTAATTGGAAGGCATGTAAAAGAAAGCAATGCTCACTTGTCATTTTGACGTGTCGATCTAATGAAGTGATATAGAAAGTCAGTCGCAGTTTTAACTTTCGAAATAGAACACATAACACGCTTATCTGCCTAATTTGAATGTTTATTTCTAGCTGATATGTATTTTCATTTAATTCTTATAAATGACATCAAAATTAGCTTCTTGGAAAAATGTTGATATACTTCTCTGTCACATTACATATCATGTAAATATATTTTTCGCGTTTCTGGCAGACCTTTTGAGAGATGAGGATGTAACTGTATCCTATTTTCATCTGTCTTTAATGATGAGCCCTAAATTGAAACTATAAAATGGCACCGCATTTTGTAAATCAAACGGTATTTCTAAATCAAAATATTAAAATATATTTAAGGTGAATGAAACGTTTGAATTCTGCATTAACATGGGCATAATTTATTATAATTAATATTTTATATGATATTTTTCTATCTGTTGTTGTGTATGTGTAGAAATTGACAAGGTATTTGATTATTTATTATACTAAAATGTTTGCCGTTCTATTTCTAAGATAAGAAATGCTCTGGGAGGAACCTAACTCGCCATGCAAAATTACGTGTGGACTATTTTTAGGTAAATTACATACATACGAAGCGCTACTTTTTTTTCTTTTTACAGGAGAAGATCTTCGTGTATGTAAAATGGGTTGCTGTTCTGTTTAAGAAATGTCACGGATATTTCGTTCATGCTTAAAATAGATGTTTCTAGTTCAAAATATTGGTAAACAAACAATAATGGTTACAAACTCATTTCGGATTGTAGACATACAGGTTTCGGCCATTTTTTTAGTGTAAGAAATAACTCTTGATGATATCTGAGGTTGATAGATTGATGTGATTATTAGTATGTTACAATGAATTGTTTTGGACTTCACATGGATTATTGTAACAGCCTAAAATGACGAATGCTGCACATTTACTATCAAATTTATTTGCGAGCCACCTTTGCATCGAAACTATATTCATGCGCTTGGTAAAGTGATCACGTGATAAAAACAGTTAAATCATTCGATTGCAGTAACATCAGCATAGAAAAAATAAGTCCTATAATGTTTTCATAGGCGATTTTTCTAGCCTTTAAGAATTTATTTTTAACACAGCATTGTTTTTCAGCATGATTGCTTAATTTCATACTTATGCTATAAAGATATATACAATTGTTCGATCATATTTACACTGTTGAGTGGCTATTCGGTTTTAAATCTAGGAGAACCTGGGTTAAAAACGTAGTACTAAAGTTGGTGTGACTCACGTCACGCACAACTAAAATGTTTTAACGATCTCTTTATTTGCTGATTAGATACGCTTGTTGAGCCGCAAATTTCTCACGAACGCAGTCTTCTCTTCTAAGAAAAATGCACACGCATTATTCTAAGAAAATTGCGTTCGGACCACACAATTTAGGTGGTTAACTTATTGGCTTGTTGTTTTTGTTTCATTTTGTCGCATCGTTATGTTGATCAAGGGAATATAAATGGTTAGATATTATAAAATACCTTCACCGATACATAAATGTTTATCTCTCATAGAACACAATGTGGTATTGTTGCATAACAAGCAACGAAACATATGTTGGCCGGTTACTATTCCACTAGGATAATAAAAAATATCACTTACCTAAAAATTTGTTGCAGCAGCTGGATATAATATTCGTTATCCTCGAGGAAGTTATATGAACAGAACAGAACAGAACAGATATTTTATTAAGACTTGTACAAAGTACATCATTTTTTTCACATATATAATAAAAGTATTCAGTTCATGTGATCTAGCAGGTAACAAAAAATATATGTAATAATGAATACTACTAATGGTTCTATGTAGAAAAATAAATAAAGTAAAAAAGAACAAATGAAAAAAAAAAAAAAAAAAGAAAGAAAAAAAAAGAAAAAGAAAAAAAAGAACAAAGAAAAAAAAAAAAAAAAATGCTTGTTGAAGTTTAAGTTACTGCTGAATCAAAGACGGACACGTCAGTCCTGTTACCACGCAACAGTTATATCATTTCAAAATTGTTGATTTATTGTATATTTTATAATTGTTGCTAATCAAAGGCCTCAAAGAAGAAAAGCCTCTGACTTATTGAGTCACCTTTGTAAAAAGAAGATTATTGAGTTATTCATTTATATATTTATTCTCTAATGGTAGCATAGGACTGAAATTAGATGCATATTTGTTAGTACCGCCACACGGTCACCTTTCATAATTTTACAATTGGATAATCTAAATTCTAGGAGAACTAGCCAACATGCCTACAAAAAGGGAGTTGTCATATCAAACAGTGAGAAAATTCTAAAAATGCATTAATTTTCAATCTTTTAAGATCATTGCTCACAATTGTCTTCATAATAGTACCAGTAAGAATCGCGTCAAATTTTGCTCTGTGTGGCTTAGATCCTTCTTAAATGTATCCCTCGCCAAATTCCAACCGTAGACTCTGATTTTATGACAACTATTAATATTGTTAGTTTTATATTTTTTTGTTTTAAAACTATTCAAAACATTGTGCTTTATCTATAAAATAAATATAAATAAGTAAGTATATATTATAAAGATTATATGTTTGTCGTTTTTGTCATCGTCAAGCACAATTATCGCTTAAGTGGTTTACTTGACAAAATGTGCAAAAACGGAGTTTGGTTACGTTATGTTGGATATATAAATATGAAACGGTTATCGTCGAGTTATTTCAAGTATCCATTTAGAAAATACATAGCATTTCAGGTTTGTTTTTTGTTGTTGTTTTTTTTTTTTTTTTTTTTTTTTTTTTTTGTTTTTTTTTTCGTTTGCTACTAATTGATTTAAATATCGGTATTTCAGTTTGGAACGAAAGTTAGATTCTTTCTCTCTTTTTTCACTGTGTAAACCAGTAGTTTAGACTGTGTATTTTCTGGCTGATTTTAACCCTTTCCCTCATATAGACTCATTTTGACGCACTCAATAGGTATCACATAAAGCCTGATCTGCAGAAAACCACAGTTAAACCTTACCAAATTTAATTACAAAATCCTCATTTCCAGACCACTGAGGAGCAGCGAACAGCATAAAACATGATCAGCCTGCAAGTTACTCGCAGGCTGATCTGGTTTTATGTTGTTCGCATAGGTCTTTTCATGGTTTCCTCTATGAGGGAAAGGGTTAAACTTTACATACAGCAGATGACTACACTAGCCGTTTATCAGTTGTGGTTTCTTGAGATGTGTAAGAGAAGCAGAAAGGGGAAATATTATTATTATCATTATAAGCAAGCAGCAACTGCAGCATGTGCGGTACTTCCTTTCGAATACGCCATACGCCATGTAAACTTTTTTTTTTTTTATCAGGAATTCGGTATATTTTGATTCAAGATAAACATTCCTTTACATTAGTTTTTTTTTTTTTTTTTTTTTTTTTTTTTTTTTTCCTTTAATGAAGACTGCTATAAGTATTTTGATATAAAATGATGGTAGATACTATACAAAAGGCTTAAGATTTATTATACAGCATTCAATGTTGCTGCCTCTGTTGAGGATAACAATGACCATGACGACAATGGCAGTGTTGTGGGCTACGATTACGATGATGATGTTATACGCATATTGTCTGTTTTTCGTCTTTTCTTTGCGATACACGGGAAATGTTTCCATCGATTTTATAGATGATCTAATATAGAAAAATATTCGCCAGATTCGGTCTAATTACGCCGGATTGGATGAATTAAAACCAGATTATCGTGTCTATACAGTAAATCACAGGAAATATAAGATTTTCTCATGAAAAGGATCATTAGTTTGTTTGAATGATACAGATCGATACTTCCAAGAAGAATACGAAAATCGGGATCAGTTATGTTTGTTTGAATGATACAGATCAAATACTTCCAAGAAGAATACGAAAATCGGGATCAGTTATGTTTGTTTGAATGATACAGATCGATACTTCCAAGAAGAATACGAAAATCGGGATCAGTTATGTTTGTTTGAATGATACGGATCGATACTTCCAAGAAGAATACGAAAAACGTCCATTAGTTATGTTTGTTTGAATGATACAGATCAAATACTTCCAAGAAGAATACGAAAATCAGGATCAGTTATGTTTGTTTGTATGATACGGATCGATACTTCCAAGAAGAATACGAAAATCGGGATCAGTTATGTTTGTTTGAATGATACGGATCGATACTTCCAAGAAGAATACGAAAAACGTCCATTATTGTCAACAAGCATTCAAACATATAATTTTGAAAAACAAACTAATGAAAATTACTGTTTACCCTTCAAATCACAGATCGAAAATCAGAATTGATGCAATTCTATAATATACTGTTAGGCACAAAGCCGCTTTTAAAAACAGTTGTCTGGTTGAGTCAATTTACTACAATATATCAGTTTTACGAGATTTATGTCTCAAAAAGGTCAATTTCAGACAATATTGATAATTTGTCGATAAGCCATTTCGGCTGAAAGGCAATCGCAATTTGCTCTAGAACCTCTACAATAGTTCACATCATTAACATATTAAAAGAGAACAATAATCAAATTATCTAACCCGATTTTTAATATCAGAAATATGCGTTCGTGACTAACACACGGACATATCTTTCCAAACAGCAAAGTGAGAAAAATGTGCGCGCCTTTTTCTTCTGGTGAAAATAATGCGCGCGCATTTTTCCAACAAGAGGAATAATCCGTGCGTGAGAAATTTCTGGCTCAACATACATTATATATATATTATTTGTTGTTGTTGTTGTTGTTGTTGTTGTTGTTGTTGTTGTTGTTGTTGAAAAATTGAAATACACAAAAGATAGCGCAATAGAAAGATAAAAAAGAAAAAAAAATATTGATGTTAATTTGTACTGTTGTTCGCGTATTGAAAGTCATGGGATATGCAAGTTTCCTTTGGCAGTTAGCACGCTAAATTATGAATACACTTTTGATTCTGTTTTGCATTGTTGTCATGGCGCTAAGTACTTTTTATTATCATTATAGAGGTTAAAACCGCTAAAAGGTGAAGAAAAGTTATTAGGATGTACATATTCTTCAATCAGTTTTCATAAATAAAACATTCTGGGGCTTTTAAGATGCCATGGTTAATCTATGCATACAACTGCAGTCAATATTATAAGGAATTACAAACGTCCACACATACTTGTGGTAAACTAGTCCTCATAAAAAGCGATATGTTTAGTGCGTGATCGGATTTCTAACTACTTCAAAACCGCAGTCTTAAAACAATTAAGTCATACTGATGTCGGTTTCACTCAGATAGTCGCACAAGGTTCGTGATACTGTAGTAACGAAAATTAATGCAGGTCCCAAAGTTGTGGGTTCGAATCCCTTTGAATGGGTAAGTATTTTAAGGTTTTGCCAGACACTAACTACTAGTCCAACCCAGGAACCGTCGAAAGTGGTTGGTATACGTTGTAATAACGTGATTCTCAGATGTTTGAATAAAGATAATGTGTAATTACTCGAGTATCTACCTGTCAAATTTCTCTCTCTCTCTCTCTCTCTCATATATATATATATATACCAGTGAGATGACCACAGATTAATCATTTGCATATTTGTATTATTTTCTAGATTGTTTACATATCTACAAATGTATCAGAACTCCGTTCACTGGCATTGCTTTATTTGCGGTCTTTAAACACTTAAACATCTGTAAAAATCCAATTAACAAATAATTTACACAAAATTTGCTGAAGATGCATATAGCAATTAACATGATTCACATTAACATACAAGGTCATGAAAGGTCAGTGAAACATTCGAGCATTAACGACGTACCACTTTTTAACCTTAATATGTTATTTAGTCAATGCCGGCATAAAATGTTTCAGGAAAAAGTAGTTAGTCGTCAATCATTTAAGTATATTGCACATTTGCGTTTAAGAAATGCAAATTTTCGAAGTTTACTTTTGCTCATTCGTGACTTTACTTACTATATTTTCCAAATGGAATATTTTAACATATAGACAACACGCATTTCTTTTCTTTATGTATGAATTTAATATATGCATTCATTTCGAAGAAAAATAATGATATTTTCAAGTCTAAAATACGGAAATGAAAGTTTGAATAATAAGGGTTCTCATAAGTAAATGGAGATCGTATTCTGCCGGTAAAAATTTAATGGTATAATGTTAATTTAAATAATAATTTTTAGATAGTTACTTTCGTCATCAAAGGTAGACAATATCGAAAGAAATAGCAAATGTTTCAAAAGATGGTGATAATACAGCTGGTAACGATAGGGACATGGATAACATATTAATTAAACAAGTATCAAGGACTATAAGATGTGTACATAAAAGATAGGTACATTGTGTATATGTTTGTTTGTTTGTTTGATGGGTTTAACGTCCCACCGACGGTATTTCAGTCATTTGGAGACGATGTTTACTTGAGACAGATATAGTGCTGTCACACTGCAGTATCACGCCGTAGACATGTGGCATGATACCACACCCAATCATTTTATTCCGACACCGGGCTAACCGGTCCTGAAACTACCCTTATATGCTGAGGGCCAAGCAAGGGAGCTATAACAGTACCATTTTTTACGACTTTGGTATGTCGCGGCCGAGGATCGAACCCACGACCTCCCGCTCCCGGCATTATATATAATATATTGTCGTCTTAATATACGACTCCATCTAATGCTATATCTCTGGCAAGACCTGGATTCAGCAACAATACTAAATGCTAAGTAATACACAAAATTATAGATAGGACAGGAAACACATTTTACATTATTGTTTTACGAAATATTTAAATAAATATTCTTAAATACCTAACTAACTGACACCATTTGTTATGAAAAGACCAATTTCAGCATTTCATTGAGGTTAGTAGATGATGATGCGTGCCCTTAGTATAAAGTATTACCTAGCGCTACGTCAGGCTCTGAATCCAACATCCTTACTTACCGCCAACGATTTTCATCATTTTTTTTTTCATTTTTTTCTGTTACCATAAGAAGTGTACTCCTTTTCCTAACAATTAATTTGGTCAGTAAAATATTTATATATGTCAACTTTGTCACTTATATGAATGTTGCGTAAATTTAGATTGAATATTTCAAACCTTATTTAAATAGTGTTAGGTGCTAAGTATTGTTAGCATGAATAGAATATGAAGAGAGACACTGTCTTCTATTCAGGAATATCGTGCATACGAAGATCCTTTCAGGAATACCAAACATACATACCAAACATACAAATAGGGACACTGTCCAATCCTTTGTTCTTGTATAAGACGACCTCAAGGGATGAACCGCGTAAGTGTAGCATGATGTGGCCGTGTAATGACATGGTCGCTCATTAGCAGATACTTGTATCAATTTGTATGCTATCAACAAAACGTGATCCGCAGGACATTGACGTTGATCTTATTGGGGTGTGTGTTGATTCATATCATTTCCTGTTTGGCAATAATGGTGCAATACAAAACGTGCTATACTCCATCCATGGCTTACATTTTTTGTTTTAAGTATTATTGCAGAGAATACGCGTTTGTTTACTTGGGTTTGTAGCCAAAATGAAGGTTATTCAGCAATGTTGTTGATTTTGATAAAATGGAAAGGACATATTTCCTTTCTATATTGAGCTACACCGATTACTGGACAAAACATTTAGACTAACTGTAGAAATTTTCAAGCTCAAATCTAAGTATGACAATGAAATTTAAAAAGGATTTACTTATTTGTGGTTAAGCCAGAGATCGTACTTTTCGAGAAGATGGGGCCTTATATAGCGCTTTTATGCTTGGCGACAATAAATCTCAGTGCTATTTCTAGGACTTTGGAATTTTGTGGCATGGTATCGAACAAACGACTTCCAGGCTACGCAGCGAATTCTTTAACCACTCGGAAAATAAACGTGGTGTGTGTGTGTGTGTGTGTGTGTGTGTGTGTGTGACATGTTACTTCCACTGTATCGCGCATGTACGCATAACTTATACAGTAAAAATAAATAAATAAATAAATAAATAATCTGCGTTGTAGGTATTATTAGGAGACAGAACACAGTTTACATGTTCCGTGTGTTCTCGTATTTAGGAAAGTGTAATGTTTCTTTTATCTTCATTTCGTTTTTCACTGACTATTTAACTTGACTATTTGAGTTTACCGTCGCTTCGACAGTATTTCAGTCTTATAGCGACGTCCAGCTAATTACAGGTGGAGGAAGACCCCCGAATGCACGGAGACATCCGGGTAGAACCACCGACCTACCGCAAGCCAGCTGGAAGGCTTCCTCACATGAAAATCCGAATGACCCTGCCGGGATTCGAACCCACGCGGCGAGGGGCAGAGTGAGTGTTAAAGTCAGCGACTTTACCCTCTCGGCCTCGGAGGCCCCCGTTTCGTTTTTCCTCTCTTAATTAATCAAGATTTTATATTAGATAATATCATATTAGAAAGTGATTCAATTTATTATCAAACTAAAGCTTTTTAATGGCAAAATAGGAAATGAGGTGTTTCAAGGGAGACAATTTTACATTCTTTTTTTCCGACTTGAAAATAAAATGCATGCCGGTGATAAAAAGGCTTTCAATGTATAATTTCAGAATAAATTGAAATAATTTGATGTATTCACATGTGTCATATATAATGACTAATTGACATAAGACATAATGAAAGGACCAAATCCACAACTCTGATATATTACGAGAAGCCCTCGAAGTTACGTGTATGATCGTGTTACCGCGGGATAACGTGAGATGTGTAAAATTGCTCATATCAATAATGAATATACTGAGTTTCCTCTTCAATTTATTGCCGATAAAAACAAATATATATACATATATATATATCTTATGTGATCGCATGTCTCTTTTATGAGTTAAACTGTCTGTGAAGCGTCTGAATGCATCTGCAAAATGTTCAGCGCATGAGCGAGATCTTGTTAACCAGTTTTGCTGGTGGTGGGGGTGGTGGTAGTGGTTTTGCTGCTTGTTGTTTTTTCGTCACGAGAAAAGACGTTTTTTTCGGTCAGTTTCATATCTCTATTGAATATGCATTTGCATGATGCCACACCCAATCGCATTAATATCCTGACATCCAGCCGTTCATTTAGTTCTTTAGCTGAATACCAAGAGCGAGTTTAAACGTCATTAGTATAATGCAGTCAGGGATCGAAACCACAACATATCTGGTCCCCTGGAGGACACATTCACCTCTTCGTTGAGTGGTAAATTCTTTGTCAATTATAAGATTCTGAGCATGTTTTAAAGCAATGAACACAAAACATTATATCACGTTATATCTGAAATGCTACCATGAGTCCATGATTTTCCGAGCGAGTTTTGTATTCACTAGTTTTGTCTTTAGTGTTGTTTTTTTAAGCATCATTTTTGTCTGACAATGAAGTATATTTTGTAAAGATGGTAAACTAGACATCGATAAAACAATGAAGAACATGATAGTGAAATGAAAGGTGTGTGTGTGTGTGTGTGTGTGTGTGTGTGTGTGTGTGTTTCACTAGATATCGAGCCAATATTTAAATTTCGATATTTATACATATATTTAAATTTTGATATTTTTTATTTAAGATTAATTAGTCGACATTTTCATATTTCATATAAACATTGTAATTAAATGTTAAGAACACATAGTCTTAGTCAGGGTCAGACTTCCATACACTGAAATATGGGTTAACCGGAAGTAGAAACATATCTGGATAGCTCTACTAATGAATGAACTAAGCTTGCTTTTGGAATTAAATAATTGGAACATTTGATGCAGAAAGAAATGGACTTTTTCATCATACGATATAACACCGAACTTTTTCATCATACGATATAACACCGAACTTTTTCATCATACGATATAACACCGAACTTTTTCATCATAAGATATATCACCGATTACAAATCTTTAAATGTATTGACGGTCAAATTATAAAACACATGGTTGTAGGAAGTTCGTCGTGTGCCCTTTGCAAGTATGTGGTAAATGTTACCAGCAAAATGAAGATAAACAAAAATATAAACAAGTGTGATGTATGATTAACTGCTTTGCAATTTTGACATTTAAGATTAAGCCATTTGTTTCATATGATAGTTGTAATGTTCAATAGAAACCAGCAAGAATAAGAAGTGGTAAATTAAACGAGACTGGTTTTGCAATGAAATAA